>OU015769.1:24209184-24274184 GCA_907173295.1 Fagus sylvatica | reverse complement strand
TTCTTCTATATTGCAAGATTCATGTATTATTATTATTAATATCTTTTTGTGATGTTATATTCAAGTTTTGTAATGAACACCCTGGTAAAAATTCCTGGAGCCGCCAGAATTCATTGACATTAATTGGTCCATCATTGACATTAATTTATGATGCACCAATTAAAACATGCCAGATTAATATTTGTAAAAGGAAAATGTGGAAAATATTGTGTATTTAGATTTATAGTTAAACTTGTGTGTTATAAAGAGCACGGAGGCTGCCAGAATTCATCTTCAGTGTCTAGAACTTTATGAAAAATAAATGCATGTATAGTCTCTTGTATCATTCAGTTGGATTCTAGCCTAATAATTTAGTCTAATTACCGACTGATTTTGATTTCTTTTGTCGTGTATATTAATTAGGGTATATAACTTTGAATATTTTTTTCTTCTTATTGTACACAAATTGATTGCTTACCAGAAGAAGAAAAAAAAAAATCATGAGTTTATAAATTATTCTCTTATTTAAATAAAAAGAAAAATTAATGCAATAATTTGGTTAAGATTACATGGTTCTTTCAAAATTTTGGCAACCAAACAACATGTCACATGATTTACAAGTATTTGTTGTCTTTTCTTTAACTAAAAGTTATTAGCAAAAAGGTTTAGAAAACTAAATTATGCACCCATACTAACGCTCCATTTGTTTCAGCAATATGTTTTCTGTAATTTTTGGTTGTTTGGTACGAAATAGATGCAAGTCAATGGAAAATGCTTTTTGTAGTAAAAGAAAAAAGGCCCAATAGAGCATGAAGCGTTTTCTGCTTGACCAGCTGTTAAACAATCGTTGATTGTTTCCTAAATGACATTTTTTTTTTGCTCAAACAAGTTACTTTTCCACTTAGATTTTGATTTTGAAGTTTGTTTTCCCATTTAAGTCTCCCAAATTAACATAAAAAATGTTTTTCGATTTAGGATTTTTTTTTTTTTTTTTTTAATGAAAGTTTTTGTTCATTTAATTAATTTTGAATTACAAGAAACATTTACGATTTTTCTATCTCATTTTCAAGATTTCAACGGAAGACATGACATGAGTATGTTTTTCAGAAAATATTTTTGCTAAAACAAACAGAGCATAGTCTTGAATTAGTATGATTATTCTTTAAATTAAATCAAGGAATTTCATTAAAAAAAAAAATTTACCTGGGAATATAGTCGAGTATTCCAGTCATATTTGTTAGAGACATTACACTTCAAAAGGTCTTCTCTTCTGAAAGACGTAGTTGGGTTCCCTTTCCAGAAAGCTTTGGGTTTTCTATCCTTCCATTTGATCCTTTTATTGCCTTCTTTTAGGGCCTCCAACATATTCCCCCATGGCTTTATATTGGTCTCAGGCCTACCAGGGGAAATAATAATAATAATAATAATAATAACAGTAAATCATATGAAAAAACCAAAGTAGCATAACACAAGTTTTTCATTTTGATAATGTAGTATAAGTTTCAGATACCCATGTTTTTAAAAAAATCTTTCAACTTATTATTTGGAACTTTTGAATTGCAAAATTATTCTCGTAACAACAAAATTTCACGATATTTTTTACAACCATTGATATGAAATGGTGTTATTAGTGCTAATAAAAATAGTGAATTCATGTGAAAACGATTACATCTTGTCACGTCAACATTACTCGCATTCTTAAACAGTGCCAAAATATACAAAAGGCCAACTTGACCTGGAATCATCAAATCCTAATAACTTTGGGTATAAACAATCTCTTAGGCCAGGCAGAAGGGAGGAATACAGTATACAGTATACACTAGATTATGCCTTATTATAAAATTATTGGATATCTCTTATGGTTGAGTTACATATTTTTTTCTATAAAATCAGATTGAAATAAATTATTCCATATTTATTTGAAACATTATTCTATCAAGTGTGCCATATAACCATACTATAATGAAATTTTATGGTGGTGAGTTTAAGAGTACCTCATCTTACGAGTATTGACTATTGACCAGAGGTCTAGAGCAAAACCGATCTATACCTATAAAAAAGGTTTTAACCTCCAAGGTACTATCTTATATATAACATTATTTATAAAAAAAATAAAAAATAAAAACTTATATATAACATTTTAATATTTTATCGCATGGGGGGTTTACATGTATTTGTTTGATATAAATGTGTGAGGAGTGTTACATACACATGTTAAATACTTTCTACCATATCTCTCTTCTAGAAAATGGCAGTAAAAAACAAAATTTATGATCAAAATATGCATGTTTGATGGCTTTTCCAATATCAGAATATATGGGGATTTTTTAACAGTTATTTTTTGCATCTTGAGTTAAAATTTCCAAAATCTGTCAAGATTAAATTATTCTAATACCAAATTAGGCCCAATCCTAGACGTAGAACCACCTAAGCATAAATTAACTTTTCCAATCACCAAACTGTAACAAAATTAAGCAATGAACACAACATTTTTCATAACTGCTGACATGACTTATTGTGATTGGAGTAACATCACTTATCTGGGATGACCACTAACAACATTTTTATTATACGCCATTGCAACAAATTATGTCAATAATTGTGAAAAACGTTGTGTACTTTAACATTGAAATTTGAAAGAGACATTACCAAGCCCAGAAGGACCAATCAGGGAAGACAATGTCTAATGATTCATCATTTCCACAATAATGAAATACTGGAGGCAGCAATGTGGCATTTGGGCCTTGGTGGTCACGTTTTTTGATCATGGTCAAGTCTCCACACGAAAACATCAGCTCCAAACCTGGTACCTTCCCAGGGTACAACCTCAGAAGCTGCAAAATTCCCCATATTGTAAAGATATCCCTAGTTTCATATGCCTCAATATATTTCTCAACATAAGCCTTTCCCCTAACAATCACTAGTCTAAAATGTGCAAAATCTCTTCCTCTTTCCACCATGTCCATCGTGATTCTTGTACTCTTCCACGGCCGTAGATCTTCGTGGATCCACCGGGTGTACTCTGGACATGCCACAGGGGATGATTCCTTTGTCTCAAATGTCATTGGGTAATTGGTTGGGCATGTTAATGTTAAGTCCTCATTGGAGCAATTGAGTGGGAACTCAACTTTGACAAGGGACTTCTTAGGACTTCTTGTGGGTGTAAGTACCCTAAAGAAGTACTGACCTGTGATAACAGACTTAAGAAAAAAATAAAAATTATGTACAGAGAAATTGAAAATGCATAACAGAGAAAATTAATTCTTTAGGTGGAAAAGAAAACACAAATGTTAATTATAAATTTAGTTTCAAGTTCATTGCTTTTCACACTAAAATTTAGTTTGGAAGCTACCAATTCTACTTCTAACATCGATTAAAAAACAACACATTATTATTGGTAACTTCTTTTAACAAAAGCGATGGTAGTCTAATTAACAACAAATCAAGACAATGATTATCATAGAAGATCATGGGGTTCGAATAAATTAAGAAATTTTGGGATTGAAGAAATCAATTCAAAATTGTGATTGATTTGTGTATGTAATTCCCATTATAAAAATGGGTTCAATTGTAATGTATCGTCATCTAAGGGTATTTAATTTGTGAGGTTTTAAGGGTATTTTAATCATTTCGAGGTTACAATGAGTATTTTGGTTATTTTTAAAGATCTCAGGGTATTTTGGTCATTTTGAAAGTTTTAAGAATATTTTGGTCATTTTTTAGATTTTAGAAATATTTTGGTCATTTTTTAGGTTTTTAGAGTATTTTAGTAGTTTTAAAAATTTTGTGGTCATTTTGAAGGTTTGGATGCATTTTGGAAAATGGCTTACAAATTTTTTGGGTGAAAACCAATTTCCTGATTTTTACAAAGGATTTTTCAGTTAACTAAAAACATTTTCAGTTTGACCAGCATTTTACAAGAAAACAAACACCCGCAAATGCTGAAAATGTTTTTCAGAAAACAATGAAGAAAATGTAGTCTTTTAGCCTGTGGATCTAAGTCGTGTGGTTGAATTACGTAAAACTTTCTTGTCTTCTCCCTTCTCGTTTTTTCTCTCTATCACAAACTTTTATGGTCTACACAATGGCCCTAATTCATCTTTAGCAAGTTGAACCCAAAATGCCACTTAATTATGAAGGCCATTAAGGTAAAAATTATGCTAGGGTGTATTAATGGATTCCAAAAGTAATAGGTACTAAAAAAAATTTAAGAGGGTTTCGAACTTTCTCTCCAAAATCAAGAGAGTGTATGTCCAATATTGACCACTTGATAACTATAGTCTAAAATCATATTAATGTGCTAGTTCCAATTATTTCAACTAGTAAAGTTTCTTACAATCCAAAAAAGGATTTTGGTTCAAATCTCGTCTATACCAAAAAACAATTGATATCTTGGCCTGGTGATAAAGTACAATCATCATAAGGCAGTCGTTATAAGTTTAATTCCTATCATATCAATTAATTAAAAAAGAAAAAAAACTCTTATTGGTGTGAGACTAGTAAGATGCAACCTATGATCATAAATGAACTCGTTTCATGTGGGAAAAAAAGTCACACTTAACTCTCATTTGACCCAAAAAAAAAAAAAAAAAGTGTAGCAAAAAGAATTAATGATGATGGAAGAGGGGAAAAAATTGTTATTAACTATGTCAAAAAAATAAAATGGAGGACAATGGCCTCGAAGGGACTTACAACATCAACCCAATAGATGAAGCTGCTAACATAGAAGATGATGAGAATGGTGATGATCAGGGCCCATCTTTTCCCGAGAGACGCTAAGAAATTACCACACAATCGAGCTCCTCGTGGGCAAAAACAGCATACTGCTTGAAAATAATTTTCCATAAATATTAAGACCAGCCTCAATTTCTATCTTTTTTATTTAAGATTGGTATAATGGTTTATTAAGAATCATTGCTTTGTTTATAATCTGTTAATAGGTTTTGAAGTGAAGAATACACTGTGCTATGCAAACTGAAGAGCCACCATCACCATGCATATAAATGGTAACCTCTATAGATGGAAGTAAAAGTGTAAAAAAAGAAACTTGTTCAAATCTAGTTGGACTTTCCTACATTGAATTTTGTAAACCTCTTTACTCCATAGGTCCTTGTAAACAGGCTGAAATAGGTGCTTTCTAAAATCATATCTGATAGCCAAAGGGCATTTGTACCGGGTCGTTTAATTACGGATAATGTGTTATTGGCTTTTGAAGCTCTTCATTACATGAAAAATAAAAGGAGGGGAGGGGTGACTCATTTAGCGGCGAAGTTGGACATGAGTAAAGCTTATGACCGAGTGGAGTGGAGTTATCTCAAAGCCATGATGCTGAAAATGGGGTTTGATTACAGATGGGTGGACTTAATGATGGAATGTATATCTACAGTCTCGTACTCTATTTTACTTAATGGCACCCCCACGGGTCACATTATTCCTAGCAGGGGGCTTAGACAGGGAGACCCCCTATCCCCGTACTTATTCCTTATATGTGTTAAGGGTTTCATGTCCCTAATCCGTAAGGCTGAAAATTAGAAGCTCATTCAGGGAATCTCAATCAGCCAAGGGGTCCAAGGTTTTCTCATCTATTTTTCGCAGACGATAGCATAATTTTTTGTAGAGCAAAAATAGAAGAGTGTCGAGCACTTCGTGAAATTCTGAAACTATATGAAGATGCATCGGGTCAAAAGCTAAACATGGAGAAAACCTCACTGTTTTTTAGTGCTAACACCCCTGAAGCAGTGAAAGAAGAGATACAAATTGAGATGGGTGTATTGAGCATGAATCAAATGGAAAAATACTTGGGACTTCCTCCTATCATTGGTAAATCAAAAAGGAAGGCTTTTGAGGAGATTAAAAATAAAATTTGGCGAAAAGTGGGAGGTTGGAAGGAAAAATTGTTGTCTCAAGCGGGAAAAGAAGTTTTGATTAAGGTAGTGGCTCAAGCCATTCCCACTTATGCTATGAGTGTCTTTCAGTTACCAGTAGCTTGTAGCAATGAGATTAACTCCATGCTTAGTAATTACTGGTAAACAAGGCAAAAGGAAAATCCATTGGATGGGTTGGAAGAAGCTTGCGCGCTCGAAGAAGGTAGGCGGTATGGGCTTTCGAGATCTAAAGCTCTTTAATTCAGCTTTATTGGCCTAACAATGCTGGAGACTTCTTCATAATCCACATTCACTCTTATTTCGGGTCCTTAAATCAAAATATTTTCCCAATTCCTCTTTTCTTGAAGCAAAAATGTCCCCCACGGCATCATATGCATGGAAAAGTTTGTTGGGCGCCCGAGAAGTCATTGCATTGGGCTCCAGATGGAGGGTTGGATTAGGTACTCATATCAGGATCTGGAAAGATAGGTGGCTCTCCGACGCGTACAACTTTTAAGGTGCAATCCCCAGTGAACACTAGTACATGAGAATGCCACAGTTGATTCCCTGATTATACAATCTTCTAGGCAGTGGAATGTCCCTCTAATAGATGAGATTTTTGAAGCATCTGAGGCTGCAATTATAAAAAGTATCCCACTGAGCAATTAGATCAGTTCAGATGTCCTCATTTGGTCTGAAACAAGGAATGGGATGTATTCTGTGAAGAGTGCTTATCACTTATTGATGGAAGCCAAACAAAAGAATGAAACTGGTGAGTCTTCCAACACATCAAGTGAGTGGGATCTTTGGAAGGGAATCTGGGAAGCATCTGTTCCACAGAAAATTAAATTGTTCATTTGGAAAACATGCAAAGGTATTCTACCAACAAAACTTAATTTATTTCGGAAAAAAGTCTCAAATTCTTTTACTTGTGAATTATGTGATGAGGAACCGGAATCAGTTGAACATGTTTTGATAGAGTGTCAATTTGCTCAAGAAGTTTGGGGACTTAGTCCTATAGCCAATGTACAGCAATGGCCATCCTTTCAAAACTTTGCTGATGTTGTGACCCATGGTCTTCAAGTTTTAAACTTTCCGGATATTGAAATTATGTTTACCATTGCATGGAGGTTGTGGTTGGCCCGGAATGATAGAATATGGGAAAATCACAACACTTTGGCTAGGGACATTTGTAGTCAAGTAGGCGTTCTAGTTACTGAATTTTTAGACCAACAGCAAAATGACTCGGGGATGCTTCCAAATGCTCCTAGTAAATGGCAACCCCCAAATGCTCCAGTCTATAAGATTAATGTTTCTGTATCATGGAGGAAACAAAGCAGAAGTGGAAGTGTAGGTACAGTTGTCAGAGATTCCCTTGGCCAAGTCATAGCAGCGATGTGTGATGTTAGTTCTTCTTTTGCTGAAGTATCTCAGTTCAATGCTTTTGCAATTCAGAAATCCCTTTTGCTAGCAAAGAATTTGGGACTTCACAGTGTGATGGTGGAAGGGGAATGCAGAGAGTTGCTGGGATTTTTAAGATCACCTGAACCGTGCTTGGCTCCTTATGGTTCTCTAGTCGATGACATTAGGTTGACAGCATCCTTCTTTTCATATATTCAATATTTTACCATCTCACACCTGTGTAATTTGATTAGTTTTTCTCTAGCACAGGAAGCATTTTCTTTTGGCTATTGTAAGGTTTGGATTGAGGAGTGTCCTGACTTCCTCCTTACTGCTGTACAGAATGATTTACCTTAATTATAAATAAATCTCTATCGTCTTTTCTCAAAAAATATAAATTTGCGGTTGGGAAAAAAAATAAAAGAGTTTGAACTTTGGCGTTGATAACTAAAGAAATGGATAGTTTTCTTCTTAACCGAGTTGGAAGAATCTCCTTCAACCTGTTACATGTATAACGGTTCATAAGATCATCTACATGTATTAAATCATATTATTTATTAAATAGGGTCATTCTATAATATTAATACCCACGCTCTTTTTGTGGGTATAGTACCCACTTAATTGTTAATATCAAATGTGATGTAGTTACCATTATATATGATATTAGTACTATCCAATTTTTTATATATATTAAATTTAAATAAATAAATAAAAATTTAGGATTCAAGTAATATGGTGGTAGGTACCATCATATGTGAGGTAATTAACATCATGGGTGACATTGGTATTATCAATGTAACATTTTATCTATTAGAATACCATACTCACACAAAAATGTGAGTATTGTAGAATTAACCATTAAATACATGAGTTCTGTATTTTTTTCCTCTACCACCAAGAAAACCCTCAAAATATTTAGGGGAAATTGCACTTTCCCCCCTTTAACTATTTGGTCTATCTCAATTCTCCCTTTTATTTATAAAACCGAGCAATGTCCCCTTTTATGTATTGAAAATATGCAAATAATCTCCATTGTCTAATTTTATGTTAAATTCCAACAAAATTAACAAAATGTTTTTATTTATTTTGTCAATTTCTAGTCATAATACTCAAAATCTATCATTATATATTAATATACTATAAAAATATTCTGTTATTTTGGCTTGGATTTAACATAAAATTAGATGGTGGGGGTTATTTGCATATTTTTAATACATAAGGGGGGAAATTGATCGATTTTATAGATAAAGGGAGAAATTGAGATGACTCAATAGTTTAAGGGGGAAAGTGCAATTTACCCAAATATTTAGCTCATAAAAATCTAACCAAATTCAAATCCTAAATTATTTCACTTAAGCATCAGTTGAACCACACACACACACACACAAAAAAAAAGGCATTTATTGCTTCTTGTTTACATTTTTCCAGTACTCATTTTCCCACCTTTCTACTTGCTTTATTGATTTATCCTTTCTATCGAGAAAACCTCGTAGTGACGAAGGATCATAAGGAGAAGGCAATGTGCATGGGGTTGAATCACTAGGAGACTTAACCATGGACTCGACCATGAATTTCTCCCACGTACCAATAGCGCGGCAAGCCATTATTTCTGAACATAGCTCAACTGCTCCTGGAGGTATAGATGGTTTGAATTTCAAGAGCTTAGCGTATTCATTTAACAAATGAAACATGTAGTCGTATATGTAGTCCATCTTTAGATCCTCGTGTATGAAGTTGCTTGCTGCCTCTCCTATGGCTTGAGCCTGCCAAGTTTATTTATAAAATCAAAGAGGAGAAAAATGGAATATTAACAATAACAAATTATAATCCACTCATAAAAAAATAAAAATAAAAATCATAATCCATCAACCCTTCTCGTAATTTTATTTTTTATTTTTGGAAAATTATGCATTTTATGAAAAATAAATTTTAAAAAAGCAACACTTTTTTTTGGTGTTTATTGGAAACCTAAAAAATGAGCCAAGAAACATTTTCTGTCATTTGGCTCACACAGAAAATTATTTATATTTCTTATAATTTAAAATAATTATATGAATAAAAACTTCCATTCAAATAAGAAAACAAACCCCACATTCAGAATCTATGTGAAAAATTAAGTGGGAAATAGAGGGGATGAAAAGAGAGAATACTCTAGGATTTTTTTTTTTTTTGGGTGGTGATCTATTGAGTATATACCATATACAACAAACAAAGTTTTCCATTAACTTGAGGTTACTAAACATCAAAAAATATCGAAAACATTTTCTATACGAACCAAACAGAATGTGACAATTATATTCTTTTTTATAAAGGGAAAGTTTTATATTTCTATTTTAAGCATTAAACTTGGTATTAAGAGTAAAATTTGAGTGAGGTCGTTGAGTTTCAATTTAAATAATTGGGACTATCTTCAACATCATCAAAACTAAGTCCCAAATACCAGAATTTTAGACAAAATCTTAAAATCCAAAATAATCAAACTAATAATTTTAAAATACATATATTTTTTTAGACAATTAATAGTATGGGTAGGGTCACTCTAGTTGAACATTTTGTCAACCCAAAACCCAACCTAATTTGAGCTTAAAAAAAAACCAACTCAACCCAAATCTATGAAAAACCAAACCCATTAGGTTGGTGGGTTGAATGCACACCTTATGCGAAAACATTTCAATAGATAATGAGAGTGAGAGTAACCTTTTCTGTGTGATTGTTGCCCCACTCCACAGCAAACTTAAGAGAGGTGCACTTGCTATTGTCCCTAATGGGCCAGTAGTGCTCCAATGGTACCATGCCTCTAATGAAGAAATCATAGTAACGAGGCCTTACGAGCAAGGTCATCGAGTCACATGCTAAAATGTACTTCTCACTTATAGACCATCCCCGTCCTTCTATATAAATCTTATATCTGACACAAACAAAACTTTTCTCGATTAATAAGATTAAAAAAATTAGGGGGTGGGGGTTGAATATTAAAACTAGAAATAACAAAATAAAATAATTCTTTGAATACATCTTAAGTTTTTATAACTACCTGTGAGTGCATTGGTTTTCTAACTTTGATTTTTTGTAACCTTGTTTAGATTCTTGCGCCCAGTCCTGAAATTAGAACACTAATAACATTTTATACAACATGTGTAGTATAGGATCATAAAGTGAGAATGATCAGCATTTGTGAGTAAATGACAAGAATGTGTATTAATTAACCAGTGTATATAGGCGGGTGTTCCAGTCATCTTTGTTTGAGACATTGCACTTCAGAAGGTCTTTTCTAGTTGGAGCCACATCTGGATTCCCTTTCCAATAAGCATAGGGTACCCTCTCCTTCCATTTGCTTCTTTTGTTGCCTTCTTTTATGTCCTCCAATAAACTTCTCCATGGCCTTATATTGGTCTCAACCCTAACAAAAACAAGTGAAGCCTATGTAAAATTCTCCCAGAAAAAAATAAAATAAAATAAAAGATGACATATTGACATCTTAAATTTGGTCTCCTCTCACTTTCTCTCTGTCTCTCTCTCATTTGGAAGTTTGTTCCTCTTAATTCAAAATTTGACTAATGAATTAAAAAAAAAATTGTATATTTGGTCAAAACTAACGAAATTTCTAAACAATTCGGGCAAAACTACCAAAGCAAGTAAAATGACCATCTTTTTCCAAATATCAAGCCTTTTGTTTTTAGGTATCAAATTAATATTAAAACATAAACTCTAATCAAAATTTCCGGTCCAATTCAAATCAAGGAATCCAATCTAAATACTTAACTAACTTTCATAAATATTGTAATTTAAAATTAAGATTCTTAAAGGAAGCTTGATGAAGAGATCTTAAACTCTAAATCTTTTATATATATATATATATGATAGAAATTCTAATTTAAATTCACACACACGTATATTTTGAAGATCCTGGAGATCGAACCCACACCCTCATAGAGGGATGGGGCTTTTTGAAGAGGGAGATTACCATTGAGCCGAATACCCAAGTGGCTAAACTCTTAAGTATGCATTATTAAATGAGTAATTAAGATTTGTTATGTAATCAGTATCTAATCAAACATCAACTAATATTATTTTGGTATTTGATTAAGTTATTAATAACGTCACAAATTTTTAACTCCTTATGATTCTTATATAATTAAAATTTTATAGTAAAATTAGCTTAAGAACTTAGATGGTTCCATCGACTATGATGAAACTATGATTCTTATATAATTAAAATTTTATAGTAAAATTAGCTTAAGAACTTAGATGGTTCCACCGACTATGATGAAACTATGATGATTATTCTTTATCATCAGGTCAAGATATTAAAATAGGTTAAATTAACTAAAGCCCAGGTGAAATAAATCATAATATAAAATCCAAGCATGATTACCAGCCCCAAAAAGACCAATCCGGGAACACAATAGCCAAACTCCCATCATCAGAACAGTAACCAAACAATGGAGGTGGACTCGCATTTGGGCCTTGAAAGTCTTTAGATTGAAGGGCTGGGCCATCATTACAATCAAACATGAGGTCCAAGTCAGGCAATCTCCCAGGGTACAACCTCAGAAGCTGTAAAATACCCCATAAGCTGAACATGTCCCTAGTCTGAAAGGACTGCATATACTCCTCCACATAGGCCTTCCCGTCTACGATCACAAGCCTGAAATGTGCGCGGTTGCGGGCCCGCTCTACCATGTCCTTTGTGATTCCTGTGTCCTTCCAGTGCCGTAGATCTTCGTGGATCCAACGGAAGTGTGATGGGCATGTTTTGTTTGATGATGAACGGTCAGGATTCGTGGGGTTGTGTGTGGTGGGGTAGTAGTTACTCGGACAGGTCTGTGTTTGCTTTCCTTTGGTGCATTTCAGTGGGAATTCTTGCTTTTTTGTTGCACTTTGGAATTGTTTCTCAGTGGAAGTACCTGAAAATATAGACTGCAAAGCAAAAATACCAATTCAATCAGATACTCATGCTATTATTTGAATTTGACAAATATGGTCATGTTAATTAATTACTAATTATTCAGCAGCTAGTAGTCTCTAAATAATAAAAACCATATCAATAATTGTTAAAGTCCAATGGGTCTAACTCAATCTCAAAAGACGTCTTGAGAGATGAGGATTGCCCATGGCTTATTAATTGCACAACCCAAGAATACTTGGTCAATGTGAGACAAGACTCTCACTTTAATATGCCCCCTCACGTGTGGCGGACTAACTAAACACGTGGACCATAATTAGGGGGAGATCTACCCAATACCCAAGGGGTGGCTCTGATACCATGTTAAAGTCCAATGGGCCTAACTCAATCTCACAAAATGCCTTCAGAGATGAGGGATGTCCATGGCTTATAAATTGTACAACCCAAGTATACTTGGTCAATGTGAGACAAGACTCTCACTTTAATATGTCCCCTCACGTGTGGCATGATCATCAACACGTGGACAAACAATAGGGGGGAAGTCTGCCCAACACCCAAGGGGTGGCTCTGATACCATGTTAAAGTCCAATGAGCCTAACTCAATCTCAAAAGACGCCTTGAGAGATGAGGATTGCCCATGGCTTATTAATTGCACAACCCAAGAATACTTAGTCAATGTGGGACAAGACTCTCACTTTAATAATAATAAAATCATATCATAATTATATTGTTTCAATCATAACTTAACATGTTAACAAGTTGAAAAAAAAATTGGTTGTCTCTAACATTCTTCTTGTTATTGTTCTCGTTCTTGTAATTCACCTACCAATGTTTAAGGAACATTAATTTTCTTTTTAATCCTTTATTAATTATAAGCCTGAGAAACTGTGTGCTACCAGCCTAATTCATGGCAATTCATCCGGGAGGGAGACTTGCTTTTGCTCTAGAATCTAATAAAAGAAAAAAGAGACAACGTACGTGTGGAGTTCATGAAAAGAATGACAAGTATTACTGAAACGTTCTTTTTCAACATACCTAATACCTAATCAGAACTTTGTTAATGAACTTATTCTTATCATTATTACTAGTAATACTATTATTATAACGATCTAAACTCCATGTTTAGACAGGTGTATCAAATATTTTGAAATCCAAAGCTTCCCCTAAAACAAAAGCAAGAAAAAAATTACAATTTATCAAAACGGATTTGCAAAGGCAGCTTGTTAAGGCGAAAGTTTTTTCGTAATGCCATTGCAAGTTTTTGTTACGAAAATAGAGTGCTAGGTCGACTATATATATATATATATAAGTCGCAAAGGCAACACAGCCGCCTTAATAAAAGGATTGTAAGGAAGATGAAGAAAGACTTACAGTATCAATCCAGCCTACAAATACCAAAACAGTGACAAGGAGAAAGAAGGAGAAGATCACGGTAGCTGTTGCAACTCTCATCTTTACTGGTCGCCAAAAGATTCCAGTGTGATGGATTCAAGTGTGATGCTTTTGAAGCGTTGACCTATATATTCCACAACATATCAACAAGTTGTTTCTCATTATTCGTTTTCATAATTTAATGCTTTTGCTGGCCTTCGGCTTCAAGTCTAAGCCCTTCAAGCCAAAAAGCCTTCCTACCTTCCACGACTAGTGTTGCCTATGTTACCTTTTATTTTATATATATATATATATGTTACCAATTGGCATAGATTTAATATCTTAATTGAAGTCTCTCCAATGTGTTATTTTCTTAATAAGTCTTATAAGAGCTCATGGTGATATGTGTCAAGATAGAAAAATTATCAAAATTTATTTCACAATTGGCACAAGGACAGAGTGAAGAACATTTTTCTTTAAAATTATTAAGAAAATAAATAGTTTGATTATCAACATCTTTAGACACTGCGTACATAATGTACCTATTCATTGTATGTTCTTTGCATATAATACACATCAAATTCTACCAAATTAGGTTAATTTTCACGAATGGTTATTAAGACTTATCTACCAAACATCATTGAATTGTTCTCCCATGTGGATAGTTTACTTTGCAAATTTTGGTAGCTTACTTTAATTGAATAGGACAGATATTAATATATTATACCTCCCAAGTTCAATGAATCTGTTGACCTCGATTTGATCTTCTCCAATTTTAAAAAAAGGATACCGTGACCTGAAAGTTATTTGGAAAACCATATGGTTGACCTTGACCTGAAATGCATGAGTTTTCATCCGTTGTTCAAAGGGTCAAAATAAGCTATAAATTTCGTCATGCCGTCACCAAAAGAGGACGCCACCAGATCACAGGAAATTATGGGCGGTTCTATCTTGTTGCGGCTCTTCTTCACATGGTTTCACAAAATAATATTAATTTAGTGATTCAGTCACCGTTTGGCTAGAAACAGGACGGAGCCAGAATTTTCAAGAGTGAGGCAATGAAATTACAGAAAAAAATTAGATTAATCAACGCAAAAATGACTTGTTATTAATTAGAAAGTGTATAAGTTATATATGCCCATTTAAAAAGTTCTGTTTCCATCAACTCTTATGTGGTGGTCAGAAAGAGGATTACAAAAACAAAAAAGAACAAAAAGAATTTTTTTATCCTTTCAAAGACAAGGTAATTTTATTTTTTCTATCCATATAAAATAAGACATGAATTTTGGGGTCTTGTTGAAATACAATTACATTGTATTGAAATGGTGCTGACTCTAAACTTGTTTTCTCATAATTGTTTATATACACAAGCACCTAACTGTCTTGTTCTACCAAATTAACCCTATAAAACTCTTTCTCAGGGAGTTCGCAACCGGACCTAAGTGTGACCCCAATTTCCAACATCTTGTAATATTTTCGTGTAAACTGTAAAATCTCCAGCAGGCTGCAGGCCCTTTTATCAATTCAGTTTAATTTCGTCACGAAAAAGGCAAAACAACATCTATATTCCATGTTGTAACTTGCAAGTCATCTCTTCCAAGTTTAGCTGTTAAGGTTAGTACCATTAGGGGGTCATATTAATGCTCATTACCACCATTAAATAGCCACGTGGAAGATCATTTCCTAAAATTAAGAATACTAATCGCAAACCCGCGCAATGCGTGGAATTTTTTATGCTTGTATGATTAATTTTAACAATTTATATTTTAAGTTTACAAAAATAATGAAGATTTTGATTTGAAATTATATCCTAGTAGTGCATCTTTATTTTATTATTTTTTTGAGAAAATTACACTTTACCACCCTCAACTATCACCAATTTTTCAATCCACCCCCTAAACTTCAAAAAGTATTTTTGTTTAAGTGGGTAACTTAGTAATTTTAATTGTGGGGTAAAAATACAAATAAATCAATTATTTAAGAAGTTTGTAGAAATAAAAATAAATAAGTTGTAACCCTAATTGATTCCACCTATAGACACTTTTTGACCCTATCAATTTACTGTTTGATTTCCTAGTATCAATTGATAATTTAATCCAATTGCACGGCCGTTACCCCCTGAGCCCAAAATCGCGTTAGAATTGACGGAATAGTGCAACACGTGACACGCACGTGACATACAGGCCCACCCAGATAGCTATCACCCACAATTGCCTTTGAAAACCTAAAAATGCCCTCATCCACTTTCTTTCTCTTTCTTCTTTCCTTATTATAATTAATTCTAGCTTTCTTTGCTTTTTCTTTCTTCAATGGAAGCAAATCAAGCTTACGACCAAGACCAACCATCTTTCCATGAATCCAAATCATTGGATGTTGAGGGACAAACACAAACTCAACATGAACTAAAGGTCGATGAATTGGACTACACCAAAAGGGGACAATGGCTTAGAGCTGCCATCTTGGGTGCTAATGATGGGTTGCTTTCCACAGCATCCCTTATGATGGGAGTAGGAGCTGTTCGAAAGGATGTTAAGACCATGATCCTTTCAGGGGTTGCAGGGTTAGTTGCTGGAGCCTGTAGTATGGCCATTGGAGAGCTCGTCTCTGTTTACTCACAATACGATATCGAAATAGCTCAAATGAAGAGAAAAGTTACGACTGAAATAGCTCGTCTCTGTCCTGGCTTCAAAATAATTATACACGTCCCCATAGCATTACTATACATCAAGTTTCTCACTCCCTTCCATAAATTCTCTTCAAAGCAACCATCCAAAACTCTCTCTCACTCTCACACACAAAAAGTAGAAAGAACTACTCTACATTATTCTCAGTTCCTAAATACTCATAGCTAACTCTTCTTTTCAACAACCACTCCAAATTCTCTCTCTTTCTCTCATACACACAAACATGTATGTGACTTTTTCTTTCTCTTTTCTCTTCATTTTCCTTGTCATAATCTCATCAAAAACTTTCATAACTCCATCAAGTTCCGCCACAAACTCTTTCGTGTTCGGTGGGTGTTCCTAGCTAAAGTACACGCCGAGTTCACCTTATGAAAACAACGTTAACTCGCTACTCACTTCCCTGGTCAACTCAGCCATGTCCACCACCTACAATAACTTCACCGTCCCAGGAATCGCAAGCCCACAAGACACCGTCTACGGACTCATCCAATGCCGCGGCAACCTCATGGGAAACGATTGCGCTCGCTGCGTCGCTCTCGCGGTGAGTCAACTCGGCACCCTCTGCGTCGACTCGTTCGGCGGCGCGTTGCAACTCGAAGGCTGTTTCGTCAAATACGATAACACTTCGTTTCTGGGTGTGGAGGACAAGACCGAGGTGGTCAAGAAATGTGGACCGTCAATTAGGGTATGACTCGGACGCATTGATTTGGAGAGATGCTGTGCTGGTCTTGGTCGTAAGCTTGATTTGCTTCCATTGAAGAAAGAAAAAGCAAAGAAAGCTAGAATTAATTATAATAAGGAAAGAAGAAAGAGAAAGAAAGTGGATGAGGGCATTTTCGGGTTTTCAAAGGCAATTATGGGTGATAGCTGTTCGGGTGGGCCCGTATGTCACGTGCGTGTCACATGTTGCACTATTCTGTCAATTCTAACGCGATTTTGGGCTCAGGGGGTAACGGCCGTGCAATTGGATTAAATTAGGGGGTCAATTGATACTTTTTGAAGTTTAGGGGGTGGATTGAAAAAGGGTGATAGTTGAGGGTGGTAAAGTGTAATTTTCCCTATCTTTTTTGTAGGGTAAGTAATTTACTTGTGTTTATTATAAATAAATAGACAAATAATACAATTGGAGTTGGTATAGAAATATGCAAAACTTTTACATTCCTTAAGAGAAAGCCTGATATGTCCCAACCTTGTATATCACAAACTTGAGAAATGATACAAATAGTTTACATAACTTTGGAATTTTATAGTACAAAACATAATTAAATAAATAAAAACTCAAATATTCAATTACAATTTCATATCCAAGTGCTGTGCATAGGCAATATTTGACATATATCTTAAAGAAATTAATTAACTAAGATTAAAGTGATTGCATTTCGCCACAAGCAGCAACTCCACCAAAGGCATTCATATTTGCAACTGCCACTTCTAGCATCTCACCCCCCATGTTGTCGAAGGTATATTTCAGTTCCATCTGTAAAGTGCCTGTAGAATCAAAGACATTCATATTTGCATTCGTCACTTTTAGCATCTCACCCCCCATGTTGTCAAAAGTATATTTCAGTACCATTTGAGAACTACCCGTAGAATCAAATGCAAGCACATAGAATCATATAATTAATTCATTCAAGATATGTAATCAGGTTCCAGCTAAAATATTGATTATCATATAGTTTTTCAGGGCTAACTTCAAACTTGTTTCATCCTCTTAGTTGAATACAACATAAATCCAAGCTTTCCTTTAAGCATTTCTACCTGTATGAAGTTCATAATGATTAAGTTCTTAAAATATAATGAAATTAATTGATGACATAACAACAATGATGATGGTGATTATTTGATGATGAGAGGCACAGAGGGCATGAGTCTGAGGCTGACCTTCAATAGAATCATGGAAATACAAAGTAACATGAAGGTCTCTCTTTTGACTTATAAAAAATATATACAAAGGTCCTTTCACTTTTCCACTCCCACTTCAGAGTCTCTCCTCGACTTACCTCATCTTTTATCACCACTTTAAATCTTTTACAACGAACACATAAGACCATCTCAACAAACTTGTAGTTTACCAACTATATAGGCCACCTTAGGTTTCTAAAGTTTATGATTAAAGGGTAACTAAATTAACAATTTTTTATGGTACAACCTCAGAATTTACCTCTTGCTAGTCAATAATTACAATTTAATCAATAAATTCTCTAGTTTTCACAAAAAATTTCCTCAAGATGCATTTAGCTTACCAAAGCCCACCAGGAAACAACTTATAAAAATAAAAAAGCCCATCAGGAAACAATGGAATTAATGGCACAAGTTAGTGAATAATATAACTGAGTAGTTAAGCACTAAGCATTAATCGACTATCACTGCAAACGAAAAATCAAAACGATGTCATTTTCATTTACAAAGTCTTAATCAGCCATTTGTTTAAATTTCACAATATTTATATTTAGATTCCTAAATATTATGAATATGTGTTAATGTTCACGAAAGTAAAAATGTTTTTTAGTCTATGGATTTATAATTTCATTCTATAAATTCAATTGATAAACAACTAATTAGTAACATGCTCAAAAGAATGACAACATGTGTTGCACAAAATTCAAACTATAGTAAGAGATGAGTGAGATAAAGGGGACTTAGATTTGAAGTGAGGTCGTGGAGGCCTAATGATGCTCTTGAGAAAGCTGCACAACAATTTGTGAATACAATCACAGATATTGTACAGTAGTTCAAAGAGCTCGAACCATTGGTCTATGTTGACCAATTTGCACTTCCATTTACACATGCATAGGCTTTCCGCTTTTGCCAAGCTCTCCTTTAAGACAATATATCAAACACATCAAAGGCATGCCAAGGGTGCACTATGAACAAAATAGAAGGAAAGAAACCATCAATTTCCTATTGCATGTTTGCAACTGAACCAATGAGAGAGGAAGGAACAGTTACCAACATATAAATTGCAGAGTAAAAAATCGGAGCATGAAAGAAGGTCTGAATTTCAATCTCTTCACCAGAAAAGTTTCTATAAAAGTTTATCATGTCAAATATTGGTATCACATATACCTGTGGTTTTCAAAGAATTAATAAACAATAAAGGACAAAACAATTTATGTTATATCAATCAGTTTTCACAGAAAGTAGGCAATAAGCACCTGGTAGCTTCCATTTTCCAATGACATGGACAACAACAAACATTTTAGCTGGTACAATAAGCCAAGCGGGTTGGACCGATAGTTATAAGAAATTTACAGTGGATGAATTCTTTCTTAAGTGCCTCAATGCATAAGGATATCAAAGATGGAACCTCTCTCATTCTTGAGGTTTGAATTTATCGTGGCCTTGCAAATAAAAAATAAGATTGTGTAATACACTGCTTGGTGGTTTGGTCCCTTTTCAACCTGATGAAGAATAACCCAAGGTCTTATGCGTCTTTGGTTCAAGCATTTCTTTAAACAGTTTGCATTCAATTTCCGGGCTTCCCCAGAGAAAATGCTATTCAAGTTCATAGAAGAAGCTTCAATAACTTTGCATTCTAAGTTTCTGACACATTACCAATGTCCAATATGATAGATGTTCAGAAAAAAACAATAGGACAAAACTGCAACTTTGAAACAATCTAGAGTAGGAAAGAACAAAAATAAATTAGAAGAGATTCCAAACCCAAATCAACAAAAATAAAGAACAAAAATGAATTTCCATGAGACATAAATAAACCAACTGATTCCAAACCAAAACCAACAAAAAACAATTTTTAGAAGAGATTAAAAGGTTGTGGAGTCCGGTTAAAACCCAATCAGACATGAACACCCACGTCCAGCTCAAATAAGAGAATTATATGAAGACCCATTTTGTAAAGAAGACTACAATCAATTTCCATGCTCCTACTGAACTTGAACAATCTTGATTTAAGAGAAACCCAATGATAAAACCTCATACTGAATTTGAACAATCTGCCACTAAAACCCGCTGGAAATTTGATGGTAGTTTAATTTAATAATACAGCTTGAACAATCTGCCACAAAAAACAAACAAAAAAACAGGGAAGAAGATAGAGAAAGAACTCACCTTGGGTTCCTGCAAGCAAATCAGTGGAGAGTGAGGCGGTTTATATAAACAATTGCAACTGAAGCAAAGGAAGGGCCAAAAAAAGGGAAGAGAGAGAGCTGGAGGCAGAGCAACGCCTCAACGGTTAGTGATATACATTAATACATGGGTAAATAACGGTAGGAGTTGAGACCTTAAAGATTAGAAAGCAGTAAAGCTATGTAACGGTAGAAGTTGGTGATCCAAAGGGGCAGAAAGCAGTCAGTTTCAGTTGAGACAGGATTTAATATAAAAATAAAAATAAAAACATGAACATACAGCAGGGAGATGAGCAGTCAAGAGGGACAGAAGAAGGCGAGGAGACAGAAGAATACTGAAACAGGCGGTGGAGATAGAGAGTCTGAACGTGTGAGAGAGAGGGTGGAAATTAAGACGTACGTGTGAGAGAGAAAGTAAAAATAGGTAAGGATGACATGGACGTTTGTGGGTGTAGAGATTATAAGGTGGAGGTGTTTGGAGGAGGGAAAACAATTTCTCTCTACTTCGAGTTTTAATTTATATTATAGATTCAAAGGATAAAAAAACGATTTTGACTTGCTAATTTGAGAGTAACAAATACGTAACCCGTAAAGCAATCCATTGAATATCATCATTGAACCATGTGGCATGCCACAAGTATTACGCAAACAGCTTATCAGAATTATTGCTTCCTTGGGCCCCCAAACCAGGCTGTCAGACGACCCAAAGTCACACTAGGGCTAAAAATCTGGCGTATAACTCAAGCTATTCATGTGCTTTTTTTTTCTTTGATAAGTATCAAGCTATTCATGTTCTGAACATGCAAAGCACCACCAGGTTATATCTGAACAGTTGAGCATAGAATTATGGCAGCAGTATGAACAAATGAATCTTTTGATTGGTATTCATCTCTAAACTTAGTCTAAGCGAAAGTAATTAGTTAAAAGTTAAAATGGTCACAGTTGGTGCACTAGTGACAAGTACAAGCAAAGACTACACAATGGCGTCAATCAGAATATAGCTTTTTCTTTTTCCAAGTCCAGCATAATGTTGTAACCTTTCCTACAAGCCTTTTAAACATCCTCCAAAAATCAGTCAAAAGTTTTTCTAATATCAAACTAATTTTGGATAATTTTAATCTATTAAAAGTGACCGCTTAAAACTAGGCCGCATTGAAACCTTACGCCGAGCCATAGACCCGTCTGAACATTCACACCATTCATAGTCACAAATGAACCAGAAGAGCAGTTGTAACATTGCAAGCAGTGCCATTCCCTTGATTCCTCACATTTTTGTCTAACTGATTTCATACCCTCAATGACTAAAAGATATATGTGGCTGCAAACTTCCATTTCGTAAAGTATTAATTTGGAAGACTGGGTTATACACTTATTAATCCAGCGAACTATTTACAATCTTTCACTTTTATAAAACAGCATTTCATTTAGAACAATTTCCCATCTCTCACTATAATGTGCTAATAAAATTGAAAACTATGAAGCACATATCTCACCTTACTATCTGAAAATGGAGAAGGCCTCATAGTCCACGGGTTCAGATAGCCAATTGTTAAAAGGCGGTCTTCCTTTAAAAAAATTTGAAGTCGAGTTGTATTCTCGGGCCCTTTCCTGCAAAGGGAAACCCGTTAAAAGATGACAATGCACCAGTTGATACCAGCTAGCTGAAATCCATTTTTCACATCTTTAGATACAGCAAATCAATAAAAATGCTTAGCCATCAGTTTTTGTGGGTCTAATTACCAAGTACATTTGCTTGAATTTACAGCCACATCTTAAGTTTAGGATGCCAGCTTATGGGTCCTTCAAACTTCCCAGAAAATTACATAACTGATCACATACTTGCAGCTTTTGTCTCTCATTCACACATGCACATTTCCCTATTATATTTTTATTAACCAAGTTTCTTCACAGAATAAACATGTTTTTGTAAATAGGAAACTAATTTATGAATATTGCATCACTAGCATTCTTAACAAAAGTTACCTCTTTAGCATCTTGCTTCTTACATATACAGGATCAGGGATAAAATAATGAGGAAAATTATTGAAATAAAATAGTGTTGCAGGTGAGATTTGAAAATCAACTCCTTTCAACACATATCCCCCATTGATGCAGCCCGAAATGCTTCAACTTACTATTCTACCATTTGGCAGAAGGTGACACCTATAGTTACTATACTACAGGCCATCCTACTTTACTAGCAAGAACACCAAAACTTAATTATGAATCATATATGAATCTTAAAAGTCAATCGCTATGACTGAAAAATGCTGCCTCAATTTGCAAACCCGCTCTGAGGCTACGCTGGTGCATGGTTAACTACGTGAAAATCCACATTGAATTTAACTGTGATTCATAGGATTCAAATGCAAAAGTTTGCCACAAGGCCGACTTTTCCTATAGGCGAATTAGGCAATTGCCTAAGGCTCCCAAGAAGACCGCGTGATTTTGGTCCTGTAGTACAATATTACTATACTTTTTTTTTATTGGCACCGAGTTTCCGAAGCAATTGCTTCGACTAATCCAGGGGGTGCACAAACCTTCAGCAAGGAGTTTCTCGCAAGTGCACCTCGGGTAATTCAAGGGGCAATTAAATTCCCCCAGTTTGATGGCCCCAAAGGATTGAATGCACCCAAGAGGCGTTGAACCTTGAACCTTGTAAGGAGCATACCTCCAAAACGGCCTTCACCACTTGGGCCACCCCTTTGGGGTTACAATATTACCATACTTATAAAGCAACCTAAAGTAAAATATATCTCATATCCATTGACTTCTTCTTTTTTTTGTTTTGAAAAGTTGCCCATGTCTAACTAAAAATGGAAGAATCCCATGTACCATCTCTCTCTCTCTCTCTCTCTCTCTCAAAAAGTAGCTCTTGCAACAAGTCACCATCAAGGCACATGCACGCACGCACACACACACACTCTTTATAAACCATCTCTTGATAACCAATCATCATCAAACCACTATTTTTCTCTCTTATCCCTAAACTTATTCTCCCATATCACATTTAACGGAAATAAGTTTTCTTTTCTTTTTCTTTTTTTCTATAGTTCGTTATGTACAATTGATATGCAAAATTTCTATTATTAATTTTGTTTTAAGTGAATCCGTCTTTAGTGAAAGTTGAGCCTATTGGGTAATTTTATTGAAAAGTAAAACTGCAATATTGCTTTAGATAAGTCAAGTTCTATCGTTCTATGCTTTAAAATTTATTTTATTCCAGTCATAAAATCTAAAAAATAATCTCTTAATTAATTTGTTACTAGGAATAAACAAAATATAACAAAAAATTGTAGGTGAAAACCCAACATATGAACAAGAGATTCATCAAAAAGAGGTAGAAGATAATGAAATAATACAACAAAAAGATAAAAATGGAAATAATCATAATGATGTTCAAACATATAATATAATAATTCTTGATGAAGAACATCAAAATAAAAATTAGAAGAAAATGAAAATATTAATGAAGTTTCTGATTATATTCCTACAAATATTTACAACCTAGATAAATGAAAAAATATTGATTCAAAATTAAGAGATGTTAGCAAAATTTGAATACAAAAACTTAATTAGTAATTTTGTATTTAAAAAAGTGAGAATAATAGATTTTAAATAAAACATTAATATAGAAAGTTAAATAAATATTATTTTATTAATATTTAAATATAAGAAAATGTTTCACTTCAATTTGCCGCATTATGCCTCAAATTGTATCCAGCCTAGTTTTCCAGAAGAACTGAAGACAACAATTTTTCTTCTAGCTTAAAAATCCTAAAATTACCTCTATCATATGGATAACATAATAGTCAATCAACAACAGTCTGCATATCAGCATCCAGAAAATTAAATATTACCTTGAGTGCTCGATAAGAAATCTCATTGGCTGGGTATTTGGTTTGGCATTCATGTCCTAGTGACAAGAAAATCTCCAATAATCGCTTTCTGTTCAATAATAGTGATGATGGTGATTATGCCTTTTTCTACAGGTGAAATTTGTTCAAGCATATTTATCAACGTACTTGCACAGAGAAGACTCAGTAGATGGATAAAGTGCTCCTTTGGCAGAGGCGCCTTGCTTTCTTCCAGTGGTTCCAAGAACGACTTCATGCAAACCAGACTTATTCCAACATATCGAATACCTGCCAATCAAAGCACACAGAAACATATAACAACCAGACAATTATAGGATAACTTGAACAACTACGACTGGCCAAATTTAATTGAAGTACCCGCATGTTAAAGTGCTCAAAGCTGTTTCAGAATGCTGAAACTCCTTCAGGTGGTATTGGGGCTGCCCAGAATCGTGGCTGCCAGTGTAATTAGAGTAATGTTGTCAGGAGCCTGTTTAGTTTCCATGTTACAGAGATAATACACACTTTACAGACCTGGTTAACCTGCAACGGACTCATTAGCTCGTTTGAAAATGGTTGAACTCGATCGTATAAAGCTCTTTTCAAGCAATCCACTAAGAGAAACTTTTCAGGACTGGTAGGGGATCCCCCAACAGTAACAGAAGAAAGGTAAACAGGTTGAAGAAAGTGGGAAAGCAGAGCCCCTGTAATAAGAGAATGAATGACCTTTCATTGATTCCTATAATAATAGTGCCTAACAATCTAATAAAGTACAGTTTTTTATTGTAAACGCTGGCCAAAGTGTATAACAAGAAAAGAGAAAAAAGGTCATACAATCACACAAACATGTATGCAAGTCTAATACAATTCTAAAATAAATAAGTCCTACATCGGTGCAAACACACACAACCATACAATTTAGATTATAGTAACAAGTAATGATAGTAAATGGTATCAAAATAAGATTATTAAATTTAAAGAAACCTAATAATTATCTATGCCTGAACATGGGATTACAGTTAGTTATTAAATGACAAACCTTGAACTCCCACGACATTCCAACGAGCTATCTTGTCAGAGCAGCTAACTGACAATGTTGTATCACCACGACCAGGCTTTCTCTGAACCGAGCCAATGAGTTGTGAAGCATCACCTGAAATGACTCCACTTATAAACTCTTCATTCAGATAAAATAGTTATACTGCTAAGAGTAATAATCCTTCTCTTAGAAAGATGCAACTGCTAGATTATGTCATTAAAAAGAATTCTTATAAAAAATATCGCAAGCAAACACAAGAAGGTGAACAAGGAAACCATGTACTATGAGAAAGTATAATCAAATAAATCAGCCCTCTAGAAGTCACAAGGTAGAGGTAGAATGAAGCTATTCTCAGCCCTCTTTAATGATATGTTGGTTTTCTTTTTTCTTTTTTTAAGTTACTCTATTTTATAAATTAGATACATTAGTTTTTCATCATGAAAGAAAACAACAATATAATATTACCACTTTACCACATATCAGTGACTTACCACTCAAACTCTTCTACTTTACCAAAGCAATATAACAGTTGTTATTCAGGATGATAATGGTAGTCTTACGCATGATTTGAATCACAATGATTACTATATAACAGCCACACATTTATTCACAATAAAATAGACAGAATGTGAAAGAAGCATCAGCCAAGAATTAGCTAAGACTACAAGTGAGGTAACATGAATAACTGAAACAAGGGGGTAGCAATGTAGCATCCAAGTAAGTTAAGAAGAGTTTGATGAGAAAGAGGAAGAAGGGAGAAGATAACTAAAATACTAATCTTACCATTATTCTTTACCGAATCCTCCAAAGGTTCACTTGTAGAACTGTCAAGATCGCCCAAATATGATTGTGAATCCCTTTCTCTCAACGGGTTTGTTTTAAGAGGAGACAGCGTACAATCAAGCGATGCAGCCCCACCTAAAACAAACAAAAGAAAGATAGTATAACCAAAAATGAAGCACGAATTCGGTAGAGTTTTACAGCTCGTTTGGGAGGGAAATGGGGTGGAAAGGAATAGAATGCAAAGAATATTTTATGAATATGTTTTCCATTCCCTTGTTTGGGAGTTTAAGTAGGAGGGAATGGAAAGACCGACCTTGTTTGGAAGTTAAGTAGGAGGGAATACTCATTCCTCCAATTTCCCTCAAAAGCTCAACTTTTTATTCCTCCCAAAATTGGGTGGGATTGGAGGGAATAGTAAGACCTTCCATTCCTTTATAATTACGCATTCCATTCCATTCTATTTTGTTATAAACTCCCAATCGAAGCCTTAGTTAATGCAATAACCAAAAAGAAATCATATTTCTATATTTTAAAGAATTAAATAAAACGCCACTAAGAATTACATGGTAGTTGTGATATGTAGAGGTGTAATTGCCAGCCCAGTTTGATCTTGTATTTTCCTTGGCCAACACTATCTGTATCTAATTGAAAGGGCAAGTTTTCGATATCACCACCTTGCAACATTTTGCTTCCATCAATATGGTTCTGCTTACTATAAAAATGAGTAAGACATTGAATCTGTGCATAGAAAAACCTGGTGACATAGAAATAACAAAAAAAAAAAAATCCTTAAAAAAAGAAAACAGGCACAGTAGTTCCATAACATTAACAATCTTCAATTATGCAATAGTTATTGTGAAATGTAAAAGTAATGAACCTGAGTAAAGCTCTGCGTGCAATAATTTCAGCGTGGGAGTCATTGAGAATGTCACCGCGTGGGCTCAAGAGAGAGCGGCCGATACACTTGGTCCCAGTTCCCAATGCTACAACTTCCACCTCATCTGAAGGAGAAGGAGAAGGAGATGAGAGGAGAAAAGCAGCCAAGACAGTGACTTCGCGGCCCTGAGGCTTTCCTTTCTTTGGGAGAGACTTGTACACAGACAACACCTTGTCTGACACTATCTCTCCCCAACTCTTCTGTGCTTCTGCCATGTTTCTTCAAACTTCAAAGAGAGTGTCATTCGAATCAAATGCCTCTGTCTCAATTCTCAAATCAATACCTGTAGATAGTAAAGCCTGATCGATCAATGGGGGGTCTTGGGTGGAACTTCATTTTGGGCTTGTCAAACAGAAGGTCCAGCCCGTTTCAAATATCTCAGTTGATTTATGGCAAGGAGCTGAGCCCATTGTGACTGGTTTAACTAGTTTGCATACGTGGAATACAATTCAACTCATAAAATCTTTATCGTCAAGGGTTCAAATGCCGCTAACACCAAAAAAGAAACTCATTAATGTCTTGATCTCAAGCTAAAAATTAAACAACAATTATTATGTAAAAGACTCCATAAATTTCAGATTCTTTTGTATCCAAAAAAAAAAAATGTTTGCATATGTTTTAGGTTCAAATTATACCTAAAATGCTAAGAATCTTGTAACCCAAGTTCAACTAGCCTTAGTTATTTTTCTTTACGAGAAGAATTAGGGTTCAAATTCTATCTCCCCCAACTATTAAATTACCAAAAATGAAAAATACATGATCATGTGAAGGTATTAATTAGTATATGATGTCATAACAGAAAAATTATTAGATATTCTTAGAGTAAGTCATATGATACTCTATCCTCTCACATGAATATTGGATCTCATTATAAATTCAATTACTGGAACTCATTATTATATGAAAAGAGGGAATAACACCTCATTATACTTCTAGAGTATTGAATAATTACTTTATTATAACTTAGAACTCTGTGTTTGAACCTAGTTTATGACAAATTCAATGTGGCAATCATGATTTTTCCTCACCAAGTTTAAACTCTTGGTTTAGTTTGACCTAAAAAATAAATAAAAAATTTCTTAGGAGCAACTTTTTAAAACATCACTTTTCATAGGTATATCTTAGTCAAACCTCACCTTATTCTGTTAGACAGAATGGTTGAAAACCTCCTTAAATATATTACTCGATATTTTTTTTTTTTCACAAAAAAAGAACAAAAAACAAAATTTATATCTCAAATCAACAACTACTTGTTGACACCCCATTTTGCAACCATTAATTTTACTTTTTTACAGTTTAGTGCATAAAGGGTAAAATAATAATTTCACAAGCTTAAAAATTCAAAGTTGGTCCATAAATTTAAAATCATATTTTAAGTGATCAAAATTGAATTAAGAATGAGAGTGAATTTTCCAGATTGGAAGTTGGATAAAAAACCAAGATTTTATTAAGGAAATAAATTTGATTGGTTGAAATGATATTTACCATAAGCTCACATGCATAAGATTACTTGTTAATTAATTTGATTGGTCCTCTAAAGGATTAAATTAAAATCAATTAATAAATAATTCCTATTGGTTTAGAACACCTTAAAATGGTAAGTATTCATGCACAAGATATTCATCAAATGATAATTATTAAATTGATTTATTTTTAACTAATGGAATAATTATTTTGACCAATAATTATCATATTAATTATTAATCAATTGATTAAAATTAATAAATCTCGAATTCAGCCAAATAAGGACTTCTAAATCCACTAGAAGTTGACCAAAGGTGAAAAAACCCGGAATTATCCAAAGCCCAATTCAAATTTGGATTCTAGCCCATGCACTGATCGGTATATCGACTAATAACTTTTGACTCAGTTATCTAATTGAGTTGATTAAACTTGGGCTGGAAAGCTGACATGATGGGAATATGCGTCTAATGGCCATCTCCAAATTCGAACGTTTAAAGGGTCAAAATGGGCCCATAATTAGGGCCTAAAAATCAGTCAGAATTTCGGGATTTTCATGAAGTATATCCAATTTCCAAAACCCTAATGCACTCCCATGAGGTCCAAAACGTGGGTAGGTTCATTTTAGGGCTGTCATATAAATAAAAAATATTCTCATTTTAACAGGAGGTTGGAATTTTCATCATTCATAATCCCAAACAAAATTCAAAAGAATATTTGTGAGGGATTAGGGTTTCTAATAAGAATACAAGCTATTCTTATAACTCTAGAGATTATAAGAGGCCACCTCTTGTAATCTCAATTCCAATCTTTTAATTCCATTTCTTTAATCTCTTTTAACCAAATTTAACGATTTTTCTCTCAAGAATCAATTTTCAGGTTGGATTCAATTGAATCAAATTAAGGAGCTTTCCTCCACAACACATGTAGGTACCTTTCTCCCTTGTTGTTCATTTCAAAACATGATTACATGATTGGTTGTATATAAATATGCTTAAATTGTTTTGTTTATTTTTTTATCACATGTATTTTCTTGGTTAATTTTTTAAATAATATTGGAACATGTTAGGATATAAATCATGGCTTTGAAGATGATAAAAATGGCATAGGTTTCAATTTCAAGACAAGTCAGAAACTATTTTTTCGGATTAAAGGTCATTGGGCCTCCATTTTTACTAGAGTACCGATCGGGTCTCTTTGGAACCCGATTGGACCAATTTGGGACCCGATTGGGTGATCCTTGAGTGCCAATCGGGCCTCAAAATTTATTTTCAATTTTCTGTATAGAAATTCATCCATCATTGATTATGCCATATTTATTCCAAATTGATTGAATCTTAACATGTCTCCTTGATTGTTTAGATGTAATTAGGATTGTTTGTTTGAATTATTTTAGGAATTGTTGATTGATCACTTTTTATTTTCTTTGTATGCATGTACTATGATTGATTGATGTCAAAATGCGAGTTGTGGTTTGGATGAGTCGTGAACTGTAGCATAGGAATCTTTAGAGACTGGCCTAGGTTAGGTTGAGTGGGTGCCTAAAACCTTCCCACTCAATCCCCTAGCCCCCGAACCCTAATCTTAGGGGAAGTTAGATTAGTCCATGTATCCTTTTACTTCTGTTTTCTAGATTGTATTTAGGACACAAAGCCTTGTAATTTTATTTTTCCTTAGATTGTATCTAGGGCAAAATCATGTAATTTGTTTATTCCCCAAAACATTGTATTATTTATTTCATCAATATATAAAAGATTGTACTTTTTTTCTTAGCTTTTTGTACAAAAGTTAGGTGGCGACTCCATTTATAATTTCCCCTAGTGATTAGGATGGAAAATAGTGAAAATCCTCATTTTGGGAACCATATTTAGACCCTCATCTAAAAAGGAATGCTTTTAGGGTCGTGGTTCTTCTTCTTCTTCTTCTTCTTCTTCTTCTTCTTCTTCTTCTTATATTTCAATGCTATAAATAACATCATGTATGTGATCAATACTTAAATCAATATGGTACTTGTACGGGGCGTAGCGCCTAGTGGTGAGGTCATCATGACAAATCTAACTTATGAAGTGAACTGGACTGTACACATGTCCTATCACAACCGCAAGATGGGATAAATGAAGGGATACGATTATGAAAGACTTAAATGGGATTTTAGCCAACAGCTACATTGTGCAAAGACCAAAGAGAGTCTCGACATTGGCTTAACCGCCTACAGCTCACACATGCCATGGGAAAACAGCTTCAGAATAGTACACATACACAGAGACAAAACGAAGAGACTGGACCGCGCCGTTGTACATGGTCCTTGTGTCCTAGCCTAGCAGAAGTAGACAACGAACACAATTCCCTTAGCCTCATGTGCAAGCTCCACTACCTCCTAGTATAGTGACTGAAGAGCGGGTATTGGCGTGGTATAATGGGACAATATTAACTTTTCCAATCACCAAACTGTAACAAAATTAAGTAATGAACACAACATTTTTCAAAACTGTTGACATGACTTATTGTGATTGAAGTGACATGACTTATTGTGATTGAAGTAACATCACTTATCTGGGATGACCACTAACAACATTTTTATTATACTCCATTGCAACAGATTATGTCAATAATCAATAATTGTGAAAAATGTTGTGTACTTTAATATTGAAATTTGAAAGAGACATTACCAACCCCAGAAGGACCAATCAAGGAAGACAATGTCTAATGATTCATCATTTCCACAATAATGAAATACTGGAGGCAGCAATGTGGCATTTGGGCCTTGGTGGTCACGTTTTTTTATCACGGTCAAGTCTCCACACGAAAACATCAGCTCCAAATCTGGTACCTTCCCAAGGTACAACCTCAGAAGCTGCAAAATTCCCCATATTGTAAAGATATCCCTAGTTTCATATGCCTCCCTATATTTCTCAACATAAGCCTTTCCCCTAACAATCACTAGTCTAAAATCTGCAAAATCTCTTCCTCTTTCCACCATGTCCATCGTGATTCCTGTACTCTTCCATGGCCGTAGATCTTCGTGGATCCACTGGGTGTACTCTGGACATGCCACGGGGATGATTCCTCTGTCTCAAATGTCATTGGGTAATTGGTTGGGCATGTTAATGTTAAGTCCTCATTGGAGCAATTGAGTGGGAACTCAACTTTGACAAGGGGCTTCTTAGGACTTCTTGTGGGTGTAAGTACCCTAAAGAAGTACTGACCTGCGATATCAGACTTAAGAAAAAAATAAAAATTATATAAGAAAATTATGTACAGAGAAATTGAAAATGCATAACAGAGAAAATTAATTCTTTAGGTGGAAAAGAAAACACAAATGTTAATTATAAATTTAGTTTCAAGTTCATTGCTTTTCACACTAAAATTTAGTTTGGAAGCTACCAATTCTACTTCTAACATCGATTAAAAAACAACACATTATTATTGGTAACTTCTTTTAACAAAAGCGATGGTAGTCTAATTAACAACAAATCAAGACAATGATTATCATAGAAGATCATGGGGTTCGAATAAATTAATAAATTTTGGGATTGAAGAAATCAATTCAAAATTGTGATTGATTTGTGTATGTAATTCCCATTATAAAAATGGGTTCAATTGTAATGTATCGTCATCTAAGGGTATTTTAATTTGTGAGGTTTTAAGGGTATTTTAATCATTTCGAGGTTTCGATGAGTATTTTGGTCATTTTTTAGATTTTAGAAATATTTTGGTCATTTTTTAGGTTTTAAGAGTATTTTAGTAGTTTTAAAAATTTTGTGGTCATTTTGAAGGTTTGGATGCATTTTGGAAAATGGTTTATAGATTTTTTGGGTATAAACCAATTTCCTAACTTTTACAAAGGAATTTTCAGTCAACTGAAAACATTTTCAGTTTGACCAACATTTTACAAGAAATCAAACACCCGCAAATGCTGAATATGTTTTTCGGAAAACAATGAAGAAAATGTAGTCTTTTAGCCTGTGGAACTAAGTCGTGTGGTTGAATTACGTAAAACTTTCTTGTCTTCTCCTTTCTCGTTTTTTTCTCTCTATCACAAACTTTTATGGTCTACACAATGGCCCTAATTCATCTTTAGCAAGTTGAACCCAAAATGCCACTTAATTATGAAGGCCATTAAGGTAAAAATTATTCTGGGGTGTATTAATGGATTCCAAAAGTAATAGGTACTAAAAAAATTTAAGAGGGTTTCGAATTTTCTCTCCAAAATCGAGAGTGTGTATGTCCAATATTGACCACTTGATAACTATAGTCTAAAATCATATTAATGTGTTGGTTCCAATTATTTCAACTAGTAAAGTTTTTTTATCATCGAAAAAAGGATTTTGGTTCAAATCTCGACTACACCAAAAAATAATTAGTATCTTGGCCTAATGTTAAAGTACAATCATCATAAGGCAGATATTATAGGTTTAATTCCTATCATATCAATTATTATTTAAAAAAAAAAAATGTCACACTTGAATCTCATTTCACCAAAAAAAAAAAAAAAGGGTAACAAGAAGAATTAATGATGGTGGAAGAGGCTAGGGGAAAAAAATTGTTATTAACTATGTCAAAAAAAAATAAAATGGAGGACAATGGCCTCGAAAGGACTTACAACATCAACCCAATAGGCGAAGCTGCTGACATAGAAGATGATGGGAATGGTGATGAGTGCCCAACTTTTCCCGAGAGACGCTGAGAAATTTCCACACAATCGAGCTCCTCGTGAGCAAAAACAGCAGACTGCTTGAAAATAATTTTCCATAAATATTAAGACCAGCCTCAATTTCTATCTTTTTTTTTTATCTAAGATTGGTATAATGGTTTATTAAGAATCATTGCTTTGTTTATAATATGTTAATAGGTTTTGAAGTGAAGAATACACTATGCCATGCAAACTGAAGAGCCACCATCACCATGCATAAAGATGGTAACCTCTATAGATGGAACTAAAAGTGTAAAGAGAATCACTTGTTCAGATTTAGTTGGACTTTCCTACTGTCCATTGAATTTTTTAAACCTCTTTACTCCATACCATATAAATTTGCGGTTGGGAAAAAAAATAAAAGAGTTTGAACTTTGGCGTTGATAAGTGATAACTAAAGAAATGGATAGTTTAATTTTCTTCTTAACCGAGTTGGATTAAGAATCTCCTTCAACCTATTACGTGTATGACGGTTCATAAAATCATAAACATGTATTAAATCATATGATTTATTAAATAAGGGTCATTCTATAATATTAATACTCATCACACTCTTTTTGTGGGTATAGTACCCACTCAATTGTTAACATCAAATGTGATGTAGCTACCATCATATGTAATGTTGGTACTATCCAATTTTTTATATATATTAAATTTAAATAAATAAATAAAAATTTAGGGTTCAAGTAATATGTTGGTAGATACCATCATATCATATGTGAGGTAATTACTATCATGAATGACATTGGTACTATCAATTTGACATTTTATCTATTAGAAGTACCATACTCACACACAAAAATGTGAGTATTGTAGAATTAACCATTAAATTAAATAATTAAACAAGTTTCATAACTATTAAGTAGGTCCTATGACTAAAAAAAAGGGTAAGTTATGTTAATAAAGGTATATGTGGATAGTCTTTTATGTTATCAATTTGTCACATAGTGGAATTAGAGGCGTTTTTCAGTTTGGAGGAAACCTATGTTTCAAACTTAATATCCCCTTCAGGGTCGACTCAAAGCCTAGGCCTAAGGCCCCCACCTAAAGCCAAAAAATTAAAAAGGTATTAAGGCCCCATTATAACAAGCCGCCATAATTATATAAAAACTAGACTATAACCCGCGCATTGCATGACTCTTTTTCATTGTTTTTCTATAAATATGTTCCTAACAAAGCAAATTAACCAAGAAGAAGAAAGAAATAATAACAATAATGAAAAGGAAAAAAAAAATAAGAAAGAAAAGAAAAGAAAAGAAAAATGTAAAATAAAAAATGTAAATAATTTTGCTTTGCGCTTAAAAATAAAAATGATTTTTATTATATTTCATCAAATGTTTTATAGTAAGTCTATAAAGATAATTACCAATAACTTTCTGACCTAGTTGTATCAATATCTTTCAATGGGGGTTTATATAATAAGTAAAACTTAAGTATAGTTCCTTAGGTTAGGTACATTAGGTTCCCCAATTGAATTCAAACACATGGTTGCATTATTCTAATGAAATACAAACAATGTTATCTTTTCCAAGAATAATTAAATTAAATGCAGTTATGTGTTTGAATTCAATTGAGGAACCTAATGTACCTAACCTAAAGAATTGTATCTAAGTTTTACCCTATATTATATATATAATTATATCCTGGGGTTGTATTCACTTAGCATATAAAAAAAAAAAAAAATCGAGGTCGTTCTAGACATAACAAAAATACTTAAATTCTATTATAAACGGAAAATGAAGCTTTGAACCAAGAAGTAAACATTTTTGGCATGTTTTGTCTAATGTTAAACAACCAAAATGAAGCCGTTCTAGACATAACAAAATTGCTTAAATTCTAATGTCAAACAACCAAAATGATGTTGTTCAAGACATAACAAAAATGCTTAAATTCTATTATAAACGGAAAATGAAGCGTTGAACCAAGAAGTAAACATTTTTGGTATGTTTTGTCTAATGTTAAACAACCAAAACGACGTCGTTCTAGACATAACAAAAACTGCTTAAATTCTATTATAAACGCACACATAGGAATCTCAGGGAGAGAACCCACGCCTTTATAGAGGGGTGAGACTTTTTCGATAGAGGAATGACCATGGGGGCGAATGCCCAAGTATTAATTTAAATGCATATTTGAAATAACATATTATAACTATTGTGTTTAATAAGGAATAAAATTAATGGGTTAAAAGAAATATATAAGGTCATGTGGCATTATTGGCAATTTCAAAGCCATAGAATAAGAATGGTTTGGAAAACTGATTTGCAAATGAGAAATTTAAAATTAATGCTCATTAAGTAGAATTAAAACTTAAAAAGTGATAAAATATTTGTTGATTTTGGCTATTTTTTTTACCTTCTATATACGGCAATTTTTTCCTTCCATAACAAAATTTTATAGTATTTCTTAGTGTTAATAGTGCACATTTAAAACCATTTATTTGTAGAAAATTGAAATAAATTTGGTGTAATCTTTTTAGATGAACGCTTGTTAACAAACAGAAAAAGAAAAGGAAAAAATTTAATGGGGTATTTTTAATGAGCAAACATTTAAGGCCATGTTTATTTAGGAATTTATAAGACTCATTTATTATTGACACATGGAAAATAGGTATAGTAAATAAATTGACATATACAAATTAATTGTTGCCACGTGGCTTTGTTGTCCAACTCATTTCTAAATTAAATTGTCACTGCTGACACATGTGTCATCTAAGATGCTATGTGTCATGCAGAAGATGTTACCATACATGCCAAATGGCAGACATTCAACAACGTCTTCTGCTTTAATATATTAATATAAATATATAGATATAGATATAGATATATAGATTTCTCAAAAACTATAAGATGATAATTTATTTTTTAATTCTTAAAACTATAGACGAGTTCTGCATTTTTACCTCTACCTCCATGAACACCCTCAAAATATTTAATTCATAAAAATCCAACCCAATTGAAACCCTAAATTATTTCACTTAAAAAAAATTGGCTTAAATGCATTGTTGGTTCCTAAAGTTTACTAAGTGAGTACTATTGGTTCCTGAAGTTTGAAATGAGCGCTATTGGTCCCTGAAGTTTAGAAAGTGATCGTTATTGGTCTTTCCATCCAACTCCGTTAGTTTGTTTGCTTACGTGGCTAACGAAAAAATGACGTAACATTTTTTAATATTACATGTTACATTATTTTTAATTTAAAATTACACCTAAGCAAGTAGATTCGGATCCATTTAACCAACCCATCTTCACGCAAAATCCCAAATCAAAAAGTCTACAACCTCATACGGTTTACGCTCTCAAGTCTCAACCACCAATGCCCCCGCAAGCTCCTCCTCCCACCACCAGTGCTCCGTCACAAAATCCTTTCAGCGACATCCACACACATGACACAACGCAACTCTCAGTTCCGACAGATTTGTCTCATCGCAACTCAGTTCATCAGGTCTTTTATTTTGGGTTTGGGCGAAATTTGGTTCAGTCAGTTTTCAAGTGATCCTAGAAAGAAAACTCTGTTGAATTTTCCTTTTGCTTGGTTTTCCTCAAGCAATCAAAAGGGTATAGTTTTGTTGGAGCTAGTCCATGTTAATGCATCTATGGCATTAAATTATAAGAAAGAGTGGGAACTATTTGCGGCTCTGCGCTCGCTTTTATGCTCCTATTGAGATTTTTATTTAATCTTTATCTTTGAGTTGTAATTGGCATTTTTTCAATCTTTGGATGCCTAGTTTGAGGTTTAACGCTAGGAAATTAATTGCATCTTCAATTACAGATTTACATGTAATAATTTTTCATTTTAATATGTTATAACTTTTATATTGGTTGTGTATTTGTCTTTTGGTTTGAAAGGGGATTTTTTTTTTCTTGACATTGCAAGAGCAATAAAAAGGTCCGCGCGAGTTGCAAGCTAAGTTGTGTGTGGGGGTCAGGGGTAGAGAGGGTATACTGGAGGGATGGATATGGGTTTTCAACTTTTGATTTGGGGATTTCTTTTGTTGTTGATTATTACTAAAGCAGGTTGGGTAACTGCTTTAGAGATGGATTTGGGATCAGATGGTTGAGGTGTAATTTTAAATTAAAAAATAATGCGGCACCTAATATTAAAAAATGTTACATCATCTTTCCGTTAACCAGCCACGCAGTCAAACAAACTATTAGAGTTGGATGGAAGGACCAATAATAATTATTTTTTAAACTTCAGGGACTAATAGTGCTCATTTCAAACTTCAGGGACCAATAGCGCTCACTCAGTAAATTTCAGGAACCAATAGTGCTCGTGCTCACTCAGTAAACTTTAGGGACCAACAATGTATTTAAGCCAAAAATATTCGATTAATATTTACATATTTTAAAAAAAAATGCTCACTTAAAATTTTCGCCTTAACTCCAAAAGTTATTTGAGCCGCCTTAGCCCCCTTTTGTTTGGAACTTAGGCCAACTTCAATTTATTTTTTTCTTTTTTTATCACCTGAGCAAAAGTCGAAAAATACCACCACATGGTCGTGCAAATTGAGCAATTGCATGTTATAACTTAAACTGCAAGTGACAAGAGTGCAAAGACTGCAAAATATTTCAGCCCAGTCCTATGATAGTCGTCTCAAGGCATTATCCAAAAAATAAAATCTTAACAGTGAAATGTACTCTTTTCAATTCAAGCCAGTTCCAGAATTAAGGATACAATCATCAGACAATATGCTAGTATTACCAAGAACTTAGGATACAAATAATTGCTTATAATTAAGCATCACACAACAGACACAAAAAAAAAAGGCATTTATTGCTTCTTGTTTACATTTTTCCAGTACTCATTTTCCCACCTTTCTACTTGCTTTATTGATTTATCCTTTCTATCGAGAAAACCTCGTAGTGACGAAGGATCATAAGGAGAAGGCAATGTGCATGGGGTTGAATCACTAGGAGACTTAACCATGGATTCGACCATAAATTTCTCCCACGTACCAATAGCGGGGCAAGCCATTATTTCTGAACATAGCTCAACTGCTCCTGGAGGTATGGATGGTTTGAATTTCAAGAGCTTAGCGTATTCATTTAACAAATGAAACATGTAGTCGTATATGTAGTCCATCTTTAGATCCTCGTGTATGAAGTTGCTTGCTGCCTCTCCTATGGCTTGAGCCTGCCAAGTTTATTTATAAAATCAAAGAGGAGAAAAATGGAATATTAACAATAACAAATTATAATCCACTCATAAAAAAATAAAAATAAAAATCATAATCCATCAACCCTTCTCGTAATTTTATTTTTTATTTTTGGAAAATTATGCATTTTATGAAAAATAAATTTTTAAAAAGCAACACTCTTTTTTTGGTGTTTATTGGAAACCTAAAAAATGAGCCAAGAAACATTTTCTGTCATTTGGCTCACACAGAAAATTATTTATATTTCTTATAATTTAAAATAATTATATGAATAAAAACTTCCATTCAAATAAGAAAACAAACCCCACATTCAGAATCTATGTGAAAAATTAAGTGGGAAATAGAGGGGATGAAAAGAGAGAATACTCTAGGATTTTTTTTTTTTGGGTGGTGATCTATTGAGTATATACCATATACAACAAACAAAGTTTTCCATTAACTTGAGGTTACTAAACATCAAAAAATATCGAAAACATTTTCTAGACGAACCAAACAGAATGTGACAATTATAGTCTTTTTTATAAAGGGAAAGTTTTATATTTCTATTTTAAGCATTAAACTTGGTATTAAGAGTAAAATTTGAGTGATGTCGTTGAGTTGCAATTTAAATAATTGGGACTATCTCCAACTTCATCAAAACTAAGTCCCAAAGACCAGAATTTTAGACAAAATCTTAAAATCCAAAATAATCAAACTAATAATTTTAAAATACATATATTTTTTTAGACAATTAATAGTATGGGTGGGGTCACTCTAGTTGAACATTTTGTCAACCCAAAACCCAACCTAATTTGAGCTTAAAAAAAACCAATTCAACCCAAATCTATGAAAAACCAAACTCATTAGGTTGGTGGGTTGAATGCACACCTTATGCGAAAACATTTCAATAGATAATGAGAGAGAGAGAGAGTAACCTTTTCTGTGTGATTGTTGCCCCACTCCACAGCAAACTTAAGAGAGGTGCACTTGCTATTGTCCCTAATGGGCCAGTAGTGCTCCAATGGTACCATGCCTCTAATGAAGAAATCATAGTAACGAGGCCTTACGAGCAAGGTCATCGAGTCACATGCTAAAATGTACTTATCACTTACAGACCATGCCCATCCTTCTATATAAATCTTATATCTGACACAAACAAAACTTTTCTCGATTAATAAGATTAAAAAAATTAGGGGGTGGGGGTTGAATATTAAAACTAGAAATAAAAAAATAAAATAGTTCTTTGAATACATCTTAAGTTTTTATAACTACCTGTGAGTGCATTGGTTTTCTAACTTTGATTGTTTGTAACCTTGTTTAGATTCTTGGACCCAGTCCTGGAAATTAGAACAGTAATAACATTTTATGCAACAAGTGTAGTATAGGATCAGAAAGTGAGAATGATCAGCATTTGTGAGTAAATGACAAGAATGTGTATTAATTAACCTGTGTATATAGGCGGGTGTTCCAGTCATCTTTGTTTGAGACATTGCACTTCAGAAGGTCTTTTCTAGTTGGAGCCACATGTGGATTCCCTTTCCAATAAGCATAGGGTACCCTCTCCTTCCATTTGCTTCTTTTGTTGCCTTCTTTTATGTCCTCTAACAAACTTCTCCATGGCCTTATATTGGTCTCAGCCCTAACAAAAACAAGTGAAGCCTATGTAAAATTCTCCCCAAAAAGAAAAAAAATAAAATAAAAGATGACATATTGACATCTTAAATTTGGTCTCCTCTCACTTTCTCTCTGTCTCTCTCTCATTTGGAAGTTTGTTCCTCTTAATTCAAAATTTGACTAATGAATTAAAAAAAAAATTGTATATTTGGTCAAAACTAACGAAATTTCTAAACAATTCGGGCAAAACTACCAAAGCAAGTAAAATGACCATCTTTTTCCAAATATCAAGCCTTTTGTTTTTAGGTATCAAATTAATATTAAATTCAGAAACTCTAATCAAAATTTCCGGTCCAATTCAAATCAAGGAATCCAATCTAAATACTTAACTAACTTTCATAAATATTGTAATTTAAAATTAAGATTCTTAAAGGAAGCTTGATGAAGAGATCTTAAACTCTAAATCTTTTTTTTTTTATATATATATATATATATATATAAAATTCTAATCTAAACTCACACACACGTATATTTTGAAGATCCTGGGGATCGAACCCACACCCTCATAGAGGGGGGCTTTTTGGGGAAATTACCATTGGACCGAATACCCAAGCGGCTAAACTCTTAAGTATGCATTATTAAATGAGTAATTAAGATTTGTTATGTAATCAGTATCTAATCAAACATCAACTAATATTATTTTGGTATTTGATTAAGTTATTAATAACGTCACAAATTTTTAACTCCTTATGATTCTCATATAATTAAAATTTTATAGTAAAATTAGCTTAAGAACTTAGATGGTTCCACCAGGGGAGGAGGTAGAAAAAAATTTTAGGGTGTACTAATTGCAAAAAAAAAAAAAAATCTTGACTGGGTTAATTACTTCATTTAAAAATTTTAAATTTTTGACTGAGCTATAGCCCAACCAAGGCTTAACAATAGGATCCTCTCCATTTCAAATGAAATGGAGAGTCTCCATTTCATGGTCTAGATTTTATTTCACAAATCTAACGGTGTACAAGTATCTCATCATTTAAAATTTTAAATGACGTGGCACTCTGTATATTGTTAGATCTAAGATATTTAATCTAGACCATGAAATGGAGAGGATCCTTGTCCAGGCTTAACGTGGCTACGCCACTGAATTCCACCAACTATGATGAAACTATGATGATTATTCTTTATTATCAAGATATTAAAATAGGTTAAATTAACTAAAGCCGAGGTGAAATAAATCATAATATAAAATCCAAGCATGATTACCAGCCCCAAAAAGACCAATCCGGGAACACAATATCCAAACTCCCACCATCAGAACAGTAACGAAACAATGGAGGTGGACTCGCATTTGGGCCTTGAAAGTCCTTAGATCGAATGACTGGGCGATCATTACAATTAAACATGAGGTCCAAATCAGGCAATCTCCCAGGGTACAACCTCAGAAGCTGTAAAATGCCCCATAAGCTGAACATGTCCCTAGTCTGAAAGCACTGCCTATACTTCTCCACATAGGCCTTCCCGTCTACGATCACAAGCCTGAAATGTGCGGTCTTGCGGGCCCGCTGTACCATGTCCTTTGTGATTCCTGTGTCCTTCCAGTGCCGTAGATCTTCGTGGATCCAACGGAAGTGTGATGGGCATGTTTTGTTTGATGATGAACGGTCAGGATTCGTGGGGTTGTGTGTGGTGGGGTAGTAGTTACTTGGACAGGTCTGTGTTTGCTTTCCTTTGGTGCATTTCAGTGGGAATTCTTGCTTTTTTGTTGCACTTTGGATTTGTTTCTCAGTGGAAGTACCTGAAAATATGGACTGCAAAGCAAAAATACCAATTCAATCAGATACTCATGCTATCATTTGAATTTGACAAATATGGTCGTGTTAATTAATTACTGATTATTCAGCAGCTAGTAGTCTCTAAATAATAAAAACCATATCAATAATAAAATCATATCATAATTATATTGTTTCAATCATAACTTAACATGTTAACAAGTTGAAAAAAAATTGGTTGTCTCTAACATTCTTCTTGTTATTGTTCTAGTTCTTGTAATTGACCTACCAATGTTTAAGGAACATTAATTTTCTTTGGCAGAAATACACTTTTGGTCCCTATATTTAGGGGGTGTTTTCAATTTGGTCCTTATCATTTAATTTCAGTCAATTGGGTCCTTGTGTTTTTAAACCGTTTTCAATTTTACCCCTGGAGTCAACTCCGTTAGAAATCTGCCTACGTGGCAAACGGAAATCCTACGTGGCAGACAAAAATTGCTAAATCCACTATTATTTGGCCAAGTCAGCAACAAACAAATAATAAATAAATAAATAAAACTAAATCTTAATTTCTAAATTAACATAAAATAAAATAAAATAACAAATCTATTTAAACTTTCAATTTTCTCTTTCTTTTCTTGGCAGCCAAACACCAAACTGTTAAACACAAATTGTAATTGCAACAACAATATGAAAAAAATCCAAGTCTAATGCCTAACTTCATTTCAAAGTGTAACAAAACAAAAACAAAACCATGAAAAAGTTCAATCACAAAAATAAATACTTCCAAGAATTGAAACAAAAATGCATTGCCAAGAACACTGGCTTTTGAGGTTTGAAGAACTAAGAACACTGGTTCTGAGGTTTGAAGAACCCACTCAACTCAACAACTCAAGCGAGATCTCGCTTGTTGCCGACTCGTCTCCAAGAGGTGTTGAGTCGGTGCTTCGTCAATCAGACCCAAACGCCGTGAACTTGTTAAACGGCGTCGTTCAGCAAGTTGAAGCAAAGCTTGGTCTAGACCTCATCCACAAAGCTGGCTTGAGACCAGATCAACCTCCTCCTCCGCTCTCACCCACAAACACCACCTCAACCACAACCACCTCACCCTCCTCCAAAAGACCATTTTGCCCTCCACAACCACCCACAATTCCCATCCACCCACCACCAACACCACCACCAACAACAACTTCCACCAACAATTCTCTTCCCATTTTGCCCTCCAACCCTCTCACATTCACATTCGCCACCCACACCCTTAGCTTCAACCTCGACCACACCCACACCCACACCCGCACCCGAACCCGGTTCCGCCGCGGCAGCATACAAAGCCCGAGGCTTTTACTCAAATGCCACCCCTCAAACTTTTCGTTTTTCTTCTTAATTAATTATAAGCCTTTATTAATTATAAGCTTGAGAAACCGTTTGCTACCAGCCTAATACAAGAAAAAAGAGACAACGTACGTGTGGAGTTCATGAAAAGAATGACAAGTATTACTGGAACATTCTTTTTCAACATACCTAATACCTAATCAGAACTTTGTTAATGAACTTATTCTTATCATTATTACTAGTAATACTATTATTATAACGATCTAAACTCAATGTTTAGACAGGTGTATCAAATATTTTGAAATCCAAAGCTTCCCCTAATACAAAAGCAAGAAAAAAATTACAATTTATCAAAACGGATTTGCAAAGGCAACTTGTTAGGCGAAAGTTTTTTCAACTAAGTTTTTGTTACGAAAATAGAGTATATACTATATATGTAAGTCGCAAAGGCAACACAACCGCCTTAATAAAAGGATTGTAAGGAAGATGAAGAAAGACTTACAACATCAATCCAGCCTACAAATACCAAAACAGTGACAAGGAGAAAGAAGAAGAAGATCACGGTAGCTGTTGCAACTCTCATCTTTACAGGTCGCCAAAAGATTCCAGTGTGATGCTTTTGAAGCCTTGACCTATTCCACAACATATCAACAAGTTGTTTCTCATTATTCGTTTTCATAATTTAATGCTTTTGCTTGCCTTCGGCTTCAAGTCTAAGCCCTTCAAGCCAAAAAGTCTTCCTGCCTTCCACGACTAGTGTTACCTTGTTACCTTTTATATATATATATATATTACCAATTGGCATAGTCCGCGACTGCGTGGACTTTGGAATCCTCAAGTCAACTATATATTCTCACCAATTAAAACTTAGATACTATTTTTTAGATCCAGTACATTAAGTGTTTTAATTAGATCCAATACTATATATTCTCACCAATTAAAACAGTCTCAGTCTGCTGGAAATAGTTCGTTGTTACAGAGCCATGCCAGAGCAGTGCTGTTAGCAATTGAGTTTGCTTTCAGTATTGGCTTTAGGCGTTTGGAGGTTGAGGTGGGCAATCAAGAACTTCTGGGCCTAATTAATCTGAATTCTCCTTCTCTAGCACCGATTGGGGTGCTTGTGGATGATATTAGAAATTGGGTCCCATTATTCCACTTTATTAGTTTTTCTTTCATCAGTAAAAATTGTAACAGGGCCTCTCGTGCCTTGGCTACAGAGGCAGTGTCCTCAAATTTTGAGCAAGTATGGTTGGAAGATTACCCTACTTGTCTTACCTCTTTTGTACAGATGGATTCTTTGCAATGAAATTTCAAGCTATCGTTTCTATTAAAAAATAAATAAATAAATTCAAACACAATGTTGCTTTACATTTAATTGTTATTGTAAAAAATAATGAATAAAAATTTGAAAAAAAAAAAAAATTTCCATTTTCCTTTTAAAAAAAAAAAAAAAAGACTCCCAAGCTCGGGAAAAAAAGAAATAACTAATTTTTGTGCAATTTGGAGTTAATTTGATGATTTTCGGATATTGGAGGGTTTATGCACTTTTTGGGAATTTAGGGGTCAAAGTGTAACTAATGGAAAGTTTGGAGGGCCAAATTGTAATGTTGGAAAAGGTTCGGGGTCAAAAGCATAAATTTTAAAAGTATTGGGATCAAAATATGATTTCCTACCAACCTAATCTCTTATGAAATTCCACCACCCAATCATAAAGCATGCAATCCCTCCTAACCAATGAATGCTTGCCACATTGCCAACCTTATCTCCTACCAACCCCACTTATTCACTCTCTTCTTTTTTATTTCCTTTTACTATCTTATTTCTTTATCTCCGGTCAACCATAGCCTCCTAAGTCCATATCTTAAAAAAAACACGTTTTGCTCATTTTAATTTCTTATTTGCTTTTCTTCATTTTATTTCATCTTTCTTTTTCAATTTTTTAAAAAATAAAAAAAAAGGCCCAGCCTATCTCAACCCTCTTTCACTTCTTCCATCTCAGCCCATCCCATGCTGCCTAGCTATCTGACTTCTCTAAGTTGTTCCAGCAAGCCAATTCTCAATTAGTGAACGAGAATTAATTAGTACGTTTTCCATCTCCTTTGTCTCTTTCCCCGTAGCTAGGGTTTTCAGCTATTTGCAAACTTTTCTTTGTGATCTGATTAATCTAGGTTTTTATTTTTTTAAATGTAGATTAAATATTCTAGGGTTTTTGATTTGTAAAAATCCACTTCATTTAGGAAAGCTAAGCTTTACCGATTCGATAAAGATGGGAACTAAGGGGAAAGAGAGAGAGGTGTGCTTGAGGTTTTTCATTTCTTCAAAAATATCAATTCTTATAAAGATGGGAACTAGGCAAGGGTACTGAATCTTTTTTTTTTTTTTTTTTTCTTTTTTTTCTTGTGCTTTTTGTATTAGTATTAATTTATAGTTGTGATTCTTATATAGATTTTTCATAGGAATCCATTTGTTTCATTCTGTTTTCCTTGCATTGCACTCATAACTACTATGAAAAGTTTTAAAGGTTCTTTTGTTTTAGTTTTCTTTGCACATAACCTGCTTGACTAAATTCCCAATTGAACTGTTGCTTTTGATATTTACCTTATCGTCGGGATTATCATTTTTGGGGGCCTTCTCGCACCCACTGTAAGTTATTTCTGCACTGAATCATTATGATTAATTCTACCAATTATTCATAAACAAGGCTTTTAATGCGGTTGAAGTTCTTTATCTCTCTGTGTGTGTTTGCATGTGAGATTATTTTGAAGGAAGTGTGTAAGAACCATGGATTCAGAAATTGGAAATCATGAACAGACTTAACATCTATGCTTGGGCGAAGATTAATGAGACATGCTCGGCTACAGTAGCTTAGTGCATTCTAATCCTAATTCTAATTTTTTGTTTAGATGGATCCACATTGATAGTAAAAAAGTGGCCCATTGCCTAGTTGAATGGGCGTTCAACTTTAACTTTTCTAATGTAGTTAAGGCCCACGCCCTCCCAAATTAAGAGGATTACTGGAGGTGGCGAAATTAGAATACAAAATAGGCCCATGAAAAGGATGGCCCAATTCCCTTAAGAACAAAGAGGCAAATTGAGTTCGGCCCAAGCCTATACCAGAAGTTGGGATAATCCATAAAGAATAATGAGGACAAAGTAGAATGTTGTACTTTTTTATAGAAGCTTTGTACTTTTTATAATGTAAAGAACTGTCCCACATCGAGAAGAGGGGAACAGAATACGAGGCATGATGTAATATAAAGTCAAAATTAATCATTAATGAAGGAGATCTTTTTTTTGGAAAGTCTGACAAAAGTACTTCTTACTACTTTAAGAAATTTATTGTAGCATCAAACCAACCCACTACAATTGACGCCGTCTGTGGGGAGCACTTTCAAAGATAAAAAATTCCAGAAAGAATGAATAGCCACATCGAAAAAGTAACCGTATACTCGGGTCGAGGGAAGGACCCGATGATAAATCCGAAAGGTGAGAATCCCCTGCCAGAGATTGATCTCTCCTCCAACAATGATAAGAGATGGCCCGAGGGTACACCTTCAGAAAAGGCACTTCGAAGAATAATCGTTAGGTCGGAAATCAGGAACGAACAAAAGCTTGAACCATCCCACCGATATCGTAAGTGTTCTAAGACGGACCGAAGAACAAGAGTGGTAGAACCCAGAAGTAGCAGTTCGATCAATGACCAAACCTAGGACGAGAGAAATGGGGACACTGTGGAGGCACTAAAACAACAGGTCCTTGAATTGAAGAAGAAGTTAAAGCAAAATAAAAATTCCAGGAGATCGCAGCACTCCAGTAGGCCAAAGACTAGAAGTAAGCCTAAAAGATACCTATCGTCAGACAGCTCAAGCAGGTCGGCCAAAGAAACCGATGAAGAAGAAAGCTCTGACGGAAGGAACAAAGGGGGAAGAAGTTTGGGTAGAGGATCCAAGGGCAACTGGTCCGAATCCCCCTCAATGGTAAGACAACCGTACAGGGAAAGAAGAGGACAAGAAACAGTATGGAAAGCCCTTCATCAAATATCGCACTCTCATTTTTTGAAAGAAATAGAAAGAGCACCCCTGCTGGGAATGTTCTCCCCCCCGAACTACGTGACGTACAACGGCAGGGCCGACCCTATCGGACATATCAGCCATTTTAGACAAAGCATGGCTTTACACCTTGGCGACGACGCTTTGATGTGCCAAATGTTCCCTTCGAGCTTGGGACCGATGTCCTTCAGGTGGTTCAACCGCTTACAACACTCCACGATTCATTCGTGGGATGAATTAGCTGAGGCATTTGTTTCCCGGTTCATAACCAATAGCCGAAAACCAAAGGAGTTCGACTCCCTAATGTCCATAAGAATGAAGGACTCGGAATCCTTGAAAAGCTATTCCTCAAGATATTTAGAGATATACAACGAAGTAGAAGGTGGTACAGAATAGATGGCCATCAAAACCTTTAAGTAGGGTTTAGACCCAAAATCCGAACTAAGACACAGTCTCTCCAAAAGACCGCCTAAAAGTATGAGAGACCTCATGTCACGGATTGAGCAGTATGTACGGGTGGAAGAAGACCGGGCAAGAACGAGGGCTGCATCCACACAAAGCCGACCCCCAAGAAAGCCCGCCAATATGGAGCAAAAAAAAGCCGAACTACCTGTGAGAACCACGACCCGAGGGTCAAATGGGCCTCAAAATGTGACCCAACTGACGAATGATCATCCTTCTAGAATGAAGGTGATGTTACAGTAGAGTCGCCACTTATTTTTGCAAGGAAGAAAAACAAGAAAATTCTTAAAAAAATACTTCTCTTTATTCAATTTGGATTGTATGATTACAATTGAGTGTCCAAAACAGAAAATTACATAGCAAAAGTTGTTTCCTAGGTACAATCTAAGAAAATTACATTTGAATGCTTCCTAAATACAGTATAGTACAGTAGAAATTTACATTCACAAATAAACTAATCTAGAACCTTCAAGACTAGGCTCGGGGGCTTGGTTACAAAACGAGAAGGTGTAAGCACCTCGTTTTGCCCGATTAAAATCGGTCTTCTAGGATAGAGCTTGGCCAAAAACAAATATTTCAATATACAAAAGCATGGTTCACCATAAAATTTATTTTAAAGGTTCAAGTTCTTTATTAAATCATTTACATATGAAAAAGGCATATTATCGTCATCATCATGTGAATAGGCAAACAAATAAAGAATTCAGCAAAGAATTTTTACCTGCATACACGTGGAAGAAGATCTTGTTGATTGCTTTAGAATCACCAGAGTTATGTTCAACTTTGGCTGCAATCAAAAAGTTTGTTAATGGAAGACACAAAAACTTATCACAAATGGAAAACTTTGAAAAAGGAGAAGAGTAAGGATCAGAAGAGTTGCTGTATCGGCTGCAATGGTGGGGAGTTTGTATTCTGCCCAGCTGCCAAAAGAGAACTCTGAAAATGCTTCCTTGATGGTCTTCAAGGTACCTATGAACAGAGCTTCGCCGTAGGGGATTTTTGTGGGAGCTTTCCTCTATCTTTTAATGGGGGATTCTTTAGAGGTGTTTTATGCTTTAGAAATCATACACAGAATGATCTGGAATTCTCTCTAAAGCTCAAACTTTGGGACCCCTGTAACTGAACCCCTCTTTCCTTTTTATAGCCAAACAAACGAGAAGCTATTTGTTTAATTTTGTATTTTTTATTTTCAAATAATCCCTATTCTTTATCCTCAACCAGCTGTGGACTGACTTGGACGTGTGAGAATTCAAAATTCAAGTTTGGAGATAATTTTGGGATAAAACAACGTGCTCCAGGTCCGAAGTGCCGGCCGGTACTTTAAAGTGCTGGCCGGTACTTTAATGTGCCGGCCGGTACTTCAAAATGTGCTTGAAGTGCCGGCCGGTACTTCAAATCCCAATCAAAGTGCCAAATACAAGCTTGAAGTGCCGGCCGGTACTTCAAACCCCAATCAAAGTGCCGGCCGGTACTTTGAGTTCTTAAAAAAACGTTTTCAACTTCTTTTTTTGTATTTATCCATTTGTTCAAAGTTGTTCAACTTTTTATGATAAACACCAGATATAATAGTGATCTTAATCTTCTTAAAATATTTCAATTAATCTATTTCAATTAATCCTTATATTTTAATTAATTAATCATACTATTTATCCCACTTAAACTGATTTTATCTAATGTAGTAGAGTCCATAATTATTTATCATTACAAGCCAATGGGACGTTTACATCTCATTAATTAAAATCAACCCAATAAATGGACCAATGATAATTAGTTTGGATTAATCCTATGTACCTGGAATTATTAAATCATTATGCACTCTATCCGTTAAATCTTTAATTGATCATAACATTTGCACTTATGGTCCGATTTGGGCTTGTGACATGTTGTTTTGAGTATTTTGAAGTGGAGATTTGTTTAATCAATCCAATTTGTCAATGAAATGGTCAAAATTGTCTTAGAGAAGTTGTATGCTTCGTTCTTTGGATTTATTTTGGAAAGGACCCTAATTTGTATTGTTAGGTTATGTAGGTAGCAAAACGAGGTGTCTACACTACCCCCAAGGAATCCTACCCGTTTTCCACGACCGAAAGAATTGGGCAGAGTATATACGGTTTTTAATGAACCAATCTATCGCATCATGAGCGAGATAAAAAATGAACCATTCTTCATATGGCTTGCTCCCCTGGGCGGAGATCCATCAAGGAGAGATCCCAACAAATACTGTTCTTATCACAGAGAGAAGGGCCATATGACCGAGAGATGTTACACGTTGAAACAGCACTTGGAAGAACTGGCTAAAGCCGGACACTTGCGCCGCTACATAGGTGATGGCCAAAGACAGCATTACCATGAAGGACCAACAGCCGTCCACAATACCAAGCCTGCTGCTAGGATCATAGAAACAATCCACACATCTCGGCCAAATGGGCAGTCATACGATCGGTTGAAGTCCGATTTGAAGAAAGCTCAACACCTTCGAGAAGTCTTTCAGGTATCTGAAGGATCGGTTATGTCCAAAAAACCGAGGATAGACTTCCCAAGAAGTGAACAACAGATCTTCTTTTCCGATGAAAATTTAAGAGATGTCCAAACTCCACACGACAATCCATTGGTGATCAAACTAAGGATTGAGGATTCGGATGTCAAACGGGTGTTGATAGACCAAGGTAGCTGTTCCGAGATAATGTACCCAAACCTGTTTCACGGGATCGGTCTCAAATAGTCCGATCTTCAGCCCTACGACGCCCCCTTGTTTGGATTCTTGGGAGAGAGCACTCGGCCAATGGGCCGGATTACGTTGACTGTCCATACAGGACCAATCAGTTTGGATACCGAATTCATAGTGATAAATGTGCCATCCCCCTATACAGCAATCATGGGACGAAGATGGCTGCATAGATTGAAAGCTGTGCCATCCTCTCTCCATCAGAAACTCCGTTTTCCAACCGATTTCGGTATAATGGAGATTAAAGGTGATCAAGTCGCTTCCAAGCAATGCATTATGGCCGCCATCAAGCAGAACCCCCCAGGGTCTAAGCAGAAAGGGAAAATGGCAGCACAATGCTCCAAAGACTTATAGCAATCAGAGAACGCGGAGAATGCCTACACAGAGAAATGCCAAGAAATATATGCACCCTGCGAAGAGTTAGAGACAATAATTTTTTCTTCTGACCCTGAAAAGTATTTTAAGATAGGTTAAGAACTGAGTCTGGTCGACCGAACCGAGCTTATAGACTTCCTCACAAGCAACGTGGACGTGTTCGCTTGGGATCCCTACGAAGTACCAGGTGTGGATCCCGACTACATTCTATATCAGTTGAACGTAGATCCTCACTCCAAACCAGTGCAGCAAAAGACAAGACAATCAGCTCCAGTACATGCGGAAGCAGTACAAAAGGAAGTAGAGAGACTATTGCAAGCAGGGGCAATAAGGGAAATACATTACCCTACCTGGCTCTCTAACACGATAGTTGTAAAGAAGAAAAATGGGAAGTGGAGAGTATGTGTGGATTTCACTAGCCTAAATCAGGCATGCCCAAAGGACCCTTTCCCTCTACCCAAAATCGATCAATTGGTAAATGCGACAGCCGGACATGACCGAATGAGTTTTCTAGACGTATTCCAAGGGTATCATCAGATTGCCTTATCAGCCGAGGATCGCGAAAAGACTGCCTTCATCACTCCACTGGGGATATATTGCTACAAGGTAATGCCATTCGGTCTGAAGAATGCTGGTGCCACATATCAACGAATGGTCACCAAAATGTTCAAAGACCAAATAGGGAAGACAATGGAGATTTACATCAACGATATGGTTGTAAAAAGCAGGTCGTCTCAAAACCACTTGAAAGATTTGACAGAAACATTCTGGATACTGAGACTACACAAACTATGATTGAACGCTTCGAAATGCGTATTTGGGGTCGGCTCTGGAAAATTCCTGGGTTTCATGGTGTCACATAGGGGTATTGAAGTAAACCCAGATCAAATCAAGGCCATCCAAGAGCTGAAAGCACCGCGAACTCACAAAGAAGTCCAACGATCGACCGCAGCTTTGAGTAGGTTCATATCAAGGTCGGCCGACCGATGCCAACCTTTCTTCCAACTCCTGAAAAAGGGCACTACCTTCAAATGGGACGACAACTGTATATCAGCTTTTGAAGACCTAAAGAAATATATTTCTTCCTCCTTGCTTTTGTCAAACCCAACACCAGGTGAACCACTCTTTCTGTATTTAGCCGTGTCCGAACGGGCTGTAAGTGCCATATTGATTCGAATTAAAGATACTATCCAATGTCCGGTGTACTATGCAAGCAAAACTATGACGGAGGCAGAAACACGTTACCCCCTTGGAAAAGGTCGCCCTAGCAATGGTCACAGCAACCAATAAGCTTCCTCAGTATTTCCAAGCACACACCATTTACGTAGTAACACAATATCTTATACAAGCCATGTTTCACAAAGCCGACTTTACTGGCCGAATTTGGAAATGGGGAGCGAAGATTAGCGCTTTGGGCGTAAAGTACCTCCCAAGAACTACTATAAAGGGGTAGGTACTGACCGATTTTGTTGTAGAATTCACTCCGATCTCTGAACAAAAGAACATAGACGAGACAACTTCCCAAGAGAATTCGCCCAAACACTCAGGTTGGTGGAAAATATACGTAAATGGAGCTTCCAACGCCAAAGGGTCAAGAACCGGAGTAGTCATAATAACGCCAGACGAAACGGTAATCGAAAAGTCAATTCGACTTGATTTTAAAACGTCTAACAATGAGGCCGAATATGAAGTGGTCCTGGCTGGACTGAATTCGGCAAAAACATTGGGAGCCAGACATATGATCATCTACTGCGATTCATTGCTAGTAGAAAGCCAGATCAACGGAGAGTACATGGCAAGAGACGAGCGTATGGTGGCCTATCTACTAAAGGTGCAACAAACAATGACTAATTCCAAACAATCAGAGTTGAACAGATCGACCGAAATCTGAACAGTCACGCAAATGCCTTGGCAACGTTGGCGTCTGTCCACAACGCTGATTTCAAACGGTTCATACCAATCGAAACCCTCTTAGCTCCTAGCATTGCCATGTCAGCATGCCACATCAACACTATCACGGTCGGTCCATGCTGGATGGATCCCTATGTCCTCTACCTTAAAGAAGGTATCCTGCCCCAACAAAAGAAAGAAGCCGAAATCATCAGGAGAAAAGCTATGAGATTTTGGTTATCAAAAGACTCAAAGCTCTACAAACGATCTTTTTCTGGACCCTATCTTCTGTGTGTCCATCCCGACATCGTCGAGGACTTACTATACGAAATACATGAAGGCATCTGTGGAAGTCACACAGGGGGAAGATCTCTGGCACACCGAGCCCTTACCCAGGATATTGGTGGCCTTACATGCAGAAGGACGCTGTGACTTACGTAAAAAAGTGCGAAAAATGTCAAAGTTTCTCGCACTCAGTCCATCAACCAGCTGGTGAGCTCCAGCCACTGGTGAGTCCATGGCCATTCGCACAATGGGGATGGATTTAGTCGGCCCCTTACCAAGGGCAACGGGAAATCGACGCTGGCTGATCGTCGCTACGGATTATTTCACGAAGTGGGTCGAAGCCGAACCGTTGGCAAACATCAAGGACAAAGATTCAATTAAATTTGTCTGGAAGAATATTATAACCAGGTTCGGAATACCTAAGACCATAGTCTCGGATAATGGATCGCAATTCAACAGTAAACCTTTCACGAAGTACTGCTTAGAGCTTGGCATAAGAAACGTTTACAGTTCTCCAGCATACCCTCAGAGCAATGGACAGGCCGAAGCCTCAAACAAAACCATACTAGATGGAATTAAGAAGAGGCTGGAAGATGCTAAGAGAAGATGGGTAAAAGAATTACCTAACGTCTTGTGGACTTTCAGAACCACGCCACGAAGATCAACGGGAGAGACTCCATTCTCATTAGCCTATGGTTCAGAAGCAGTCATTCTGCTAGAAATCGGCCTTCCCACCCTCAAAACTTCAGAATAGGAACTAACGAGAAATGATCTAGCCCTGTCTCAAGCTCTGAACCTACTAGAAGAAAGAAGAGAACAGGCAATGATCAAACTGGCCTCCTACCAACAACAACTGAAAAAGGGATACAACAAGAATGTTCGGCCAAGATCCTTTCAACAAGGTGACCTGGTCCTCAGAAAGGTTTTGGGTAACACCAAAAACCCGAACGACGGCAAGCTAGGACCTAACTGGGAAGGACCATACCGGGTCCGATCCGTCACGGGAGGGGGAGCTTATCATCTGGACGACTTAAATTCCATACCCCTACCCCGGCCATGGAATATCAGCAATCTACGACAGTATTTTCATTAGTTTACTTCTTTTTCCCCCTTTCCTTTCAATCAAAAAAAAAAAAAAAAAAAAGAAAGAAAGAAAGAAAGAAAAGGGAGGAAAAAGGGGGGATATATATATACGAATGGTGCAAATTGTAAGGAAAAATGCATATCAATGATGAATAAGAAAAGGACTAGGTGGACGTAAGCCCCATTGGCCGAACCACGGTAAATCCGGTGTCATTTCATTCCACTACCCTTTTTATATACATTTCAGAATGAAAACTTGACATAGACTTTGGTCAACCTAAACGGTTTCCAAGTACTGAGGTCCAGGATGACTGGCAAGTTAAAAAAGATAAACTTGACTTAGACTTCGGTCAACCTAAACGGTTTCCAAGTACTGAGGTCTAGGATGACTGGCAAGTTAAAAAAGAAAAACTTGACTTAGACTTCGATCAACCTAAGGGTTCCCAAGTACTGAAGTCCAGGATGACTGACAAGTTAGAAAAGAAAAACTTGACTTAGACTTCGGTCAACCTAAACGGTTCCCAAGTACTGAGGTCCAGGATGACTGGCAAGTTAGAAAAGAAAAACTTGACTTAGACTTCGGTCAACCTAAACGGTTCCCAAGTACTGAGGTCCAGGATGACTGGCAAGTTAAAAAAGAAAAACTTGACTTAGACTTCGGTCAACCTAAAGGTTCCCAAGTACTGAGGTCCAGGATGACTGGCAAGTTAAAAAAGAAAAACTTGACTTAGACTTCGGTCAACCTAAGGGTTCCCAAGTACTGAGGTCCAGGATAACTGGCAAGTTAAAAAAAAAAAAAAAAAAAAAAAAAAAAAAAAAAAAAAAAAAAAAAAAAAAAAAAAAAAAAAAAAAAAAAAAAAAAAAAAAAAAAAAAAAAAAAAAAAAAGAGAAAAACTTGACTTAGACTTCGGTCAACCTAAACGGTTCCCAAGTACCGAGGTCTAGGATGACTGGCAAGTTAAAAAAGAAAAACTTGACTTAGACTTCGGTCAACCTAAACGGTTCCCAAGTACTGAGGTCCAGGATAACTGGCAAGTTAAAAAATAAAAACTTGACTTAGACTTTGGTCAACCTAAACGGTTCCCAAGTACTGAGGTCCAGGATGACTAGCAAGTTAAAAAAGAAAAACTTGACTTAGACTTTGGTCAACCTAAGGGTTCCCAAGTACTGAGGTCCAGGATGACTGGCAAGTTAAAAACAAAACATGACTTGGGCTTCGGCCAACCTAAAGGTTCCTAAGTGTTAAAGTCCAAGATGATTCACAAGTTTAAAAAAGATATACATTACAAACTCATATAATTCAAATCAAGGGCACAGTCACACAAATATCAAACTCAAACGGAGGCGTCTGCCATTGAGATTAAAAGTGACAAAATATAGATTTCCCCCATTCTTATGAAGGAAATAGGGAATACAAAATAAGTCGGTACGAGAATTATATTGTTTTAAAACTAATCAACAACGTCTATATTCTCTTCACCATCTGAATCATCTTCTCCTTCTTGAACTTCAACCGTCGGGATTCGATCATCTGTTTCAAGATACCCAGGATCTTCAGCCATTTCAGGATCAACGGCTAATTCGGGCTCATTCATAACTTCACAAGGTTCTAGAACCGTTGAATCTTCGGCGGTCTCCTCCCCATCACGCTCCTCTGGCGCATCAATCTCGAAAGGTCAATGTCTCGGCACCAAACCATATAATTCGGACGCGTCATTAACCCTGGCTTTGTTAAGGGCCATACGCCACCCTTGGACGAAAAATTTGTTGCACTCAGATGCAAGTTGTGACTTTAGGGAGCTGGCCCCTCATCAAAACCCTAATCATAGTAGGATTAGGCCTCACCCTCAGTCTTTTAAACTTCAGCCCGAGCCTCATTTACAGCGTCTTTGAGCCCGCTATTTTCCACCCGAAGTCGAGAAGAAGTGGCATACTCCCGGTCCAGCTTTTCCCTGAGCTCGGTCAGTTGGAGCTCCATATTCATCATGCCAGCCTTGGCACTTTTGTGGGCACTCTCGGAAACACGAATTCTTGCTGAGGCCGACTTTTCAAAATCCTTTAAACGTTTAATTTCTTCATGGGATTGGTTAAGGTGGCATTCGGTCTCCAACAGTCAGTTGCTGGATTCAAATATACCTTGGACAGCCTAAATGAAAGAAGACAATCTTTTAACATATATTTGTGTACAATGAACGCTTGAACAGAAAGTTTAAAAACTCACCAAAACGGAGTCACGTTTCAAATTCTCCAGCATATGTTTGGACCTCTTCTCCTGCCAAACTTTCATGTCTTCTAGAAGAAGAAGAGCCTTTCCAACTGCGTCGGCCACTTTCCCACCCCGGACACTTCCACTCTTTAGGACCGAGTCTCTTTCGTCTACGGCTCGACCATCAACGAGAAAAACACAACTCCATGGCTCTTTTGGATCGTTTCGGTGCTGGAGCTGTTAAGAGACTTGACCTGCGGCCTTTTGAAGAGCTCGGGCCGATTTGCTTTTGCCCTTTTTAGACGGGGGCTTCTTCTTGAGGGGCTCGGTCAGGGGCAACTCCTGCCCTCCCTCATCCTCATCGTTCTCTTCCTCTCCTCTTTTCCTCTTCCTCCTCATTACATCCTCCCCTTGAGAAAACCCAGGAGGAGGGGGTACTGAAGAGGTCCCAGAAGATGTTGGGACCAACGTCCCAAGGACAGTCCCAATATCAATTGAACACCTTTGAACAGGCATGTCCCCGTCTGGCTGATGAGTCGGGTCGAAAAGAGATGGGAACCGAATAACTGGCTCACCGACCTCTGAAGATTCGAGGGAAGGAACAAAGTTAGGCTCAATAAGAGGAGTCACCAGCTGAGGCACTTGCACTCCTTTCCTAGCTGTCACAGGAACCGCTTGAATGATTTCCTCCTGACTTCTCCAGGGCCGAGCAACTGTAACCTCAGCCTGTCCAAAATTTTTTACGATTGGCCCTTTCTGAAAAGACTTGTAGGAAGGCTCGTATTCCAACAAAATGGACGCCGCACGTGGACGACCGCCCGAATCAATAAAGCACGGCCTCTTTAAGAGATGTTCAACCGCTCTCCTCTCCACAAATTCTATCTTCTTTGCAGTAAACTCTTTATCTGAGAAAAAAAAAATACTCAACCAAAACAAAGGAAAAAGTATTAAGAATGTAATACGTAAAAGACATGAAACGACAAAAACTTGGTACACCAGGGACTAAAGGGCAACTAATGTGGGGGTTTTGCCAATTCCCCGTGATCACCAAAAAATCTTCATCTCGGCCTTTACTGGAGTCCGGAAGCCCGGTCACCAGTTTTCTATCGGAATTACCAGCGACCAAAGTATATTGATCCCTACCGGTCATTTGAAGACTATATACATATGTTATATCATGCACAGTGAGATTTAGGCCGAGCTTTTCCATCAGAACGGCCGTCCCCATTACTATCCTAAAGACATTGGGAACACACTGGAGAGGACTTAGCCTAAAATGAATCAAAAACTGAATCAACAAGGGATGCATAGGTATCCTAACCCCTCCCTCAACTATGGCTACTATTGGAAGTGTTACCCAAATATCAACCTAAGAGGGGGGGTGATTTAGGTTGAGGCAAACTTTTTCGATTTAAATGCGGAATTAAAAACTATTTTCAATTAGCAAAAACAAATTTAAGAACACAATTCAATTGCAATAAGATATGATAGAAAATCAAACACAAGCATATATAAGCAATTGAATAAGTAAGAGATAGAGATAGAGAAAATCAAACACAATGATTGTTATCGAGGTTCGGCTTCCCTGCCTACGTCCCCGCCTCAAGATCACTTCTCGAGGATTCCCAAATTCACTAATTTGACAATCTTCTTTCGGGTGAAGATCAAAACCGTTACAAATCTTCTTTACACGGTGAAGAGTAACCACCGAGTGAAAAATCCTTTTCACTCTTAGGATTTATACCAAGACCCACAAATCTTCCTTACAAGGTGAAGAGTAACCACCCAGTGAAAAATCCTTTTCACTACTTAGGATTTATACCAAAACCCTAACAAAAACACTCAATGGTTTCAACAAAGTATTTGTTGTACAAGATAAGGCTCTCTCAAAGAGTAATTGTACACAATATGCTCACTCTAATAGTATATCAAGGATTTGATCAATATGGCTCAAAAAGTGTTTAGAGAAATTTTCAATCAAGGATTTTGAATGATATGAAAATATAAGCTTGAGAAGGATGGATTGATGTATAAGATGATTATCTTTTCTATCTTTGATTTCTCTTGTATGCTTGATGTTTAGAAATGAAGAAAGGGTAGTATTTATAGCCATCATGTTGTCTTGCATTCTTCTTGATTTTCAATCAATCAATTTGTTTTCTTTGAAAACTTTTCTTCTTAAGATTTTTCAACCATAATTGATATGGTTGTCTTGCATGTGAAATTCAATCAAGTTGCTTTCTTTGAAAACTTTTCTTCTTAAGATTTTTCAACCATAATTGATATGGTTGTCTTGCATGTGAATTTCAATCAATCAAATTTGTCTTTGAAGACTTTAAGAGATTTTTCAATTGATATGGTTGTCTTATATTTGAATTTCAACCAATCAAGTTGTCTTTGAAGACTTTAAGAGATTTTTCAATTGATATGGTTGTCTTATATTTGAATTTCAACCAATCAAATTTGTCTTTGAAAACTTTAAGAGATTTTTCAATTGATATGGTTGTCTTATATTTGAATTTCAACCAATCAAATTTGTCTTTGAAAACTTTAAGAGATTTTTCAATTGATATGGTTGTCTTACATTTGAATTTCAACCAATCAAATTTGTCTTTGAAAACTTTAAGAGATTTTTCAATTGAAGTTGGTTTTAAAGTTGAGCCTTAAAGATCAAATCTTAATAAACTTTACAAAACCTAACTCTTACTTCTCATATGTCTCGGATCATTGTCTTTGAGCTTGATTTCTTTGTCTTGAGTCTTGATGACTTTGATCTTCAATGAATTTGCAACTTATCAACTTTGCATTTGCTTGATATTTGAATTGGCCATCTTGGTCCAATTAAATCAATAGTCAAAATTAAGCTTTAAAACATAAATCATTAGTTCATATGAAAATATCATTAATGAACAACTTAAAATCATGGTTATCATCAAAACTACATGAATGTCCTTGGATTAATTAGCCAATTAATAATTATTGAAACCTTGAGGCTAACAATCTCCCCCTTTTTGATGATGACACATATGATATGATATTTTTATACGATTTATGATTTTGAAGCTTTTCTTGAAAAGCTCCCCCTAAAATAATGCATATCTTTATATTAGAGATTTTTAAATCTCCCCCTATCTTTATGCATAGATCAATTTGTCATTTAAGTATTATCAAGCAATCAATATATATGCGTATTTTTGCCAATTATTGCAAGATATGATAATTCACCAATAGATATGATAATTCAAAAAAAAAAAAATGTCATATCTTTCTCCCCCTTGGCATCATCAAAAATAAATATTATATGCAATATCTCCAAGCATCATTCAACAAAAAAAAATTTATTTCTCCTTTGATTTAGTTCAAACATAGAACAACTAACTAATATAACATATTTCTCCTATTTGGTACAAAGAAATAAAACAAATATATTCATATTTGTAAGATTCTTCATCCTAGTGGTTCGGATGGATTGAGGGTTCGGTTGAAGATGCTTCAGGAAAGGATATGATGTCCCTTGCCATATGCCTAAAATGCTGATGATTTAAGCAATCTGGAAAGGACATGGGATGAAACCCATATATTATGTACTCTCTCTCTTCTGTCATACAAAGCTTCAGGTGTATCAACAGTTGTATGAACGGGATGATTCGGATGAGGAAGATATGTTTGGAGTGTATGCTAAAGATCTTCCCATCAACCTGGTGTATGAGAGAGGTACTTCAACCGAGAAGCATGATCAATAATAATCTTGCTTCGTGGAAACTTGATCAATAATAATTTTGCTTCTATCTGAGAAGATCAAGTATTTGATTTTATGAATCTCTAAATGATGCTGCATCCTCTTAGAGTGTTATCTAAAGAATGAGAGAAAATATTATCGGAGAGGTGTGAGTATATAGTGGAGAGGTGAAGCGAATTTATAGGACAGACGAGCTGTTTGAAAGAATGGTTCAGATTTTGCTACGTGTCATAAGTGTGAATGAATGGTTCAGATTTTGCTATGTGTCATAAGTGTGAATGAATGGTTCAGATTTTGCTACGTGTCGTAAGTGTGAATGAAGGGTTCAGATTTTGCTATGTGTCAGACTTATCCAATTACGCACGCCATAGACACCGATAAATCAGGAAGTTTGAAAAAAAATATCTGCTTTTTCAGAAAAAAGATTTTTGTCGACGCATCGAGTTCTGAGTCAGTGATATTTCCGTATACGTTAAATCTCGAGATTTGAACGTTGAATTTTGAAGAAAAATCTCGGGAGTCGGGTGATAGGTACAGGCTGGTGTTCAAAAATCTGAGGTTTATTTAACACACACTAATTTTCGATGAACTTCATCATTTTCAAACTCTTAACTTAATCTCTTATTAGATTTTCTAGAATGGCTTCCTCTTCTTCTCAAAACAAACCAGAAACAATTAATCTAAATGATACGCCTAGTGTGATGCCAGAAGTCTGGCGTCCTTACTTCCTTTCAATTAATGGCCCTGTATCAGTAACTGATTCAGTGATATTGAATGGTGAGACTGCCACCGCAGTAGCTGCCGGTCTTTGTACTCCGGAGGATGCAAAGGTTTTAGCTGGGAAGACTGACCCACAAATAATAAATGAATCATTGGCACTCACGGTTCAGTGTACTGCCACTGTTTCTAACATGGGACGTCGTCTTCATGTTAGGAATATGGAAGTGAAAGCGCTGCGTTCTCAAGTCACCATTTTACAAAGGTTGCTGAAGGAGAGTAAGAAGAAAGTAGGGGAGGTCAAGGAGGAGAACAAAAGGCTGAAGGCGCTCGTGGATTCTTATGCCGATGATTTGGTAATCCGGTCCACAGAGCAGAGCAAGACCACTAATAAGCTGCAGAAGCAGTACGAGAAGCTACTAGCTGAGGTGAAGGAGTTGACTTCTCGCTCTATCCCCAAATAAATGTAGTGGGAAGTGTAGTGGTTTTTCCTTTTGTGGTGGCTTCTCCTTTGTGGCTTTCTTTTTAATAAAATCAAGTTTGTTTAAATGATGAGTTTTATTTCTTATTTTATGCATGAACATATACGCAAATATACATAGAACTGGACATATAATTTAATGTTCAAACAATATAACTAGGAAGATATAAAATGAACAATTTTATGAACATGATATGCATAACATCATTTTATATTCAAAGAGAAAGATAATAAGTTTAAACTCATTTGATATCAACGTATCTAGCCATACCTATTTCACGTCGAATTGTGCAAAATCGTTCTTCAATGAGAGGTTTCGTGAGAATATCCGCCCATTGACTATCGGTGCTTACAAATTCAAGTTCAATGTCCCTTTTTTGTACATGATCTCTTATAAAATGGTATCTAATTTCAATGTGCTTTGTGCGAGAGTGTTGGATAGGATTTTTACTTAAACTTATGGCACTTGTGTTATCACACCTTATGGGAATATGATCAAAAAGAATTTTAAAATCCTCTAGTTGTTGTTTTATGTAGAGAGATTGAGCACAACAACTACCGGCCGCTACATATTCGGCTTCTGCCGTTGATAAGGCCACAGAATTTTGCTTTTTACTAAACCATGATACTAGTGAGTGTCCTAGAAAGTGACAAGTACCACTAGTGCTTTTGCGATCAATTTTGCAACCAGCAAAATCCGCATCCGTGTAGCTTATTAAGTCAAATGAATTTGACTTAGGGTACCATAATCCTAAATCAATGGTTCCAAGCAAATATCGAAATATTCGTTTGACTGCAATTAAGTGTGATTCTTTAGGACAAGATTGAAATCGGGCGCAAAGACATACACTAAACATTATATCGGGTCTACTTGCGGTTAAATAAAGTAAACTACCAATCATACCTCGATATAGCTTAACGTCCACCGGTTTACCTTTCTCATCTTTGTCAAGCTTTGTTGAAGGACTCATGGGAGTTCCATATGCTTTAGCATTTGTCAATCCAAATCTTTTTAGTAAGTCTATGACATATTTGGATTGATTTAAGAATATCCCATCTTCGGTTTGCTTTATTTGAAGTCCGAGAAAGAATTTTAGCTCACCCATCATACTCATTTCGAATTCATCCTGCATAGTCTTAGAGAATTCTTTGCACAAGTTTTCATTAGTAGAACCAAATATAATATCATCAACATAGATTTGCACAATAAGCATGTCTTTTCCATCAAACATTAGAAATAATGTTGTGTCAAGTTTTCCACGTGTAAAACCCTTTTCAATAAGGAAACCACTTAGTCGTTCATACCAAGCTCTTGGAGCTTGTTTTAAACCATATAAAGCTTTTGATAATTTAAAAACGTGGTTTGGAAATTCATGATTTTCAAATCCAGGAGGTTGTTCTACATAAACTTCTTCGGCAATAAAACCATTTAAAAAGGCACTTTTGACATCCATTTGAAATAATTTAAAATTTTTAAAACATGCAAAAGCAAGTAATATGCGTATAGCTTCTAATCTAGCAACTGGAGCATAAGTCTCTTCATAATCAATACCTTCCTCTTGATTATAACCTTGAGCGACTAACCTTGCTTTGTTCCTTACTATTATACATTCTTCATCCTTTTTGTTTCGGAATACCCATTTTGTACCAATGACGGAGTGGTCCTTGGGTCTAGGTGCAAGAGTCCATACCTTGTTTCTTTCAAATTGGTTTAGCTCTTCTTGCATTGCCAAGATCCATGATTCATCTTCAATAGCTTCATTTATGTTCTTTGGTTCAATTTGTGAGAGAAACGCCATGTTGTTGCAGATGTCCTTGAGCTTTGATCTTGTGCTTACTCCATGTTCAATTTCACCAATGATCAATTCTTTAGGATGACTATGGACTACGTTCCAACTTTTTGGTAATTCTTCATTGTTGGTTGGAGGAAGCGCTTTTTCTTCATCTTTTGGTTCATCTACTTGATCTTTGACTTTTTCACTTGAATCAACTTGGTTAGATGAACTAGCTTTATTTTCAAGAGAAATTGGCTCATCATCACAATTATTTTTTATATGGAATGGATTAGTTTCATCAAAAACAACATGCATAGATTCATCAACAACCATAGTTCGTTTATTGAACACTCTATATGCTTTACTATTTGTAGAATAACCAAGGAATATACCTTCATCGGATTTAGCATCGAATTTACCAAGATTATCTCTATCATTCAATACAAAGCACTTACATCCAAAAACTTTGAAATATCCAATGTTAGGTTTTCGATTATTCCATAGTTCATAAGGAGTTTTATTTAAAGTGTTTCTAATGATGGTTCTATTTATAACATAGCAAGCGGTGTTAACAGCTTCGGCCCAAAAGTATTGAGGTAAATTATGTTCATTAAGCATAGTTCTAGACATTTCTTGAAGTGATCTATTTTTACGTTCTACTACTCCATTTTGTTGAGGAGTACGAGGTGCTGAAAAATTGTGTCCAAAACCATTTTGATCACAATATAGTTCAATATCTTGATTATCAAACTCTCTACCTCTATCACTTCTAACATTGTTAATTGTATAACCTTTTTCATTTTGAATTCTTCTACAATGTTTAACAAATGCTTTATGAGCTTCATTTTTATGAGCAAGAAATAATACCCATGTATAGCGAGAGTAATCATCAACAATTACAAAAGCATACAATTTACCACTTAAGCTAGCGGTTCTAATAGTACCAAATAAATCCATATGCAAGAGTTCTAGAGGTCTTAAAGTAGAAATGACTTTCTTTTTCTTAAATGATGATTTAGTTTGTTTACCTAGTTGACATGCATCACATATTTTATCTTTAAAAAATTTAGTAACCGGCAAGCCTTTTACTAAATCTAGTTTAGACAATTTTGAGAGTAATTCTATATTGGCATGTCCTAATCTTCTATGCCACAACCAACTATTTTCATTTATGGCAGCAAGGCAAATTGATTCTTTTGAAGTCATATTATCAAGATCAATAGTGTAGACATTTTCATTTCTAAATGCCACAAATAGAACTTGATTATCAATTTCATTTACTATAATGCACATAATTGATTTGAATATTACATTATAGCCTTTATCACACAATTGGCTAATACTTAGCAAGTTATGTTTCAAGCCATCAACCAAGAGAACATTTTCAATAACAAGAGAATGTGTTTTACCAATATTACCTATACCGATGATCTTTCCTTTTGAGTTATCACCGAATTTGACATTTCCTCCATCTTTTAGAGTAAGAGAAGTGAACTTGTTTTTGTCACCTGTCATATGCCTTGAACATCCACTGTCAAGAAACTACTTATCCTTGGTAGATTTGGATATCAAGCATACCTACAAAACAACTTCAAATAACCTTCTTTGGTACCCAAATTTTCTTGGGTCCACTAGGGTTAGCTTTTGGAGGAGTAGTTCCTTTGACTACCCAAATCATATTTTTCATGGGACATGTATGAATATTATGCCCTAATTTTCCACAATGTTTACATATGGGAGATTTCAAGAAGTTTTCATTAATGAAAAATTTTTGATAGTGTTTTTCTTTTATTTTCGGGTTATATCCAATACCCGCTTTGTCAAAAACACATCTTTGACTACCTAACAAATTATCCAAATTTTTCTTTCCATTTGTAAAGTTAGTCAAAATTTTGTTTAAGTTTTCAACTTTGAGTTTTAATTCTTTATTTTCATTTACTAAGAGATTTGAATCATAAGCTATTTGTGATGATGTTTCCACATCTTTTGCTTTCATTTTCTCAATGAAGTTTTGTGATTCAATTTTCAACTTAATTATTTCTTTTTCTAAAGATAGATTTTTATCATTTAAAGAAATAATTTGTTTTTCTAAAATTTCATTTTTGCTTTTGAAATCATCTAATTCGTTTGAAAGAGATGTGACTTTCTTTTTAAAAACTTTATTTTTCAAAACATTCTTCTCAAATTCTTCAACCAATTCTTCAAAAGCATTTTGTAATTCATCATAGCTATAAGATTCATCTTCTAAAGAATTAAGTTTAGAAGTTACCTCATCTTCATATGCCATTAAGCAAAAAGCTT
>OU015769.1:24155737-24209084 GCA_907173295.1 Fagus sylvatica | reverse complement strand
AAAACATTTCAATAGATAATGAGAGAGAGAGTAACCTTTTCTGTGTGATTGTTGCCCCACTCCACAGCAAACTTAAGAGAGGTGCACTTGCTATTGTCCCTAATGGGCCAGTAGTGCTCCAATGGTACCATGCCTCTAATGAAGAAATCATAGTAACGAGGCCTTACGAGCAAGGTCATCGAGTCACATGCTAAAATGTACTTATCACTTACAGACCATGCCAATCCTTCTATATAAATCTTATATCTGACACAAACAAAACTTTTCTCGGTTAATAAGATTAAAAAAATTAGGGGGTGGGGGTTGAATATTAAAACTAGAAATAAAAAAATAAAATAGTTCTTTGAATACATCTTAAGTTTTTATAACTACCTGTGAGTGCATTGGTTTTCTAACTTTGATTGTTTGTAACCTTGTTTAGATTCTTGGACCCAGTCCTGGAATTAGAACAGTAATAACATTTTATGCAACAAGTGTAGTATAGGATCAGAAAGTGAGAATGATCAGCATTTGTGAGTAAATGACAAGAATGTGTATTAATTAACCTGTATATATAGGCGGGTGTTCCAGTCATCTTTGTTTGAGACATTGCACTTCAGAAGGTCTTTTCTAGTTGGAGCCACATGTGGATTCCCTTTCCAATAAGCATAGGGTACCCTCTCCTTCCATTTGCTTCTTTTGTTGCCTTCTTTTATGTCCTCCAACAAACTTCTCCATGGCCTTATATTGGTCTCAGCCCTAACAAAAACAAGTGAAGCCTATGTAAAATTCTCCCCAAAAAAAAAATAATAAAATAAAAGATGACATATTGACATCTTAAATTTGGTCTCCTCTCACTTTCTCTCTGTCTCTCTCTCATTTGGAAGTTTGTTCCTCTTAATTCAAAATTTGACTAATGAATTAAAAAAAAAATTGTATATTTGGTCAAAACTAACGAAATTTCTAAACAATTCGGGCAAAACTACCAAAGCAAGTAAAATGACCATCTTTTTCCAAATATCAAGCCTTTTGTTTTTAGGTATCAAATTAATATAAATTCAGAAACTCTAATAAAAATTTCCGGTCCAATTCAAATCAAGGAATCCAATCTAAATACTTAACTAACTTTCATAAATATTGTAATTTAAAATTAAGATTCTTAAAGGAAGCTTGATGAAGAGATCTTAAACTCTAAATCTTTTTTTTTTTCTTTATATATATATATATATATATATATATCTATATATATATATATTATATATATATATATAAATAGAAATTCTAATCTAAACTCACACACACATATATTTTGAAGATCCTGGGATCGAACCCACACCCTCATAGAGGGATGGGGCTTTTTGGGGAGATAGATTACCATTGGACCGAATACCCAAGCGGCTAAACTCTTAAGTATGCATTATTAAATGAGTAATTAAGATTTGTTATGTAATCAGTATCTAATCAAACATCAACTAATATTATTTTGGTATTTGATTAAGTTATTAATAACGTCACAAATTTTTAACTCCTTATGATTCTTATATAATTAAAATTTTATAGTAAAATTAGCTTAAGAACTTAGATGGTTCCACCAGGGGAGGAGGTAGAAAAAAATTTTAGGGTGTACTAATTGCAAACAAAAAAAAAAAAAAAAAAAAAAAAAAAAAAAAAAAAAAAAAATCTTGATGGGTAATTAATTACTTTTTTATAAAAAAAAAAAAATGACTGAGCTATAGCCCAACCAAGGCTTAACATGGCTACCCCACTGGATTCCACCGACTATGATAAAATTAACTATGATGATTATTCTTTATTATCAAGATATTAAAATAGGTTAAATTAACTAAAGCCGAGGTGAAATAAATCATAATATAAAATCCAAGCATGATTACCAGCCCCAAAAAGACCAATCCGGGAACACAATATCCAAACTCCCACCATCAGAACAGTAACGAAACAATGGAGGTGGACTCGCATTTGGGCCTTGAAAGTCCTTAGATCGAATGACTGGGCGATCATTACAATTAAACATGAGGTCCAAATCAGGCAATCTCCCAGGGTACAACCTCAGAAGCTGTAAAATGCCCCATAAGCTGAACATGTCCCTAGTCTGAAAGCACTGCCTATACTTCTCCACATAGGCCTTCCCGTCTACGATCACAAGCCTGAAATGTGCGGTCTTGCGGGCCCGCTGTACCATGTCCTTTGTGATTCCTGTGTCCTTCCAGTGCCGTAGATCTTCGTGGATCCAACGGAAGTGTGATGGGCATGTTTTGTTTGATGATGAACGGTCAGGATTCGTGGGGTTGTGTGTGGTGGGGTAGTAGTTACTTGGACAGGTCTGTGTTTGCTTTCCTTTGGTGCATTTCAGTGGGAATTCTTGCTTTTTTGTTGCACTTTGGATTTGTTTCTCAGTGGAAGTACCTGAAAATATGGACTGCAAAGCAAAAATACCAATTCAATCAGATACTCATGCTATCATTTGAATTTGACAAATATGGTCGTGTTAATTAATTACTGATTATTCAGCAGCTAGTAGTCTCTAAATAATAAAAACCATATCAATAATTGTTAAAATCATATCATAATTATATTGTTTCAATCATAACTTAACATGTTAACAAGTTGAAAAAAAATTGGTTGTCTCTAACATTCTTCTTGTTATTGTTCTAGTTCTTGTAATTGACCTACCAATGTTTAAGGAACATTAATTTTCTTTGGCAGAAATACACTTTTGGTCCCTATATTTAGGGGGTGTTTTCAATTTGGTCCTTATCATTTAATTTCAGTCAATTGGGTCCTTGTGTTTTTAAACCGTTTTCAATTTTACCCCTGGAGTCAACTCCGTTAGAAATCTGCCTACGTGGCAAACGGAAATCCTACGTGGCAGACAAAAATTACTAAATCCACTATTATTTGGCCAAGTCAGCAACAAACAAATAATAAATAAATAAATAAAACTAAATCTTAATTTCTAAATTAACATAAAATAAAATAAAATAACAAATCTATTTAAACTTTCAATTTTCTCTTTCTTTTCTTGGCAGCCAAACACCAAACTGTTAAACACAAATTGTAATTGCAACAACAATATGAAAAAAATCCAAGTCTAATGCCTAACTTCATTTCAAAGTGTAACAAAACAAAAACAAAACCATGAAAAAGTTCAATCACAAAAATAAATACTTCCAAGAATTGAAACAAAAATGCATTGCCAAGAACACTGGCTTTTGAGGTTTGAAGAACTAAGAACACTGGTTCTGAGGTTTGAAGAACCCACTCAACTCAACAACTCAAGCGAGATCTCGCTTGTTGCCGACTCGTCTCCAAGAGGTGTTGAGTCGGTGCTTCGTCAATCAGACCCAAACGCCGTGAACTTGTTAAACGGCGTCGTTCAGCAAGTTGAAGCAAAGCTTGGTCTAGACCTCATCCACAAAGCTGGCTTGAGACCAGATCAACCTCCTCCTCCGCTCTCACCCACAAACACCACCTCAACCACAACCACCTCACCCTCCTCCAAAAGACCATTTTGCCCTCCACAACCACCCACAATTCCCATCCACCCACCACCAACACCACCACCAACAACAACTTCCACCAACAATTCTCTTCCCATTTTGCCCTCCAACCCTCTCACATTCACATTCGCCACCCACACCCTCAGCTTCAACCTCGACCACACCCACACCCACACCCGCACCCGAACCCGGTTCCGCCGCGGCAGCATACAAAGCCCGAGGCTTTTACTCAAATGCCGCCCCTCAAACTCCCAAAGAAAGGTTTCATTTTTCTTCTTAATTAATTATAAGCCTGAGAAACCGTTTGCTACCAGCCTAATACAAGAAAAAAGAGACAACGTACGTGTGGAGTTCATGAAAAGAATGACAAGTATTACTGGAAACGTTCTTTTTCAACATACCTAATACCTAATCAGAACTTTGTTAATGAACTTATTCTTATCATTATTACTAGTCATACTATTATTATAACGATCTAAACTCAATGTTTAGACAGGTGTATCAAATATTTTGAAATCCAAAGCTTCCCCTAAACAAAAGCAAGAAAAAAATCAATGCTAGGTCAACTATATTATATATATATCGATATATATATATATATGTAAGTCCCAAAGGCAACACAACCGCCTTAATAAAAGGATTGTAAGGAAGATGAAGAAAGACTTACAACATCAATCCAGCCTACAAATACCAAAACAGTGACAAGGAGAAAGAAGAAGAAGATCACGGTAGCTGTTGCAACTCTCATCTTTACAGGTCGCCAAAAGATTCCAGTGTGATGGATTCAAGTTTTTTTGAAGCCTTGACCTATTATTCCACAACATATCAACAAGTTGTTTCTCATTATTCGTTTTCATAATTTAATGCTTTTGCTGGCCTTCGGCTTCAAGTCTAAGCCCTTCAAGCCAAAAAGTCTTCCTGCCTTCCACGACTAGTGTTACCTTTTATTTTATATATATATATATATCCAATTATATCCGCGATGCGTGGATTTAATCCTCAAGTCCAATTGGCATAGTCCGCGACTGCGTGGACTTTGGAATCCTCAAGTCAACTATATATTCTCACCAATTAAAACTTAGATACTATTTTTTAGATCCAGTACATTAAGTGTTTTAATTAAATTAAACAGTCTCAGTTGCTTTACATTTAATTGTTATTTAAAAAATAATGAATAAAAATTTGAAAAAAAAAAAAAATTTCCATTTTTTTTATTTTTGGGTAAACTACACTATTGGTCCCTAACGTTTACCTAAGTTGCGCGTTTGGTCCCTAACGTTTAAAATTGGCAGAAATGGTCCCTAACATTTCAAAACGATGCACCATTGGTCTTTCCATTAGTCTCCGTTAACTTGGTGTATACGTGGCTAATGAAATTATGACGTGGACAATTTTTAATTGACATGTAATTTTTTTTTAATGACAACTAGGATATGACATGGCATACCCATTTAAAAATAACCCAACCCAAAAAAAATTAACCCAATCCAAATAAAAAAAAAACCCACCCAAATTAAAATTAACCCACCCCACCCAAATCAAATTAACCCTCAAATTAGATTCTAACATTATCTCCCTTCTCAGCCTCTTGCCTCTGCTTCCTCTCTTTCTCTCTCTCTCTCTAAAAATCTCTTCCATGAATGGTCCTTGTCTTTTGATAATTATCCTGTGCATTCACCAAGAAGCTCTCTTGCTTATCCAAGACATAGTTATCAATGATTTGGTTCGTGTTCGGGAGGTTTTTACAATGATGTTGGGAATGGGGCATTATCCGAATGTTGAGACATTTGAGTTGGTGTTGAATTGTTTTTGCAAGTTGAATAAGCTAGTGGAGGCGTATCAAGTGTTGGGTCCAATGATTACTTTGGGCATTCCAATATCTGTGAATGTGTGGAGTATATTGATTGATGGAATTTGCCGGCTGCGTAGAATTGATATTGCGTGTAGTTTATTGGATTAGATGGTTAAGACTGGTTCTTCTCCTAATGTTGTAACGTATACAACTTTAATTAAGGGATTTATGGAATCAAAAATGGTTGAGGATGCATTCCATGTTTTAAATCTCATGAAATCTGAAGGGTATGCCCCTGACTTGGTTCTTTGTAATGTATTAATAGATTGTCTCTCTAAGGTTGGAAGGTATGATGATGCGCTTGATGTTTTTGTAAGTTTACAAACGCAAAATATGACACCTGATTCTTATACATTCTGTTCTTTGTTATCTACCGTATGTTTGTCTAAGAGGTTTTCTCTCTTACCCAAGTTAGTCCATGGACTTGTCATAGAAGCAGACTTAGTTGTTTGTAATGCGCTTCTAAGATACTTTTGTAATGCTGGGTTTCCACATCGTTCTGTGGAGTTATATAATGATATGCTGGATAGAGGTTTTACACCAGATAAGGATAGGGCGCAGGATAATTATCAAAAGACAAGGACCATTCATGGAAGAGATTTTTAGAGAGAGAGAGAGAGAGAGGAAGCAGAGGCAAGAGGCTGAGAAGGGAGATAATGTTAGAATCTAATTTGAGGGTTAATTTGATTTGGGTGGGGTGGGTTAATTTTAATTTGGATGGGTTTTTTGGGGTTATTTTTAAATGGGTATGCCATGTCATATCCTAGTTGTCATTAAAAAAAAATTACATGTCAATTAAAAATTGTCCACGTCATAATTCCGTTAGCCACGTATACACCAAGTTAACGGAGACTAACGGAAAGACCAATGGTGCATAGTTTTGAAACGTTAGGGACCATTTCTGCCCATTTTAAACGTTAGGGACCAAACGCGCAACTTGGGTAAACGTTAGGGACCAATAGTGTAGTTTCCTTATCCCTCCTGAAAGTTTGGAGGGCCAAATTGTAATGTTGGAAAAGGTTCCAAAAGCATAAATTTTCAAAGTATTGGGATCAAAATATGATTTCTAGCCAACCTAATCTCTTATGAAATTCCACCACCCAATCATAAAGCATGCATCCCTCCTAACCAATGAATGCTTGCCACATTGCCAACCTTATCTCCTACCAACCCCACTTATTCACTCTCTTCTTTTTTATTTCCTTTTACTATCTTATTTCTTTATCTCCGGTCAACCATAGCCTCCTAAGTCCATATCTTAAAAAAAACACGTTTTGCTCATTTTAATTTCTTATTTGCTTTTCTTCATTTTATTTCATCTTTCTTTTTCAATTTTTTAAAAAATAAAATAAAAAAAAAGGCCCAGCCTATCTCAACCCTCTTTCACTTCTTCCATCTCAGCCCATCCCATGCTGCCTAGCTATCTGACTTCTCTAAGTTGTTCCAGCAAGCCAATTCTCAATTAGTGAACGAGAATTAATTAGTACGTTTTCCATCTCCTTTGTCTCTTTCCCCGTAGCTAGGGTTTTCAGCTATTTGCAAACTTTTCTTTGTGATCTGATTAATCTAGGTTTTTATTTTTTTAAATGTAGATTAAATATTCTAGGGTTTTTGATTTGTAAAAATCCACTTCATTTAGGAAAGCTAAGCTTTACCGATTCGATAAAGATGGGAACTAAGGGAAAGAGAGAGAGGTGTGCTTGAGGTTTTTCATTTCTTCAAAAATATCAATTCTTATAAAGATGGGAACTAGGCAAGGGTACTGAATCTTTTTTCTTTTTCTTTTTTTTCTTGTGCTTTTTGTATTAGTATTAATTTATAGTTGTGATTCTTATATAGATTTTTCAAAGGAATCCATTTGTTTCATTCTGTTTTCCTTGCATTGCACTCGTAACTACTATGAAAAGTTTTAAGGGCTCCCTTGTTTTAGTTTTCTTTGCACATAACCTGCTTGACTAAATGCCCAACTGAACTGTTGCTTTTGATATTTACCTTATCGTCGGATTATCATTTTTGGGGGCCTTCTCGCACCCACTGTAAGTTATTTCTGCACTGAATCATTATGATTAATTCTACCAATTATTCATAAACAAGGCTTTTAATGCGGTTGAAGTTCTTTATCTCTCTGTGTGTGTTTGCATGTGAGATTATTTTGAAGGAAGTGTGTAAGAACCATGGATTCAGAAATTGGAAATCATGAACAGACTTAACATCTATGCTTGGGCGAAGATTAATGAGACATGCTCGGCTACAGTAGCTTAGTGCATTCTAATCCTAATTCTAATTTTTTGTTTAGATGGATCCACATTGATAGTAAAAAAGTGGCCCATTGCCTAGTTGAATGGGCGTTCAACTTTAACTTTTCTAATGTAGTTAAGGCCCACGCCCTCCCAAATTAAGAGGATTACTGGAGGTGGCGAAATTAGAATACAAAATAGGCCCATTAAAAGGATGGCCCAATTCCCTTAAGAACAAAGAGGCAAATTGAGTTCGGCCCAAGCCTATACCAGAAGTTGGGATAATCTATAAAGAATAATGAGGACAAAGTAGAATATTGTACTTTTTTATAGAAGCTTTGTACTTTGTATAATGTAAAGAACTGTCCCACATCGAGAAGAGGGGAACAGAATACGAGGCATAATGTAATATAAAGTCAAAATTAATCATTAATGAAGGAGATCTTTTTTTTGGAAAGTCTAACAAAAGTACTTCTTACTACTTTAAAAAATTTATTGTAGCATCAAACCAACCCACTACAATTGGCGCCGTCTGTGGGGAGCACTTTCAAAGATAAAAAATTCCAGAAAGAATGAATAGCCACATCGAAAAAGTAACCGTATACTCGGGTCGAGGGAAGGACCCGATGATAAATCCGAAAGGTGAGAATCCCCTGCCAGAGATCGATCTCTCCTCCAACAATGATAAGAGATGGCTCGAGGGTACACCTTCAGAAAAGGCACTCCAAAGAATAATTGTTAAGTCGGAAATTAGGAACGAACAAAAGCCTGAACCGTCCCACCGATATCGTAAGCGTTCTAAGACGGACCGAAGAACAAGAGTGGTAGAACCCAGAAGTAGCAGTTCGACCAATGACCAAACCTAGGACGAGAGAAATGAGGACACTGTGGAGGCACTAAAACAACAGGTCCTTGAATTGAAGAAGAAGTTAAAGAAAAATAAAAATTCCAGGAGATCGCAGCACTCCAGCAGGCCAAAGACTAGAAGTAAGCCTGAAAGATACCTATCGTCGGACAGCTCAAGCAGGTCGGCCGAAAAAACCGATGAAGAAGAAAGCTCTGACGGAAGGAACAAAGGGGGAAGAAGTTTGGGTAGAGGATCCAAGGGCAACTGGTCCGAATCCCCCTCAATGGTAAGACAGCCGTACAGGGAAAGAAGAGGACAGGAAACAGTATGGAAAGCCCTTCATCAAATATCGCACTCTCCTTTTTTGAAAGAAATAGAAAGAGCACCCTTGCCGAGAATGTTCTCCCCCCCGAACTACGTGACGTACAACGGCAGGGCCGACCCTATCAGACATATCAGCCATTTTAGACAAAGCATGGCTTTGCACCTTGGCGACGACGCTCTGATGTGCCGAATGCTCCCTTCGAGCTTGGGACCGATGTCCCTCAGGTGGTTCAACCGCTTACAACACTCCTCGATTCATTCGTGGGATGAACGAGCTGAGGCATTCATTTCCCGGTTCATAACCAATAGCCGAAAACCAAAGGAGTTCGACTCCTTAATGTCCATGAGAATGAAGGAGTTCAAAATCCTTGAAAAGCTATTCCTCAAGATATTTAGAGATATACAACGAAGTAGAAGGTGGTACAGAAGAGATGGCCATCAAAACCTTTAAGTAGGGTTTAGACCCAAAATCCGAACTAAGACACAGTCTCTCCAAAAGACTGCCTAAAAGTATGAGAGACCTCATGTCACGGATTGAGCAGTATGTACGGGTGGAAGAAGACCGGGCAAGAACGAGGGCCGCATCCACACAAAGCCGACCCCCAAGAAAGCCCGCCAATATGGAGCAAAAAAGAACTACCTGCCGAACTGGGCCTCACCCCCGAAGGAATCCTACCCGGATTTTCCACGACCGAAAGAATTAGGCTGAGTATATACGGTTTTTAATGAACTAATCTATCGCATCATGAGCGAGATAAAAAATGAACCATTCTTTCATATGGCCTGACTCCCCTTATGGGCGGTTTGTTAGATCCATCAAAAAGGAGAGATCCCAACAAATACTTGTTCTTATCACAGAGAGAAAGCGCCATATGACCGAGAAGATGTTATAGCACGTTGAAACAAATAATCCCTATTCTTTATCCTCAACCAGCACTTTGGAAGAACTTGGCTAAAGGCCGGACACTTTGCGCCGCTACATAGGTGGAAGTGGCCAAAGACAGCATTACCATGAAGGACTTTTTATGATAAACAACAGGCCGTCCCACAATACCAAGCCTGCTATGCCCTGGAGGATCATAGAAATGATCGATCCACACATCTCGGCCACCAAATGGGCAAGAGATCATACGATCGAACAACAGATCTTCTTCTCGAATGAAGATTTAAGGGATGTGTAGACCCGCACGACGATCCACTAGTAATCAAACTAAGGATTGGAGACTCAGACGTAAAGCGAGTATTGATAGACCAAAGCAGCTGTTCTGAGATAATGTACCCTGATTTGTTCCTTAGGCTCGAACTCAAACAATCCGATCTTTAAGCCCTACGACGCCCCACTTGGCCAAATTCATGGATTCTCAGGGAGAGAAGCACTTCGGCCAATGGGCCAGATTACAAACTAAGTTGACTGTCCATACAGGACCAATCAGTTTGGATACCGAATTCATAGGTGAATAAATGTGCCATCCCCCTATACAGCAATCATGGGACGAAGATGGCTGCATAGATTGAAAGCTGTGCCATCCTCTCTCCATCAGAAACTCCGTTTTCCAAACGATTTCGATATAATGGAGATTAAAGGTGATCAAGTCGCTTCCAAGCAATGCATTATGGCCACCATCAAGCAGAACCCCCCAAGGGTCTAAGCAGAAAGGGAAAATGGCAGCACAATGCTCCAAAGACTTATAACAATCAGAGAACGCGGAGAATGCCTACACAGAGAAGTGCCAAGAAACATATGCACCCTGCGAAGAGTTAGAGACAGTAATTTTTTCTTCTGACCCTGAGAAGTATTTTAAGATAGGTTAAGAACTAAGTCCGGCCGACCGAATCGAGCTTATAGACTTCCTCACAAGCAACGTGGACGTGTTCGCTTGGGATCCCTATGAAGTACTAGGCGTGGATCCCGACTACATTCTACATCGGTTGAATGTAGATCCTCACTCCAAACCAGTGCAGCAGAAGGCAAGACAATCAGCTCCAGTACATGCGGAAGCAGTACAGAAGGAAGTGGAGAGACTATTGCAAGCAGGGGCAAGAAGGGAAATACATTACCCTACTTGGCTCTCTAACACGATAGTTGTAAAGAAGAAAAATGGGAAGTGGAGAGTATGTGTGGATTTCACTAGCCTAAATCAGGCATGCCTAAAGGACCCTTTCCCTCTACCCAAGATCGATCAATTGGTAAATGCGACAGCCAGACATGACTGAATGAGTTTTCTAGACGCATTCCAAGGGTATCATCAGATTGCCTTATCAACCGAGGATCGCGAAAAGACTGCCTTCATCACTCCACTGGGGATATATTGCTACAAGGTAATGTCATTCGGTCTGAAGAATGCTAGCGCCACATATCAACGAATGGTCACCAAAATGTTCAAAGACCAAATAGGGAAGACAATGGAGATTTACATCGACGATATGGTTGTAAAAAGCAAGTCGTCTCAAAACCACTTGAAAGATTTGACGGAAACATTTCGAATACTGAGACTACACAAACTACGATTAAACGCTTCGAAATGAGTATTTGGGGTCGGCTCTGGAAAATTCCTGGGTTTCATGGTGTTACATAGGGGTATTGAAGTAAACCCAGATCAAATTAAGGCCATCCAAGAGCTGAAAGCACCGCGAACTCATAAAGAAGTCCAACGATCGACCGCAGCTTTGAGTAGGTTCATATCAAGGTCAGCCGACCGATGCCAACCTTTCTTCCAACTCCTGAAAAAGGGCACTACCTTCAAATAGGACGACAACTGTATATTAGCTTTTGAAGACCTAAAGAAATATCTTTCTTCCTCCTTGCTTTTGTCAAACCCAACACCAGGTGAACCACTCTTTCTGTATTTAGTCGTGTCCGAACGGGCTGTAAGTGCCGTATTGATTCGAATTAAAGATACTATCCAATGTCCGGTGTACTATGCAAGCAAAACTATGACGGAGGCAGAAACACGTTACCCCCTCTGGAAAAGGTCGCCCTAGCATTGGTCACAGCAACCAATAAGCTTCCTCAGTATTTCCAAGCACACACCATTTACGTAGTAACACAATATCTAATACAAGCCATGTTTCACAAAACCGACTTTACTGGCCGAATTTGGAAATGGGGAGCGAAGATTAGCGCTTTGGGCGTAAAGTACCTCCCAAGAACTGCCATAAAGGGGCAGGTACTGGCCGATTTTGTTGCAGAATTCACTCCGACCTCTGAACAAAAGAACATAGACGTGACAACGTCCTAAGAGAATTCGCCCAAACACTCGGGCTGGTGGAAAATATACGTAGATGGAGCTTCCAACGCCAAAGGGTCAGGAACCGGAGTAGTCATAATAACGCCAGACGAGACGGTAATCGAACAGTCAATTCGACTTGATTTTAAAACATCTAACAATGAGGCCGAATATGAAGCGGTCCTGGCTGGATTGAATTCGGCAAAAACATTGGGAGCCAGACATATGATCATCTACTACGATTCATTGCTAGTAGCAAGCCAGATCAACGGAGAGTACATGGAAAGAGACGAGCGTATGGCGGCCTATCTACTAAAGGTGCAACAAACAATGACCAATTTCCAAACGATCAGAGTTGAACAGATCGGCTAAAATCTGAACAGTCACGCAAATGCCTTGGCAACGTTGGCGTCTGTCCTCAACGCTAATTTCAAACGGTTCATACCAATCGAAACCCTCGTAGCTCCTAGCATTGCCATGTCAGCATGCCGCATCAACACTATCACGATCGGTCCATGCTGGATGGATCCCTATGTCCTCTACCTTAAAGAAGGTATCCTGCCCCAACAAAAGAAAGAAGCCGAAATCATCAGGAGAAAGGCTATGAGATTTTGGTTATCAAAAGACTCAAAGCTCTACAAACGATCTTTTTCCGGACCCTATCTTCTGTGTGTCCATCCCGACATCGTCGAGGACTTACTATATGAAATACATGAAGGCATCTGTGGAAGTCACACAGGGGGAAGATCTCTGGCACACCGAGCCCTTACCCAGGGATATTGGTGGCCTTACATGCAGAAGGACGTTATGGCTTACGTAAAAAAGTGCGAAAAATGTCAAAGTTTCTTGCACTCAGTCCATCAACCAGCCGGTGAGCTCCAGCCACTGGTGAGTCCATGGCCATTCGCACAGTGGGGCATGGATTTAGTCGGCCCCTTACCGAGGGCAATGGGAAATCGACGCTGGCTGATCGTCGCTACAGATTATTTCACGAAGTGGGTCGAAGCCAAACCGTTGGCAAACATCAGGGACAAAGATTCAATTAAATTTGTCTGGAAGAATATTATAACCAGGTTCGGAATACCCAAGACCATAGTCTCGGATAATGGATCGCAGTTCAACAGTAAACCTTTCACAAAGTACTGCTTAGAGCTTGGCATAAGAAACGTTTACAGTTCGCCAGCATACCCTCAGAGCAATGGACAGGCCGAAGCCTCAAACAAAACCGTACTGGATGGAATTAAGAAAAGGCTGGAAGATGCTAAGAGAAGATGGGTAGAAGAATTACCTAACGTCCTGTGGACTTTCAGAACCACGCCACGAAGATCAACGGGAGAGACTCCATTCTCATTAGCCTATGGTTCAAAAGCAGTCATTCTGCTAAAAATCGGCCTTCCCACCCTCAAAACTTCAGAATGGGAACCAACGAGAAATGATCTAGCCCTGTCTCAAGCTCTGAACCTACTAGAAGAAAGAAGAGAATAGGCAATGATCAAACTGGCCTTCTACCAACAACAACTGAAAAAGGGATACAACAAGAATGTTCGGCCAAGATCCTTTCAACAAGGTGACCTGGTCCTCAGAAAGGCTTTTGGGTAACACCAAAAACCCGAACGACGGCAAGCTAGGACCTAACTGGGAAGGACCATACCGGGTCCGATCCGTCACGGGAGGGGGAGCTTGTCATCTGGACGACTTAAATTCCATACCCCTACCCCGGCCATGGAATATCAGCAATCTACGACAGTATTTTCATTAGTTTACTTCTTTTTCCCCCTTTCCTTTCAATCAAAAAAAAAAAAAAAAAAAAAAAAAAAAAAAAAAAAAGAAGAAGAAGAAAGAAAGGAGAAAAGGGGGGATATATATATACGAATGGTGCAAATTGTAAGGAAAAATGCATATCAATGATGAATAAGAAAAGGACTAGGTGGACGTAAGCCCCATTGGCCGAACCACGGTAAATCCGATGTCATTTCATTCCACTACCCTTTTTATTTACATTTCATAATGAAAACTTGACTTAGACTTCGGTCAACCTAAACGGTTCCCAAGTACTAAGGTCCAGGATGACTGGCAAGTTAAAAAATAAAAACTTGACTTAATCTTCGGTCAACTTAAACGGTTCCCAAGTACTGAGGTCCAGGATAACTAGCAAGTTACAAAAGAAAAACTTGACTTAGACTTCAGTCAACCTAAGGGTTCCCAAGTATTGAGGTCCAGGATGACTGGCAAGTTAAAAACAAAACATGACTTGGGCTTCGGCCAACCTAAAGGTTCCTAAGTGCTAAAGTCCAAGATAATTCACAAGTTTAAAAAAGATATACATTGCAAACTCATATAATTCAAATCAAGGGCACAGTCACACAAATATCAAACTCAAACGGAGGCATCTGCCATTGAGATTAAAAGTGACAAAATATAGATTTCCCCCATTCTTATGAAGGAAACAGGGAATACAAAATAAGTCGGTACGAGAATTATATTGTTTTAAAACTAATCAACAACGTCTATATTCTCTTCACCATCTGAATCATCTTCTCCTTCCTGAACTTCAGCCGTCCGGATTCGATCATCTACTTCAAGATGCCCAGGATCTTTAGCCACTTTAGGATCAATGGCTAATTCGGGCTCATTCATAACTTCACGAGGTTCTAGAATCCGTTGAATCTTCGGCGGTCTCCTCCCCGTCACGCTCCTCTGGCGCATCAATCTCGAAAGGTCGATGTCTCGGTGCCAAACCATATAATTCGGACGCGTCATTAACCCTGGCTTTGTTAAGGGCCATACGCCACCCTTGGACGAAAAATTTGTTGCACTCAAATGCAAGTTGTGACTTTAGGGAGCTGGCCGCCTCATCAAGACCCTGATCATAGTAGGATTGGGCCTCACCCTCAGACTTTTGAACTTCAGCCCGAGCCTCATTTACAACGTCTTTGAGCCCACTAGTTTCCACCCGAAGTCGAGAAGAAGTGGCGTACTCCCGGTCCAGCTTTTCCCTGAGCTCAGTCACTTGGCGCTTCATATTCATCAGGCCAGCCTTGGCACTTTTGTGGGCACTCTTGGCAACACGAATTCTTGCTGAGGCCGACTTTTCAAAATCCTTTAAATGTTTAATTTCTTCATGGGATTGGTTAAGGCAGCGTTCGGTCTCCAACAGTCAGTTGCTGGCTTCAAATATACCTTGGACAGCCTAAATGAAAGAAGACAATCTTTTAACATATATTTGTGTATAATGAACGCTTGAACAGAAAGTTTAAAAACTCACCAAAACGGAGTCACGTTTCAAATTCTCCAGCATATGTTTGGACCTCTTCTTCTGCCAAACTTTCATGTCTTCTGGAAGGAGAAAAGTCGTTCCAACTGCGTTGGCCACTTTCCCACCCCGGACACTTCCACTCTTTAAGACCGAGTCTCCTTCGTCTACGGCTCGACCATCAACGAGAAAAACACAACTCCATGGCTCTTTTGGATCGTTTCGGTGCTGGAGCTGTTAAGAGACTTGACCTGCGGCCTTTTGAAGAGCTCGGGCCAATTTGCTTTTGCCCTTTTTAGACGGGGGCTTCTTCTTGAGGGGCTCGGTCAGGGGCAACTCCTGCCCTCCCTCATCCTCATCGTTCTCTTCCTCTCCTCTTTTCCTCTTCCTCCTTATTACATCATCCCCTTAAGAAAACCTAGGAGGATGGGGTACTGAAGAGGTCCCAGAAGATGTTGGGACCGACGTCCCAAGGACGGTCCCAATATCAATTGAACGCCTTTGAACAGGCATGTCCCCGTCTGGCTAATGATTCGGATCGAAAAGAGATGGGAACCGAATAACTGGCTCACTGACCTCTGAAGATTCGAGGGAAGGAACAAAGTTGGGCTCAATAAGAGGAGTCGCCAGCTGAGGTACTTGCACTCCTTTCCTTGCTGTCACAGGAACCGCTTGAATGATTTCCTCCTGACTTCTCCCAGGCCGAGCAACTGTAACCTCAGCCTGTCCAAAATTTTTTACTATTGGCCCTTTCTGAAAAGACTTGTAGGAAGGCTCGTATTTCAACAAAATGGACGCCGCACGTGGACGACCGCCCGAATCAATAAAGCACGGCCTCTTCAAGAGATGTTCAACCGCTCTCCTCTCTACAAATTCTATCTTCTTTGCAGTAAACTCTTTATCTGAGAAAAAAAAAAAAATACTCAGCCAAAACAAAGGAAAAAGTATTAAGAATATAATACGTAAAAGACATATGAAACGACAAAAACCTGGTATACCGGGGACTAAAGGGCAACTAATGTGGGGGTTTTGCCAATTCCCCGTGATCACCAAAAAATCTTCATCTCGGCCTTTGCTGGAGTCCGGAAGCCCGGTCACCAATTTTCTATCAGAATTACCGGCGACCAAAGTATATTGATCCCTACCGGTCATTTGAAGACTATATACATATGTTATATCATGCACAGTGAGATTTAGGCCGAGCTTTTCCATTAGAACGGCCGTCCCCATTACTATCCTAAAGACATTGGGAACACACTGGAGAGGACTTAGCCTAAAATGAATAAAAAACTGAATAAAAAAGGAATGCATAGGTATCCTAACCCCTCCCTCAACTATGGCTACTATTGGAAGAACGAGATCTTCGTACTGAAGAAGCGCAAGATTGCCATGAGGAACGTACCGAATATGCACGTCCTCGGGAAAGCCATAGCGACTTTTAAATTGTGCGATTTTTTCTTCGGTATTTACAAGTTTCGCAAAACGGCCCATGACTTGAAAACCTAACAAGCCGAAAAGCATAACTAGGATAATGAAAGGTAAAAAAAAAGAGTAAAAAGGGACAGGGAGGACTTATTGAGATGAAGACGACACAGAAGAGTTAGAGAAAAGATTGACTTAGAGGTTGAGATAGACGTTTTTTATCTCTAGAAGTCAAGGTAAAGGGGTGAAAATGAAGTGGGGTCTCCCCCTTTTTATACAAGGATAGTGAGGCCACGGGTTACCGGGACCTAACCGGTCATGGGCCGGTAAAGGCCAGGGAACCCTTAGAGTAACTCCTCTCGATCCCCAAAACATCTCATAATGATTTGATGGTTTGGGGAACACCAAACGGCATAATAAATGAAGCGAGCCGTCATTCATGAATCAGCCATAAGGTGAAAAGACACCAACGTTAGATCTCCATTAATGAGGATCTGCAGTACACCGAAGAAGTGGAACTTTGCCGTTTCTCTTGTCATTTCAAATTCTGACCAATCTTGTCAATAGTCATCTGGTTCTTGAGTAACGTCGTTGTGGCCAGTCTATTTAGACCAAACATTCGCTCAGAAGGCCTTATCACAGACATGAAGCATGTTTCAGTTCATCCATCCTTGATCGAACAAAATACGCCCGAATTCCAGAATAATGGAAATAGACTGAAGAACGTTCGGGGTAACGACATGAGCCCGGCCCACATTCGGATGAAACAAAGTAGCCTTGATGAGCTCGGTCCACCTCCTAACAAGAAACGGACTTATCTTTATGCGGCGAAGATAAATCAGATCCATACGTAACTCGGCCTAAGTCAATAACAAAGCGATTGGTCCAGCTTTTTAAGGGATTATAAATGGAAAATTATAAAATGATTTCCAAATGCTAAGATGCAGAATGACGGTCAAATTACGAACATGACAAACCCAAGTGAAATTATGAAAAGATCAATTCGGAAGAAACTAAAGATCGATCAATATACAAGAATGCGAAATTAAATAAAAGCAATGAAGTCGAAACTCTTATCCACAAAAATAAAACAAAACGAAACGAAACAATAGATCAGAGTGTATCATTTCCCCCCTTCTCATAAAGGAAACAGGGAGCACAAGAAACTAATTGTATCGTTTCCCCCATTCCTACGAAAAAAAAAAACACTAAATGAGATCCATTACATGGGTAAACTTCCCCTAACCATCTACATTTATGTTGTCTTCTTTATCTAAGACATCCTTCTCCACGTCTCGAACTTCTTCGGTCAAAACCTGCTCCGAATGCCTTAAAACTCCAATGGCCTCCGACCCATGGGATCTTCAACAGCTTCAGAAGCCTTCAGGCCCTCAGCAATCACTTCTTCAAGGTTCTCGGGTGTGCCTAGGTTGAAAGGCTGATATTCCCGACCCAAGGCGTATAATTCAGAGTTATCATCAACCTCCGCTCGTTCCAAGGCCGAAACCCACCCTTTAAGGAAGTGTATGTTGCATTCCCGACCTAATTGGGACCTCAAAGATTCAGACGCCTCTTCAAAGCCCTGATCGTAAAAGGCCTGAGCTGCATTCTCGGCGTTTTGTGCCGCTTTCCGAGCTTCAGCCAACTCGGCCCTAAGTTTGTTAATTTCCACCTGAAATCCACTGGAACGGTTACATTCTCGTTCTAACTTCGCCAATATCTCCACCAATTGACGTTCAGCTATTTGAAGCCCTTCCTCGGCAGTTTTGTGTTGGCTCTCAACCTCCCGAATTCTGGCAGAAGCCGTCTTTTCAATTTCACGCAATCTGTCATTCTCGATAAGAGAGTCGTTGAGAAGACGTTCGGTCTCTATCAACCGAGACCCGGCCTCAAAAATCCCTTGGACGGCCTGGAAGTAATCAAGTTTCAAAATTAAAAAAAAAAAACAAATAAATAAATAAATAAATAAAAATGAAAATGAAAAAGAAAAGGAGAAGAAAGAAAGAAAAGGGTAGAAGACGAAACTCACCACGACCGAATCACGCTTCAGATTTTCAATCATCTGCGTTGAGTTATTCCCTTGCCAAGCCCGCATATCCTTTGGGAGGAGAAGAGCCCTCCCAACGGCATCAGCTATCTGTCCGCCCCTGACATCCTTGCTTTTCCAGACCGAATCATCCTCGTTCACAGGTTGGCCGTCCACATAGAACTCGCAGCTCCAAGGCGCCGGTAATTCTTTCTGATGTTTACGTTTATGTGAAACATGACCAGTGGCCTTTTGGGGAGCTCGACTATTTTTGCCTTTCCCTTTTTTGGACGGAGACTTGTCCACAGAAGGTTCGGTTTGAACCAATGCTTGTTGTTCCTTAGCTTCCTTCAACTCCCTCCTCTCCCGTCTTCCTCTTTTTCATAGCAGAATTCCCTCTTAGAGAACCCGGGAGCAAGAGGAAGATCAGAGGTCTTGAACGGCTCTGGGGCAAGCGTCCCGAGCACCGATCCTATGTTGATGGTCCGCCTTTGTATAGGCGTATTTTCACTTGAACTTGGAATAGGTTTGAAATAAACGGAAGAAACGAGATGCTGGTCAGTAAAAGGATCCACAAGTTGAGGTAATAAATAGAAGTAAAAGTAAAAACATAAAGTGGGGTCTCCCCCCTTCTTATATACAACCAGTGGGACCATAAGCAACCGGGGCCCAGCCGGTCATGGGCCGGTAAAAAACCTGAAGCAGAAGAATAATTTTTTCCTCAGTTGCAATAAATCCTTAATGTTGAGACGTCTTGGGGAACGTCAAACGGCACATTAATTGGGGCATACAGTCGTCTTTAAAGTAACATTAATTGAAGCAACACCAACTTATTGTCTCATTCACGGAGTAGACCAAAGGGATTTATTTTCATTGATTGCCACAGCAATCTGGCTCAGACCGAACATGGAATTGATAACCGAATTTTATTCCATAAACCGAATTGCTTCATCCCATCCGAATGATATTCTTCTGATTAAACAACCGACTGTATTGTTTCCAACTGCATTTCGTTTGATTGCCCGAACGGCGATATGCATTTCTCCACTATTTCGGTCAAATCTCCCTCTTCAATAAGAGTAAAGATTTGAGGGGCAATTGGAGGTGGTGAAATTAGAATACAAAATAGGCCTATGAAAAGGATGGCCCAATTCCCTTTAAGAACAAAGAAGGCAAATTGAGTTCGGCCCAAGCTCCATACCAGAAGTTGGGATAATCCATAAAGACTAATGAGGACAAAGTAAAATATTGTACTTTTTTATAGAAGGTTTGTACTTTTTATAATATAAAGAACTGTCCCACATTGAGAAGAGGGGAACAGAATATGAGGCATGATGTAATATAAAGTCAAAACTAATCATTAATGAATGGGATCTTTTTTCTGGAAAGTTTGACAAAAGTACTTCTCACTACTTTAAGAAATTTATTGTAGCATCAAACCGACCCACTACAATTACTAATCCCTTGGTCTATGATAGAGTGGGAGTGTAATATGTACTTCTTTTTCTTTTTTCTTTTTTTAAACACTATGGAGGAAGATAAGAATTTTTTGAACAATGTAAGCACTCTGAAGTTGATCTGGCTTACTGATTTGATTTTTCAGCATGTTTTGGAATAGTAAGTACTTTATGCTTAAAAATAGTAAGTACTTTACGCTTAAATAATTATAGAATTCTATACTGAAATTGATGATGCTTGGTTGTGTGATGGTTGCTAAGTTGGAGCAAACGGCATATCATTCTACTTTGTCATTGTTTTGAAACTTGCAGTAGCTTACTTGGTCCATAATTTTCTATTTATTTATTTATTTGTTTTAGCTAGTGAGGAATTGAGGATGGTTTTGGTACGCATCTTGTTGATGTTTGCAGTCAATGTGGGCTCTAATCTAAGCTTAGATTGGAATTCAATTTTGTATTATTAATTAAAATAAGGGGATTAATTATTTAATAGGATATGACATTTTATTATGATAATTTTATTATGAGTAACTGAAGATGTTTTCATGGCTGCAACAATTAATTATCTGAGGAAGGCTAGTGAAACCCACAATACAATTGGAGTTCATATATCAGTTGGTAAGCTTCTGAAGTACACATGAAGCATACATATGCTACTTTAGCTCTTTGTTGACAGTTAATCTTGAATTACCAAGTCCATTAATATTAACTAGTTCATTACCAAGTCCACTAATATTAGCTAGTTCCAAGGATCACACTCCCATAAAGCGTGGGATCCACAAGTTTGTAAAAAAGAAAAAAAAAATGAAAAAAGGTATATCTCAAATTATAGCATGTTTTGTACAATGTTGGGTATTATGAAACTTGCATTTTCCCTATCCCTATTATTTATGCTACTTTTTGGGCTTTAGCTCATTCTTGTTTAATGAGCTAACAATAAGATCAGTGGTCAACCTTAGATGTGTTAGACCTAGAGTTGTTGCTGGGGTTGCACATCCTAAGAGATATTTTTGTATAGAAATATTGATATGTAATTATATGTAATTATGCACAGACCTCTATTCTTTTGTGGTTAGTGGTCAAAGTGATGGTTATAGAGCTCTGACTTATTTTGAGGACGTACACATATATGTAAATGGCTTAATGTATGAACCTTATGGATTAGTGTAGTGGAACTTTTAAAATGGACTTTCTGATATTTTAGGTTGACGTATATTTATGCAATGGTTGGAGAAAAATTTACAGGTGTTTGGGTTGTAGTCTTCATGCACTAGATCTTGTCGGGTTTGGGGCGTGACATTATTGCTACCTAATGTTTAACTCTTATCAAATGACGTGTTGTGATTAGGTTAGGATATTAGAGAGGTCTATGTCATGTTAATGTTTTTGGTTTGCTTGTCTATTTTTTTATGATCTTTGCATTTGTGTTTGCTTTTTAGAAGTTATTTAGTAAGCATTGTCATCTATTTTGGTAACCTTTATATTGGGTTTTGTTTTTTACTTTAGGAGGAAGAAATGTTTTGTGTCATGACCCACATATTGAGGGGAGATCCATCCCAATGCAACAAGTTTCAAGTTTATATATTTCTCATGAGGACATTTAATTAGTTAGTTGATAACACAATATGTTTTAATGTGATTGGGAATAGTGTGGAATTTAAACTTTGTATACAATAGAATGAACTTGAGTATTGTTTTTCTTTTATTCTATGTGTCGATTTAATAGATGTAATGAATTTATGACTATTCGTTTATTGAATTGTTGTATGATGATGTATGAATGTGTTTTCAATATTCATGTAAAAAGCATAATGAAAACTATAAAAAAAATCTAAAAAATGAAAAAAGTAAATAGCAACGACATTGTGTCATCACTAATATTTACATATTAGCAATGACAATTTGTCATCGCAAATAGTGACGTATCAGCGATGACTTATTTATTAATGGTCTTAAGTTATCTGCAACGACGATAGTTACTATTAGCGACGAAAATGTCGTCGCTAATGGTATTATAATAGCAACGACAAAATGCCGTTGCTGAATTTCTAATAGTGACGGAGCAATAGCAATGATGATTAGCAACGACTTTATCATCGTTAATGATAATTAGCGACAACTTTTAGAGTATTAGTGACGACTTTGTGTCGTTGCTAAAGACCAAATTTCTTATAGTGACATTGTTAGTATTTCTTTGATCAATACAATCCATGTATTTTATTTTAATTGAAGAACCTAATATACTGCACCTAATTAATTATCCCTTAGATCTACCTTATATCACACATGTTATGTGTGAGACTCCTCTCTAGCTTTCTATCTTTCTCACACATGAACACACACACTTACATGCTAATATCACTAGTTGAGACTGATGAAACTTGTGATGCCCTGATTTGAAAGGTTACTTCACGTTTCATGTCCATAATTTGCTCCCTAATTGCATGCAAGTTTCCAAATTCCACCAATAAGAAGACTCTTTCAGCCTCGGCCTAAGTGGGAGTCTAAGATACTCCATTAAAAGTGTTATTAGTCACTGGCTAGTCCTAAATTATATAATGGGTAAAACTTAGGTATAGTTCCTTAGGTTAGGTATATTAGGTTCCCCAATTGAATTCAAACACATGGTTGCATTATCCAATGAAACACAAACAATGTTATCTTTTCCAAGAATAATTAAATTAAATGCAGTTATATGTTTGAATTCAATTGAGGTTGTATTCACTTAGCATATAAAAAAAAAAAAAAAAATAAAAGTCAAAAAAAAACGAGGTCGTTCTAGACATAACAAAAATGCTTAAATTCTATTATAAACGGAAAATGAAGCTTTGAACCAAGAAGTAAACATTTTTGGCATGTTTTTTTCTAATGTTAAACAACCAAAATGAAGCCGTTCTAGACATAACAAAATTGCTTAAATTCGAATGTCAAACAACCAAAACGACATCGTTCTAGACATAACAAAAATGCTTAAATTCTATTATAAACGAAAAATGAAGCGTTGAACCAAGAAGTAAACATTTTTGGTATGTTTTGTCTAATGTTAAACAACCAAAACGACGTCGTTCTAGACATTAAAAAAAAATGCTTAAATTCTATTATAAACGCACACATAGGAATCTCAGGGAGAGAACCCACACCCTCATAGAGGGGTGAGACTTTCTCGGGAGGGGAATGACGACTGGGGTGAATGCCCAAGTAGTAATTTAAATGCATATTTGAAATAACATATTATAACTATTGTGTTTAATAAGGAATAAAATTAATGGGTTAAAAGAAATATATAAGGTCATGTGGCATTATTGGCAATTTCAAAACCATAGAATAAGAATGGTTTGGAAAACTGATTTGCAAATGAGAAATTTAAAATTAATGCTCATTAAGTAGAATTAAAACTTAAAAAGTGATAAAATATTTGTTGATTTTGGCTATTTTTTTTACCTTCTATATACGGCAATTTTTTCCTTCCATAACAAAATTTTATAGTATTTCTTAGTGTTAATAGTGCACATTTAAAACCATTTATTTGTAGAAAATTGAAATAAATGTGGTGTAATCTTTTTAGATGAACGTTTGTTAACAAACGGAAAAAGAAAAGGAAAAAATTTAATGGGGTATTTTTAATGAGCAGAAAGTGAACATTTAAGGCCATGTTTATTTAGGAATTTATAAGACTCATTTATTATTGACACATGGAAAATAGGTATAGTAAATAAATTGACATATACAAATTAATTGTTGCCACGTGGCTTTGTTGTCCAACTCATTTCTAAATTAAATTGTCACTGCTGACACATGTGTCATCTAAGATGCTATGTGTCATGCAGAAGATGTTATCGTACATGTCAAATGGCAGACATTCAGCAACGTCTTTTGCTTTAATATATTATATAGATATAGATATATAGATTTCTCAAAAACTATAAGATGATAATTTATTTTTTAATTCTTAAAACCATAGACGAGTTTTGCATTTTTTTCCTTTACCTCCATGAACACCTTCAAAATATTTAGTTCATAAAAATCTAACCCAATTGAAACCCTAAATTATTTCACTTAAAAAAAATTGGCTTAAATGCATTGTTCGTCTCTAAAGTTTACTGAGTGAGCGCTATTGGTCCCTGAAGTTTGAAATGAGCGCTATTGGTCTCTGAAGTTTAGAAAGTGATCGTTATTGGTCCTTCCATCCAACTCCGTTAGTTTGTTTGCTTACGTGGTTAACGAAAAGATGACGTGACATTTTTTAATATTACATGTTACATTATTTTTAATTTAAAATTACACCTAAGCAAGTAGATTCGGGTCCATTTAACCAACCCATCTTCACGCCAAATCCCAAATCAAAAAGTCTGCAACCTCATACGGTGTACGCTCTCAAGTCTCAACCATCAACGCCCCCGCAAGCTCCTCCTCCCACCACCAACGCTCCGTCACAAAATCCTTTCGGCGACATCCACACACGACGTAACTCTCAGTTCCGACAGATTTGTCTCATCGCAACTCAGTTCATCAGGTCTTTTATTTTGGGTTTGGGCGAAATTTGGTTCAGTCAGTTTTCAAGTGATCCTAGAAAGAAAACTCTGTTGAATTTTCCTTTTGCTTGGTTTTCCGCAAGCAATCAAAAGGGTATAGTTTTGTTGGAGCTAGTCCATGTTAATGCATCTATGGCATTAAATTATAAGAAAGAGTGGGAACTATTTGCGGCTTTGCGCTCGCTTTTATGCTCCTATTGAGATTTTTATTTAATCTTTATCTTTGAGTTGTAATAGGAATTTTTCAATGTTTGGATGCCTAGTTTGAGGTTTAACGCTAGGAGATCAATTGTATCTTCAATTACAGATTTACAGGTAATAATTTTTCATTTTAATATGTTATCTAATACTATTAAGAGGATTGATGCCCTCATGTCCACTTTAATGTACTGTCAAAACTACCCCTTAAATCTTTTAATTTTCCCAATTTAATAATTGATTTCAAATAATAATGTGTCTTAGAAATAAGGGTATAATAGTCACATCCCTATATAGAAAATTGTCCACTTTAGTGTACGGACTAAAATACGCCATATTTAAAATCAATTGATTCGCTTTTAAAATAAAAAATAAAGGTTAAAAGAGTAATCTATTGATCTGCTCAAATTCAAAAGTTAAAATGATCACAATTCCACGTTCATGTTTTACAATTTTTTTTTTTTTTTTTTTTTTCTCCCTTTTTTTTCTTCTTACATCTCCCTTATCTACTCCACTTTCTAATTTCCAACTTCCCACTAACTTCACAACTCCTCATTTACTCAACTTTTGGCTCTCCTTTTTTTTTTTTTTTTTTTTTATTTTTTCTCTCTCTCTCACGTCTCCCTTATCCCTATATTATAACTATAAACTTTTCAAATAATTACTTAAAAAAAAAATACATAGACAAAAAGGAAAATAGTTTGGCCGGCTCACACTTTTTTTCTATCTCCATATTCGATTATTTTTCCTCATTTAAAATTAAATAATTCAACTAAAAATTTAGCACCAAAGTCCAAAAAAAAAAACACTCCTAAAAAAAAATTTACATATTAAGATAATAGGACTCTTTGGTTTCCACTTTCTTTAAAATTATCTTTTATTTGCTCTCACACACTATCTCTCTCTAAAATTCTATCTTTTATTTTTACTTCTATGATAAAATAAAATAAAATTATCTTTTACAAAAAAAAAAAAAAAACACGTAAATAACTCCCTCAAACCACCTTCCACCTATCCAACCATGTCTCCTTATCAATAACCACTTATCTTCATCCTCATCAATATATCTTTTCCTTCAAATTGAAAAAATGCATTTATCACTATATCTTCTTCTTCTCCCCGACAATTTTATGCTTGAAAAAACACGTAAGTAACTACTCATTTATTCTTTCTACAATTAAAATTAGCACATTATCTATTAAATATAAATTCCACATTTGAGACTTAAAAAAAAAAATCCACTATTTGAATAATCATTTGTTTTTCAAAATTCAAAATAATCACAACTTATTAAAGATAACTTCAATTATTTGAAAGAATTGCAGTTTTTTAAATTTTAAAACATTCAAATTTTCTTTGTTTCTCATCAATTTGTGTCAATTTCGGACTTTAATTTTTTGAAAGGTATTCAAGGGTTGTACCTATTTTGTATTCAAGGGCATGCAGTACCCATTTCTGCTCTTCAGTACTCATGGAAAATGTTTGATTTTTCATTCCTCTTCGTTTTTACTTATTTTTATATTTGTTTTTGTTTTTGTTTTGATGATACAAAATTAAAATTCATAGTTATTGACATGATTCTAATTTGTGTTTCATCTTTATTAATTTTTTTCAGGTATGATGGATGCTTTATGGTGTTTAAGAAAGAAAAAGGCATCATGAATGAAAAAGAAAGTGATCAAGAGGGGGTGATTAAGGTCATCAGGTATGGTAAATGTTTTATTTCTTCTAAAGAATTCATTTGCACTAATACTTTTGCAGACTAAGATAGAACGTTTATTAGACTACGTAATCATCATTAGTTTTGAAGAGTTTCAAAAAAAAAAAAAATTGAATTGTTGTAGCATCACTTGCAGAGATAACTTGGTGAGGAAAGGTAGTTGCTAGATACAAAAGAGAAAGTGAAGAGGGTTGGCTAAGTTCGTTAGGAATAGGTGCTGAGGCCGTTTGGTGTTGCAGAATGTTGCTGAGGCCATTTGGTGCTACAACATGTATTGTTCATACTATTGCTCTAAGACCAATGATCTTGAACCAACATTGGTGATGGGGATGCGAAGATTTTGGGTTGTCATCTTCTTCTTCTTTTTAAAATAAATTATATATTGTAATATTCTTGATTTTTGCATCAGTGAGTGTCATAAGAGATCTATTTCATTTCTATGGATTGATTAATCATTTCTATTGGGGCATCTTGATTTTTATTTTTATATATTTATTAGTGTAGGAAAGTGAATAAATTTGAATTTTGATTTGTAAACGACAATTAGAAATATTTGGGAGAATTTCCTTCTTTTCTCCTCAAATTTGATTTTTCAATGTAATGCATTTAGAGTCTTTCGGTGAAAAAAAAAAAAAAATTGAATTCTTAACTATACATTTTTTAAGGTACCTAGAATTTATGTACATTTCTTAAGTGTAGTACATTAGATTTAATTAAATTCAAATAAAGACATGCATTCAATTTAATTATTCTTGAAAAACATAATATTGTTTGTGTTTTATTGGTAAATGGCTAAATGCAACCAAGTTATATTAGGAATTTAATATATTGCATCTAAGGGATTGTATCTAGGTTTTACTCTCTCCCACCTTTACTGTTTGATGTATTGCATTAAAGCTTTGCAGACAAGTTCCACCATATCTATCTAAACGGTATACCCATTCAAAAAATGGAAAAAACTTCTGAACACGTGAGGAGCGCGTGTGAAGATGTGGAAAAATTGAATAAATAAATTAAAAAATTAAAAGTGATAAATAGAAAAAGCCTCTGAACACGCGCGTACGCGCGTGTGAAGAGGCTAGTAACTTTTATATTGGTTGTGTATTTGTCTTTTGGTTTGAAAGGGGATTTTTTTTTTCTTGACATTGCAAGAGCAATAAAAAGGTCCGCGCGAGTTGCAAGCTAAGTTGTGTGTGGGGGTCAGGGGTAGAGAGGGTATACTGGAGGGATGGATATGGGTTTTCAACTTTTGATTTGGGGATTTCTTTTGTTGTTGATTATTACTAAAGCAGGTTGGGTAACTGCTTTAGAGATGGATTTGGGATCAGATGGTTGAGGTGTAATTTTAAATTAAAAAATAATGCGGCACCTAATATTAAAAAATGTTACATCATCTTTCCGTTAACCAGCCACGCAATCAAACAAACTATTAGAGTTGGATGGAAGGACCAATAATAATTATTTTTTAAACTTCAGGGACTAATAGTGCTCATTTCAAACTTCAGGGACCAATAGCGCTCACTCAGTAAATTTCAGGAAACAATAGTGCTCGTGCTCACTTAGTAAACTTTAGGGACCAACAATGTATTTAAGCCAAAAATATTCGATTAATATTTACATATTTAAAAAAAAAAAATGCTCACTTAAAATTTTCGCCTTAACTCCAAAAGTTATTTGAGCCGCCTTAGCCCCCTTTTGTTTGGAACTTAGGCCAACTTCAATTTATTTTTTTCTTTTTTTATCACCTGAGCAAAAGTCGAAAAATACCACCACATGGTCGTGCAAATTGAGCAATTGCATGTTATAACTTAAACTGCAAGTGACAAGAGTGCAAAGACTGCAAAATATTTCAGCCCAGTCCTATGATAGTCGTCTCAAGGCATTATCCAAAAAATAAAATCTTAACAGTGAAATGTACTCTTTTCAATTCAAGCCAGTTCCAGAATTAAGGATACAATCATTAGACAATATGCTAGTATTACCAAGAACTTAGGATACAAATAATTGCTTATAATTAAGCATCAGTTGAACCACACACACACACACACACAAAAAAAAGGGAAAAAAAAAAAAGGCATTTATTGCTTCTTGTTTACATTTTTCCAGTACTCATTTTCCCACCTTTCTACTTGCTTTATTGATTTATCCTTTCTATCGAGAAAACCTCGTAGTGACGAAGGATCATAAGGAGAAGGCAATGTGCATGGGGTTGAATCACTAGGAGACTTAACCATGGACTCGACCATGAATTTCTCCCACGTACCAATAGCGCGGCAAGCCATTATTTCTGAACATAGCTCAACTGCTCCTGGAGGTATGGATGGTTTGAATTTCAAGAGCTTAGCGTATTCATTTAACAAATGAAACATGTAGTCGTATATGTAGTCCATCTTTAGATCCTCGTGTATGAAGTTGCTTGCTGCCTCTCCTATGGCTTGAGCCTGCCAAGTTTATTTATAAAATCAAAGAGGAGAAAAATGGAATATTAACAATAACAAATTATAATCCACTCATAAAAAAATAAAAATAAAAATCATAATCCATCAACCCTTCTCGTAATTTTATTTTTTATTTTTGGAAAATTATGCATTTTATGAAAAATAAATTTTAAAAAAGCAACACTTTTTTTTGGTGTTTATTGGAAACCTAAAAAATGAGCCAAGAAACATTTTCTGTCATTTGGCTCACACAGAAAATTATTTATATTTCTTATAATTTAAAATAATTATATGAATAAAAACTTCCATTCAAATAAGAAAACAAACCCCACATTCAGAATCTATGTGAAAAATTAAGTGGGAAATAGAGGGGATGAAAAGAGAGAATACTCTAGGATTTTTTTTTTTTTGGGTGGTGATCTATTGAGTATATACCATATACAACAAACAAAGTTTTCCATTAACTTGAGGTTACTAAACATCAAAAAATATCGAAAACATTTTCTAGACGAACCAAACAGAATGTGACAATTATAGTCTTTTTTATAAAGGGAAAGTTTTATATTTCTATTTTAAGCATTAAACTTGGTATTAAGAGTAAAATTTGAGTGATGTCGTTGAGTTGCAATTTAAATAATTGGGACTATCTCCAACTTCATCAAAACTAAGTCCCAAAGACCAGAATTTTAGACAAAATCTTAAAATCCAAAATAATCAAACTAATAATTTTAAAATACATATATTTTTTTAGACAATTAATAGTATGGGTGGGGTCACTCTAGTTGAACATTTTGTCAACCCAAAACCCAACCTAATTTGAGCTTAAAAAAAACCAATTCAACCCAAATCTATGAAAAACCAAACTCCATTAGGTTGGTGGGTTGAATGCACACCTTATGCGAAAACATTTCAATAGATAATGAGAGAGAGAGAGTAACCTTTTCTGTGTGATTGTTGCCCCACTCCACAGCAAACTTAAGAGAGGTGCACTTGCTATTGTCCCTAATGGGCCAGTAGTGCTCCAATGGTACCATGCCTCTAATGAAGAAATCATAGTAACGAGGCCTTACGAGCAAGGTCATCGAGTCACATGCTAAAATGTACTTCTCACTTACAGACCATGCCCCGTCCTTCTATATAAATCTTATATCTGACATAGACAAAACTTTTCTCGATTAATAAGATTAAAAAAATTAGGGGGTGGGGGTTGAATATTAAAACTAGAAATAAAAAAATAAAATAGTTCTTTGAATACATCTTAAGTTTTTATAACTACCTGTGAGTGCATTGGTTTTCTAACTTTGATTGTTTGTAACCTTGTTTAGATTCTTGGACCCAGTCCTGAAATTAGAACACTAATAACATTTTATGCAACATGTGTAGTATAGGATCAGAAAGTGAGAATGATCAGCATTTGTGAGTAAATGACAAGAATGTGTATTAATTAACCTGTGTATATAGGCGGGTGTTCCAGTCATCTTTGTTTGAGACATTGCACTTCAGAAGGTCTTTTCTAGTTGGAGCCACATGTGGATTCCCTTTCCAATAAGCATAGGGTACCCTCTCCTTCCATTTGCTTCTTTTGTTGCCTTCTTTTATGTCCTCTAACAAACTTCTCCATGGCCTTATATTGGTCTCAGCCCTAACAAAAACAAGTGAAGCCTATGTAAAATTCTCCCCAAAAAAAAAAAAAAAATAAAATAAAAGATGACATATTGACATCTTAAATTTGGTCTCCTCTCACTTTCTCTCTGTCTCTCTCTCATTTGGAAGTTTGTTCCTCTTAATTCAAAATTTGACTAATGAATTAAAAAAAAAATTGTATATTTGGTCAAAACTAACGAAATTTCTAAACAATTCGGGCAAAACCACCAAAGCAAGTAAAAATGACCATCTTTTTCCAAATATCAAGCCTTTTGTTTTTAGGTATCAAATTAATATTAAAACATAAACTCTAATCAAAATTTCCGGTCCAATTCAAATCAAGGAATCCAATCTAAATACTTAACTAACTTTCATAAATATTGTAATTTAAAATTAAGATTCTTAAAGGAAGCTTGATGAAGAGATCTTAAACTCTTAATCATGTATATTTTGAAGATCATCGAACCCACACCCTATAGAGGGATAAATGAGTAATTAAGATTTATTAAATGTTATGTAATCAGTATCTAATCAAACATCAACTAATATTATTTTGGTATTTGATTAAGTTATTAATAACGTCACAAATTTTTAACTCCTTATGATTCTTATATAATTAAAATTTTATAGTAAAATTAGCTTAAGAACTTAGATGGTTCCACCTATGATGAAACTATGATTCTTATATAATTAAAATTTTATAGAAACTAAGAACTGATGGTTCCAACTATTCTTTATCATCAGGTCAAAATATTAAAATAGGTTAAATTAACTAAAGCCCAGGTGAAATAAATCATAATATAAAATCCAAGCATGATTACCAGCCCCAAAAAGACCAATCCGGGAACACAATATCCAAACTCCCACCATCAGAACAGTAACGAAACAATGGAGGTGGACTCGCATTTGGGCCTTGAAAGTCCTTAGATCGAATGACTGGGCGATCATTACAATCAAACATGAGGTCCAAGTCAGGCAATCTCCCAGGGTACAACCTCAGAAGCTGTAAAATACCCCATAAGCTGAACATGTCCCTAGTCTGTATGGACTGCCTATACTTCTCCACATAGGCCTTCCCGTCTACGATCACAAGCCTGAAATGTGCGGTCTTGCGGGCCCGCTCTACCATGTCCTTTGTGATTCCTGTGTCCTTCCAGTGCCGTAGATCTTCGTGAATCCAACGGAAGTGTGATGGGCATGTTTTGTTTGATGATGAACGGTCAGGATTCGTGGGGTTGTGTGTGGTGGGGTAGTAGTTACTTGGACAGGTCTGTGTTTGGTTTCCTTTGGTGCATTTCAGTGGGAATTCTTGCTTTTTTGTTGCACTTTGGATTTGTTTCTCAGTGGAAGTACCTGAAAATATAGACTGCAAAGCAGAAATACCAATTCAATCAGATACTCATGCTATCATTTGAATTTGACAAATATGGTCATGTTAATTAATTACTGATTATTCAGCAGCTAGTAGTCTCTAAATAATAAAAACCATATCAATAATAAAATCATATCATAATTATATTGTTTCAATCATAACTTAACATGTTAACAAGTTGAAAAACAATTGGTTGTCTCTAACATTCTTCTTGTTATTGTTCTAGTTCTTGTAATTGACCTACCAATGTTTAAGGAACATTAATTTTCTTTTTAATCCTTTATTAATTATAAGCCTGAGAAACTGTGTGCTACCAGCCTAATTCATGGCAATTCATCCGGGAGGAGACTTGCTTTTGCTCTGGAATCTAATACAAGAAAAAAGAGACAACGTACGTGTGGAGTTCATGAAAAGAATGACAAGTATTACTGAAACGTTCTTTTTCAACATACCTAATACTAATCAGAACTTTGTTAATGAACTTATTCTTATCATTATTACTAGTAATACTATTATTATAACGATCTAAACTCAATGTTAGACAGGTGTATCAAATATTTTGAAATCCAAAGCTTCCCCTAATACAAAAGCAAGAAAAAAATTACAATTTATCAAAACGGATTTGCAAAGGCAACTTGTTAAGGCGAAAGTTTTTTCGTAATGCCATTGCAAGTTTTTGTTACGAAAATAGAGTGCTAGGTCGACTATATATGTAAGTCGCAAAGGCAACACAGCCGCCTTAATAAAAGGATTGTAAGGAAGATGAAGAAAGACTTACAGCATCAATCCAGCCTACAAATACCAAAACAGTGACAAGGAGAAAGAAGAAGAAGATCACGGTAGCTGTTGCAACTCTCTTCTTTACTGGTCGCCAAAAGATTCCAGTGTGATGCTTTTGAAGCCTTGACCTATTCCACAACATATCAACAAGTTGTTTTTCATTATTCCTTTTCATAATTTAATGCTTTTGCTGGCCTTCAAGTCTAAGCCCTTCAAGCCAAAAAGCCTTCCTGCCTTCCACGGCTAGTGTTTGCCTATGTTACCTTTTATTTTATATATATATGTTACCAATTGGCATAGCAGCCGTCTGCGTGTGGACTTTGGAATCCTCAAGCCAACTATATATTCAAACCTAATATACTGCACCTAATCTAATTAATTATACCTTAGATCTACCTTATATCACACATGTTATGTGTGAGACTCCTCTCTAGCTTTCTATCTTTCTCACACATGAACATACACACTTACATGCTAATATCACTAGTTGAGACTGATGAAACTTGTGATGCCTTGATTTGAAAGGTTACTTCACGTTTCATGTCCATAATTTGCTCCCTAATTGCATGCAAGTTTCCAAATTCCACCAATAAGAAGACTCTTTCAGCCTCGGCCTAAGTGGGAGTCTGGGATACTCCATTAAAAGTGTTATTAGTCACTGGCTAGTCCTAAATTATCCCTCATAGAGCAAATAACGTAGATGACTATTCTTGGGTTAGTTTAGTCTTTTCGTTGTTAAGTTGCCCCTAATTGAAGGGCCTAAAGAAATGTTATTTTCCTGTTCAACTAATTTAGTCATTATCTATCATTGACCTATATAATTAACCAAATTTCTCTCCCCAACACCATAGTCATAGACCCCAACTGATTTAGCGGTCATATGTAAAAAGGTCAATTCCAACATCCAACTGGCCCATCGGTTGGCTTCTTATGAGAAGATTTTTTACTAGAACTGTTGCATTGAGTATTTGATAAAAAGTTGTATGGTTGTGGCTTAGGATCTGAGTTGCATTTATATATCATAGTTGAAGCACTGGGTATTCAAAATCCAATTTTGAAGTATTTATTTGCAGCGTTTTTTAAGGAAAGAAGTCAAAACTAGACATCTAAAACAATTGGATCAACATTCGATTTAGATCTTTGAAAAAACTAGAAAAGAACTTGCCAAATCCTCAAAAGTAATCCAGAAATCCATCCCTTTTCTTAAGCGTGGTTACAGTTCTTCTTCTTCTTCCCTTTAATCCAAATGATGGAGGACCAGGGATATTTGATTATATACGTGTTGAGTGAAAAGTCCTATATAAAGAAAAAATTAGATAAGTTGAAGAATTAAAATAGCATAACTGATCAAAACTCCAATCCTTTGATTTAAGCCTTTGGGTTAAGGGTTAAGTGTTATTCATATATGTTGTATTAATATCTTAATTGAAGTCTCTCCAATGTGTTATTTTCGTAATAAATCGTATTAAAGCTCATGGTGATTTGTGTCAAGATAGAAGATTATCAATTCAGAGTTGGCACAATGACAGAGTGAAGAACGTTTTTCTTTAGAAATATTAAGAAAATAAATAGTTTGATTATCAACATCTTTAGACACTACTTACATAATGTACCTATTCATTGTATTTTCTTTGCATATAATACACATCGAATTCTACCAAATTAGGTTAATTTCCACGAATGGTTGTTAAGACTTTTCTACCAAACATCATTGAATTGTTCTCCCATGTGAATAGTTTACTTTGCAAATTTTGGTAGCCTACTTAATTGAATAGGACAGATATTAATATATTATACCTCCCAAGTTCAATAAATCTGTTGACCTAGATTTGCTCTTCTCCAATTTTAAAAAAAGGATACTGTGACAATCCTCCCATTAATGTTTAAAAATAACAAGCTCAATTTGAAAGCTTGGTTATACATATAAAGGCTATCAGCACATAATAAACTGAAAGTTATTTGGAAAACCATATGGTTGACCTTGACCTGAAATGCATGAGTTTTCATCCGTTGTTATGGGGCAAAAACTAAAAAAGACGAAGTTGAATCAATAGTAGAAAAATATATGATGATAACAACTTAAATTTTCATCGATCACAAAGCTTCATAGTGAGTTTAACTGTAGCTAAGCCAAAATAACCCAAGTTCAGTCAATAAAATTGAAGTTCATAATAATCTATTTTGTTCACCGGGCAGGAAGAAAGATAACGATTAAAGATACATTTAAAGATGTTTAAATATATTTTAGGATCAGTGTCTTCAGCTTTTAATTTCAGTGGGCTTAGAGTTGTCGATTTGATATAAATTGTTAATTGAAGGATGACCCTTTTTGACCCACATGGTGACTTCACATGTTGGAAGGCATGCATTGGGTCAAAATAAGCTATAAATTTCGTCATGCCATCACCAAAAGAGGACGCCACCAAATCACAGGAAATTATGGGCGGTTCTATCTTGTTGTGGCTCTTCTTCACGTGGTTTTACAAAATAATATTAATTCAGTGATTCAGTCACCGTTTGACTAGTAACAGGACGGAGCCAGAATTTTCAAGAGTAAGGCAAAGAAATTACAGAAAAAAATTAGATTAATCAACGCAAAAATGACTTGTTATTAATTAGAAAGCGAATAAGTTATATATGCCCATTTAAAAAGTTCTGTTTCCATCAACTCTTATGTGGTGGTCAGAAAGAGGATTACAAAAACAAAAAAGGACAAAAAGATTTTTTTTATCCTTTCAAAGACAAGGTAATTTTATTTTTTCTATCCATATAAAATAGGCACTGATATTTCCGCACCAACTTATAATATTTCCACACTACTTAGAAATTTATGTGGTCAAAAAGACTAAATACCCCTTTCAGCTTTTACTTTTTCTCTCACCTTTTTTGCTTATCATTACTGTTCATCTCCTTTTCTGCAATGCCAAAACCAGAATCAAACACCTTTTCTGCTTAACCAGCAACCCATCAACCCAACACACCCCACGCCCAACGCCGACAATCCTTTAAAACCACCACAACTTCAAACAATCAAATACAAATCTTCAAAACATACCCACAATCAAACACAAGTGAATGTTGAAACCCATCTCCATTACTTTTTTCATTCCCATATAGCAGCCAAAAATAGAGAAATCTAAAATCAGATTCTCAAAATCTAAAATCAGATTCTCGAAATCTAAAAATACACATAAAATCAAATTCTCAAAATAATACCCAAATAGTGAATTTGTGGGTGGATTACGTTGATCCTTGACATACTCAGCGAGAGTATTGCAATAAGAGCAAAGAGCGAGTCCCATGAAACCCAGATCCTCGCATTCCCTTGAGCTCAGTTGCTCTTTTGTGGTACCCAAATCCAAAGGTACTAGTGCAAGCAGCATTACTATAGTATAGATGTAGATCAATAACCCCATATCTCTCTCTCTCTCTCTCTCTCTCTCTCTCTCTCTAAGACTCTCTTTGTCTTTGAAACTCTCTCACTTTCTCTTCCAAACTTCCAGTTACAATGAAATTGACCCAGTGGAAAGGTTAAGAGGTAAACGGCATTGGTTTGAGAGCCAATACGGTGCCGTTTTGGGTATTATTTTGAGAACTTGATTTTATGGGTATTTTTAAATTTTGAGAATCTGATTAATGGGTTTCAACATTCACTTGTGTTTGATTGTGGGTATGTTTTGAAGATTTGTATTTGATTGTTTGAAGTTGTGGTGGTTTTGAAGGATTGCTGGCGTTGGGCGTGGGGTGTGTTGGGTTGATGGGTTACTGGTTAAACAGAAAATGTGTTTGATTCTGGTTTTGACATTGCAGAAAAGGAGATGAACAGTAATGATAAGCAAAAAGGGTGAGAGAAAAAGTAAAAGCTGAGAGGGATATTTGGTCTTTTTGACCACACAAATTTCTAAATAGTGTAGAATTATTAAAAGTTGGTGTAGAAATATCAGTACCCTATAAAATAAGACATGAATTTTGGGGTCTTGTTGAAATACAATTACATTGTATTGAAATGGTGCTGACTCTAAACTTGTTTTCTCATGATTGTTTATATACACAAGCACCTAACTGTCTTGTTCTACCAAATTAACCCTATAAAAGCATTCCCAATGGCTTGTGTAAAATTTAAGCCAAATTTTGGCTTAAAGAGCTACTTTTTCTATTTTGCCTAATCACTTTTCAAAACAACTTCCATCCGATTCTCTATTTCTAACTCTATTCTATTTAAATATTATTTCTTCATAAATTTTTTATTATTATTTTCTACTCAACTGAAACCAAACAGAGACACCCAAAAAAAAACCCACAACTTCAAACTTCATCAGCAAAAAAAACCCAGCAAATTTATAAATTTTCACAACAATATTATAAACAATCATAGCAAAGTTACATAGTTTCACAGTAATATTACAAAAAATATCAAAGAAGAAGAAGAAGAAGAAGGAGAAGAAGGAGAAGGAGAAAGAGAATAAGGAGAAGAAGAAGAAGGAGAAGGAGAAGAAGAAGAAGAAGGAGAATAAGGAGAAGAAGAAGAAGGAGAAGGAGAAAGAGAAGGAGAATAAGGAGAAGAATAAGAAGAAGAGAGAGAAGAGACAAAGAGAGAGGGCCGGTGAGAGAGAAGAGAATAAACAAATGGCTTAAAACAAAAGAAATAATAAAATATTCATTTGTCCAATGAATAGTGTAAAGCATAAATGCCTTGACATTGTAACATTTTTCTATTTTGCCTAATGTATAGCTTATCCATTGGAGCCATTTTCTGAGCTTATTAGCCATATTTGAGTTGATTTTGGCTTTTGACATACCTATTGGCAATACTCTAAAACTCTTTCTCAGGGAGTTCGCAACAGGACGTAAGTGTGACCCCAATTTCCAACATCTTGTCACATCTTGTAATATTTTCGTGTAAACTGTAAAATCTCCAGCTAGCTGCAGGCCCTTTTATCAATTCAGTTTAATTTCGTCACGTAAAAGGCAAAACAACATCAATATTCCATGTAACTTGCAAGTCATCTCTTCCAAGTTTAGCTGTTAAGGTACCATTAGGGGATCATATTAATGCTCATTACCACCATTAAATAGCCACGTGGAAGATCAATTCCTAAAATTAAGATAAGTCCAAAAGGATAAAAAACGATTTTGACTTGCTAATTGGAGAGTAACAAATACGTAACCCGTAAAACAATCCATTGAATATCATTATTGAACCATGTGGCATGCCACAAGTATTACGCAAACAGCTTATCAGAATTATTGCTTCCTTGGGCCCCCAAACCAGGCTGTCAGACGACCCAAAGTCACACTAGGGCTAAAAATCTGGCGTATAACTCAAGCTATTCATGTGCTTTTTTTTTCTTTGATAAGTATCAAGCTATTCATGTGCTGAACATGCAAAGCATCACCAGGTTATATCTGAACACTTGAGCATAGAATTATGGCAGCAGTGTGAACAAATGAATCTTTTGATTGGTATTCATCTCTAAACTTAGTCTAAGCGAAAGTAATTAGTTAAAAGTTATAATGGTCACAGTTGGTGCACTAGTGACAAGTACAAGCAAAGACTACACAATGGCGTCAAGCAGAATATAGCTTTTTCTTTTTCCAAGTCCAGCACAATGTTGTAACCTTTCCTACAAGCCTTTTAAACATCCTCCAAAAATCAGTCAAAAGTTTTTCTAATATCAAACTAATTTTGGATAATTTTAATCTATTAAATGAGACCGTTTAAAACTAGGCCCCGTTGAAACCTTACGCCGATGCCATAGACCCATCTATGACCTGGGTTGATGACACAGCTCAGCAACACAGAGGAATATTCACACCATTCATAGTCACAAATGAACCAGAAGAGCAGTTGTAACATTGCAAGCAGTGCCATTCCCTTGATTCCTCCCGTTTTTGTCTAACTGATTTCATACCCTCAATGACTAAAAGATATATGTGGCTGTGGCTGCAAACTTCCATTTCGTAAAGTATTAATTTGGAACACTGGGTTATGCACTTACCAATCCATCAAACTATTTACAATCTTTCACTTTTATAAAACAGCATTTCATTTAGAATAATTTCTCCATCTCTCACTCTAATGTGCTAACAAAATTGAAAACTATGAAGCACATATCACACCTTACTATCTGAAAAAGGCCTCATAGTCCACCGGCTTAGATAGCCAATTGTTAAAAGGCGGACTTCCTTTAAAAAAATTTGAAGTCGAGTTGTATTCTCGAGCCCTTTCCTGCAAAGGGAAACCAGTTAAAAGATGACAAGTAATATGCACCAGTTGATACCAGCTAGCAGAAATCCATTTTTCACATCTTTAGATACAGCAAATCAATAAAAATGCTTAGCCATCAGTATTGTTTATTTTTTCATTTTTCCCATCTTTAGATACAGCAAATCAATAAAAATGCTAACCAAGTACATTTGCTTGAATTTACAGCCACATCTTAAGTTTAGGATGCCAGCTTATGGGTCCTTCAAACTTCCCAGAAATTTACATAACTGATCACATGCTTGCAGCTTTTGTCTCTCATTCACACATGCACATTTCCCTATTATATTTTTATTAACGAAGTGATGTGGGAGCATAACCAAGAATTTTTCAGAATTAAATTTTATTGTTATTTATTTTATATGTTGCCTTGTTTTTAAAATTTTATTTAAACTTTTCCAAATAGGGATCAATAAAGATTAGATCTCAAGATTTTCCAAATTAGGATTTAGATTAGGATTATCCCTTTGCATTTGAGTTTTAGTAGGAGACTTACTGGAAGTTATGAAAGCTCTAGGTTGTGTTTGTTTTGATCAGACTATGATTATTAATAAAAAAAGAGTATTTTCTTTTGAAATTCGTGGCTTGGTGGTGAAGCCTGCATCACGACGTTTCTTCATAGACTAAACATGTTTTTGTATTTAGGAAACTAATTTTATGAATATTGTATTACTAGCATTCTTAACAAAAGTTATCCTCTTTAGCATCTTGATTCTTACATATGCAGGATCAGGGATAAAATAATGAGGAAAATTATTGAAATAAAATAATGTTCCAGGTGAGATTTGAAAATCAACTCCTTTCAACACATAGCCCCTATTGATGCAGCCCAAAATGCTTCAACTTACTATTCTACCATTTGGCAGAAGGTGACACCTATAGTTACTATACTACAGGCCATCCTACTCTACTAGCAAGAACATCGAAACATAATTATTAATCATATATGAATCTTAAAAGTCAATCGCTATGACTGAAAAATGCTGCCTCAATTTACAAACCCGCTCTGAGACTAAGCTGGTGCGTGGTTAACTATGTGAAAATCCAGATTGAATCTAACCGTGATTCATAGGATTCAAATGCACAAGTTTGCCACAAGGTGGACTCTTCCGCTAGGCCACTTAGGCAATCGCCTAAGGCTCCCAAGAAGACCGCATGATTTTGGTCCTGTAGTACAATATTACTATACTTATATAGCAACCTAAAGTATAATATATCTCATATCCATTAACATTTTTTTTTTTTTGAAAAGTTGCCCATGTCTAACTAAAAATGGACAAATCCCATGTACCATGTCTCTCTCTCTCTCTCTCTCTCTCTCTCTCAAAAAGTAGCTCTTGCAACTAATCACCATCAAGGCACGTGTGCACACACACACACACTCTTTCCAAACCATCTCTTGATAACCAATCATCATCAAACCACTATTTTTCTCTCTTATCCCTAAACTTATTCTAACAGATCACATTTAACAGAAATAAGTTTTCTTTTCTTTTTTTCCTAAAGTTCGTTATATACAATTGATATGAAAAATTTCTATTATTAATTTTGTTTGAAGTGAATCCATCTTTAGTGAAAGTTGAGGCTATTGGGTAATTTTATTAAAAAGTAAAACTGCAATAATGCTTTAGAAAAATCAAGTTCAATCGTTCTATGCTTTAATATTTATTTTATTCCAGTCATAAAATCTAAAAAATAATCTCTTAATAAATTTATTACTAGCAATAAACAAAATATAACAAAAAATGTAGGTGAAAACCCAACGAATGGACAAGAAATTCATCAAAAAGAGTTAGAAGATAATGAAATAATACAACAAAAATATAAAAATGGAAATAATCATAATGATGTTCAAAAATACAATATAATAATTCTTGATGAAGAACATCAAAACAAAAATTTAGAAGAAAATGAAAATATTAATGAAGTTTCTGATTAAATTCCTACAAATATTTACAACCTAGATAAATGAAAAAATATTGATACAAAATTAAGAGATGTTAGCAAAATTTGAATACAAATACTTAATTAGTAATTTTGTATTTCAAAAAGTGAGAATAATAAATTTTAAATAAAAAATTATAATATAGAAAGTTAAATAAATATTATTTTATTAAAATTTAAATATAAATATAAGAAAATGTTTCACTTCAATTTGCCGCATTATGCCTCAAATTGTATCCAGCCTAGTTTTCCAGAAGAACTGAAGACAACAATTTTTCTTCTAGCTTAAAAATCCTAAAATTACCTCTATCATATGGATAACATAATAGTCAATCAACAACAGTCTGCATATCAGCATCCAGAAAATTAAATATTACCTTGAGTGCTCGATAAGAAATCTCATTGGCTGGGTATTTGGTTTGGCATTCATGTCCTAGTGACAAGAAAATCTCCAATAATCGCTTTCTGTTCAATAATAGTGATTATGGTGATTATGCCTTTTTCTACAGGTGAAATTTGTTCAAGCATATTTATCAACATACTTGCACAGAGAAGACTCAGTAGATGGATAAAGTGCTCCTTTGGCAGAGGCGCCTTGCTTTCTTCCAGTGGTTCCAAGAACGACTTCATGCAAACCAGACTTATTCCAACATATCGAATACCTGCCAATCAAAGCACACAGAAACATATAACAACCAAACAATTATAGGATAACATGAACAACTACAACTGGCAAAATTTAATTGAAGTACCCGCATGTTAAAGTGCTCAAAGCTGTTTCAGAATGCTGAAATTCCATCGGTGGTATTGGGGCTGCCCAGAATCGTGGCTGCCAGTGTAATTAGAGTCATGTTGTCATGAGCCTGTTTAGTTTCCATGTTACAGAGATAATACACACTTTACAGACCTGGTTAACCTGAAACGGACTCATTAGCTCGTTTGAAAATGGTTCAACTCGATTGTATAAAGCTCTTTTCAAGCTATCCTCTAAGAGAAACTTTTCAGGACAGGTAGGGGATCCCCCAACAGTAACAGAAGAAAGGTAAACAGGTTGAAGAAAGTGGGAAAGCAGAGCCCCTGCAATAAGAGAATGAATGACCTTTTCATTGATTCCTATAATAATAGTGCCTAACAATCTAAAATAAGTACAGTTTTTTATCGTAAATACTTGACAAAGTGTATAACAAGAAAAGAAGAAAAAAAGGTGATACAATCATACAAACATGTATGCAAGTCTAATACAATTCTAAAATAAATACGTCCTACATCAGTGCAAACACACGCAACCATACAATTTAGGTTATAGTAACAATTAATGATAGTAAATGGTATCAAAATAAGATTATTAAATTTTAAGAAACCTAATAATTATCTATGCCTGAACATGGGATTACAGTTAGTTATTAAATGACAAACCTTGAACTCCCACAACATTCCAACGAGCTATCTTGTCAGAGCAGCTAACTGACAACGTTGTATCACCACGACCAGGCTTTCTCTGAACCGAGCCAATGAGTTGTGAAGCATCACCTGAAAATGACTCCACTCATATAAACTCTTCATTCAGATAAAATAGTTATACTGCTAAGAGTAATAATCCTTCTCTTAGAAAGATGCAACTGCTAGATTATGTCATTAAAAAGAATTCTTATAAAAAATATCGCAAGCAAACACAAGAAGGTGAACAAAATATGTTATAAAAAATATCGAAAGCAAACACAAGAAGGAGAACAAGGAAACCATGTACTTTGAGAAAGTATAATCAAATAAATCAGCCCTCTAGAAGTCACAAGGTAGAGGTAGAATGAAGCTATTCTCAGCCCTCTTTAATGATATGTTGGTTTTCTTTTTTCTTTTTTAAAATTAGTTTATATTATTAATTAGATACATTAGTTTTTCATCATGAAAGAAAACAACAATATAATTTTACCACTTTACCACATATCCGTGACTTACCACTCAAACTCTTCTACTTTACCAAAGCAATATAACAGTTGTTATTCAAGATGATAATGATAGTCTTAAGCATGATTTGAATCACAATGATTACCATACAACAGCCACACATTTATTCACAATAAAATATAGACAGAATGTGAAAGAAGCATCAGCCAAGAATTAGCTAAGACTACAAGTTAGGTAACATGAATAACCGAAACAAGAGGTAGCATCCAAGTAGGTTAAGAAGGGTTCGATGAGAAAGAGGAAGAAGGGAGAAGATAACTAAAATACTAAAATAATAATCTTACCATTATTCTTTACCAAATCCTCCAAAGGTTCACTTGTAGAATTGTCAAGATCGCCCAAATATGATGGGGATTCCCTTTCTCTCAACGGGTTTGTTTTAAGAGGACGGGTTTGTTTTAGCGAGGAGACAATCAAGCGATCAAGCATGCAGCCCACCTAAAAGAGAACAAAAGAAAGATTGTATAACCAAGAATGAAGCACGAATTCGGTAGAGTTTTACAGCTTGTTTGGGAGGGAAATGGGGTGGAAAGGAATAGAATGCAAAGAATATATTGCAATGAATATGTTATGAATCCATGTCCCTTCCATTCCCTTGTTTGGGAGTTTAAGTAGGAGGGAATGGAAAGACCGACCTTGACCTTGTTTGAAGTTAAGTAGGAGGGAATACTCATTCCTCCAATTTCCCTCCAATTTCCCTCAATTTTTCAATATTTTTATTCCTCCCAAAATTGGGTGGAATTAGAGGGAATAGTAACACCCATTCCATTCCTTTATATTTACGCATTTCATTCTATTCCATTTCGTTATAAACTCTCAATCGAAGCCTTAGTTAATGCAATAACCAAAAAGAAATCATATTTCTATATTTCAAAGAATTAAATAAAACGCCACTAAGAATTACATGGTAGTTGTGATATGTAGAGGTGTAATTGCCAGCCCGGTTTGATCTTGTATTTTCCTTGGCCAACACTATCTGCATCTAATTGAAAGGACAAGTTGTCGATATCAACACCTTGCAACATTTTGCAACATTCCATGCTTCCAATCAATGGTGGTCTCTGCTTATTATAAAAATGAGTAAGACATTGAATCTGTGCATAGAAAAACCTGGTGGCATAGAAATAACAAAAAAAAAAAAATCCTTAAAAAAAAAAAAGAAAACAGGCACAGTAGTTCCATAACATTAACAATCTTCAATTATGCAATAGTTATTGTGAAATGTAAAAATAATGAACCTGAGTAAAGCTCTGCGTGCAATAATTTCAGCGTGGGAGTCATTGAGAATGTCACCGCGTGAGCTCAAGAGAGAGCGGCCGATACACTTGGTCCCAGTTCCCAATGCTACAACTTCCACCTCATCTGAAGGAGAAGGAGATGAGAGGAGAAAAGCAGCCAAGACAGTGACTTCGCAGCCCTGAGGCTTTCCTTTCTTTGGGAGAGACTTGTACACAGACAACACCTTGTCTGACACTATCTCTCCCCACTTCTTCTCTGATTCTACCATGTTTCTTCAAACTTCAAAGAGAGTGTCATTCAAATCAAATGCCTCTGTCTCAATTCTCAAATCAATACCTGCAGATAGTAAAGCCTGATCGATCAGTGGGGGGTCTTGGGTAGAACTTCATTTTGGGCTTGTCAAACAGAAGGTCCAGCCCGTTTCAAATATCTCAGTTGATTTATGGCAAGGAGCTGAGCCCATTGTGACTGGTTTAACTAGTTTGCATACGTGGAATACAATTCAACTCATAAAATCTTTATCATCAAGGGTTCAAATGCCGCTAACACCAAAAAAGAAACTCATTAATGTCTTGATCTCAAGCTAAAAATTAAACAACAATTATTATGTAAAAGACTCCATAAATTTCAGATTCTTTTGTATCAAAAAGAAAAAAAAGGTTCACATATGTTTTAGGTTCAAATTATACCTAAAATGCTAAGAATCTTCTAACTCAAGTTCAACTAGCCTTAGTTATTTTTCTTTACGAGAAGAATTAGGGTTCAAATTTTATCTCTCCCAACTATTGAGTTATCAAAAATGAAAAATACATGATCATGTGAAGGTATTAATTAGTATATGATGTCATAACAGAAAAATTATTAGATATTCTCAGAATAAGTCATGTGGTACTCTATCCTCTCACATGAATAGTGGATCTCATTATAAATTCAATTACTGGAACTCATTATTATGTGATAAGAGGGAGGGAGGGATAGGTAAAAAAGGTTTCTCTGCTCTAGGTTTTCTCTAAAACCCTAGCCGCTGTAGAATTTTCGTCTTTGTCTTTGTACAATTTTGTGTTCCCCTCCAATAGCCAAACCTATTGGTAGGACGGTGTGTAGTTTATCTATCTATTCTTTCACTATATCGAGGGGTACTGGCAGCTATCTTCCAATTTGAGAATAGAGGATCTTAACAGTATATGGTAACGATTGTCGCTTTCGGAAACGGAGGGAGATAGGTTTAACCTAGAACCTTCAGACCAAAGTGATACTTATATCCTCGCAGCGAAGTTCTTCACCAGACGAGTGATCAACGTTGAGGTAGTCACTCAGACGTTCAGACCACTATGGCGCTCGAAAAAAGGCTCTCTGCAAGGGACATGGGTGAAAACATCATATTATTTGAGTTTGAAGATAAGGCTGATCTGAAACGGGTCCTAATGGCTGAACCATGGTCCTATGACAAGAGTCTGGTAGCTTTTCACCGGCTCTTGGAGGACGTGGAACTAGAAACGGTGGTTTTCGATAATGTGGTATTCTGGGTCAAAATCCATAATTTACCAATACTAAGCCTAAAGAGAAAGGTGGCATTGGGTCTTGGTAGCACCATTGGCGAAGTGTTGACAACAACAGAATCAGGTGAGGAGATGGAAGGGGGGCGAGTGATGTGAATTCGTGTGAGAGTAAACATCAACAAGCCTTTCTGCCATGGCAGGAAGATCGGATTGGCAAATGGTAAAGACAGCTGGGTTGCTTTCCAGTATGAGCGACTCCCTAATTTTTGCTATTGGTGCAGTTTGCTCACACATAGAGAAAAAGATTGCGATCTCTGGCTGAGAAATCATGTAACCTTACGCCAGGAGGACCAGGCTTATGGTGTTTGGCTCAGAGCAAATGGAAACTGTCCTTACTGTAAAATGGAGATCCATATGGCAAGCAGAGCACAAAACAGCGGTGGGACCGTGAAAGCTAGTAAGGGGTTTTATGAGGCAGTGGTGGACAACAAACCGGCGGGGAGTGCGTCAGTCAACGGTTTGCAAGGCAGGAAAGGGAGGGCAATCCGGGAACAACAAACAATTCCAGATTTGGCAATCAATCAAATCGCAGAGCTTTTGAGGAGCAAGGAAAGGAGATTATAAAATCTTGGGTTAAAGGTGCTAGGAAAATCCTTGGATTTAAAGTGTGTAGGAAAACTTCCTTGCCTAAGTGATACAGTTTCAAATAGATTCTCAATAACAAGCTCAATTGATCTCTCTCCAGGTCAGATTGCCTTTTAAGATTGCCTTCTCAAATCTCAAACTCAAATCCATGACTACCCCTGGGAAGTCAACTAAAGTGGGAGTGGGCTCATGGAAAAAGAAAGTTAGGGCCAAATAATGGGCCGGGCCGGATAGAAGTAGTTCTCTCTCTCAGAAAAAGTTCTCTCTGAAAAAAGAACGAGTGACTCATGAATGTGGACACGGAAATGTTGGAAGGCCTGGGAAACTATTACGTACTACTACCCTATGGGGTTGAATCGGGGTGGCTAGTACCCAGCCCCGCCGGGACCAATGAGTTGCATAAGCTGGAATTGTCCTTGGGAACCCATGTACAGTTCAAGAACTTACCAGAATTGTCGTGGGCTTGGGAGCCCATGTACAGTTCAAGAACAATCTAGAATTCTTACAATGTCGTTTACATTTCAATAATAAACTTGTTGTTCCAAGTAATAAAAAGGGAGGGGGTTTAGCTCTCTTCTAGAATAGTGATTTTAATTTATCTATCAAAAGTTTTTCTTGTAATCATATTGACTCTGTTATTGATGAAGGCACACCAGAAGCTCTGGCGTCTAACTTTTATTTATGGAGCTCTAGAAACCCACAGAAGAATAGAAACGTGGAATTTACTTAGACGCTTCAATCAACAGTTCCTGTTGCCATGATGTTGCATGGGCGACTTTATCTATGAAATAGTGAAAATTGAAGAGATGCATGGGCGAAACCGGCAATCGGATAGACATAATAAAGGATTCCGTGACGCACTGGATTGTGATTTACTAGATTTGGGTTATCGTAATTCACCATTCACGGGTTGCAACAACAGGGACCCGCTAGCTACAACTTGGGTGCGTCTCAATAGGGGGCTTGCAAATTTAAGTGAGGTTAGAAGTTTCCATTTATTTGGTCGATCATCTTGATGTCAAATAAACTTTTGACCATAAATGCCTTCTCCTAACTCATATTGAAGGGGTGCAAACTGCTTTCAACGATGCCATTCTATTTTGAAGAAGTTTGGACGAGTGATGCGGGGTCAATTTTCCTTAAAAAAGAAGAAAGATTGTTGGCAAAGATCTCGGGCTAACGTTTATAAGTGAAAGAGACTGGAACACTCGTTTCTTTCATGGTCCTCCCAACGCCGGCGAGAAACAAAATTCTGGGGTTAAGAAGAATGAAGAAACGTGGAAGATAAGGCCGAAGTAGCTGCTCTCATTATGCAGAACTTTAACTATCTTTAGAACCTCTCTCCCAACAACATTGAGTTCAGTGTTGCCAACTGATGTCAGGAAATGAATGATACTTTAATCAGTGACTTTACAGCTTTAAAAGAAGAACTAGCTTTGATAACAAATGGCTGAACGGCTCTGGGTCCCGATGGCATGCCCCCATTATTTTTCCAAAGGTGGTCGGTCCCGAGAAGGTGTGCTTTCTTGCCTCAATTTGGGCCATATCCTAAACCATCAATCACACATAGACAGATCACTCTTTCCGGTAAAAACTCCTATGAGTGAATTTAGGCTAGAGTTGGGCAATGTGACCTCAAATTACCATTTCACGGGTTATTGCAACAAATGCAGGGACCATCCATTAGCTAAAGCCCACTGTTTGCGTGTGCCAATAGGGGGCTTGCAAATTTAATTAGGTGTATTTAGAAACTTTTGAGACGTACTTGATCATACGGACCATATTAAAATAGTGAGGAAGGAGCTATGGATGATTCTATTTTGAAGAAGTTTGGACGAAAGCGTTTCAATTTTCTCTTAGAAAAAATGGGTTTCCATCCTAGATGGGTCTCTCGGGCTAATGGCTTGTATAAGCTGGAAATTCATACTTCTTATTCTCGTGCCTCCCAAACCCGATGGCTTCCTGAAACCCTCTCAAAATACTGGGGTTAAAGGGACCCACTAAGATAAGGCCTTACTTGTTTGCTTTTATGTGCAGAACTTTAACATCTATTTTAGAAATGCTAAGGATCAGGGTAGCTTATAGGCACATTACCCTGATAAAGCCATTTCTAGAAGCTCAGGAAATGAAATCAATACTTTAATAGTCCAGCCTAGTTATTGCATATTGGAATAGCTTGGAAACAAGGCAATCAATTGTCTAATAGTCCAGCCGTATTATGCCTATTATTTTTCCAGAAATATTTTTGGAATGGTCGGTTATCCGAAGTGTCACTCAATGTCTTTCCTAGGCTACTTTGGATCTCCAATCATTATTAAATTTAGGATCAACACACATTATTCTTACCCTAAGGTAATTCTCTAGAATTGTAGTGTATGTTATATGAATTCAAAGGCCTATTAGTTCTTGTAAGACCCTCTTCGTGACATATAAAAAATGAAATGCAAATATGGTATCCATTATCTCTAATGCCCAAAGTGTTTCATGTCTCTGGACTTTCTACTACGAATCTGTATTGGTAGCTTTGGTACATCATAAACTTCTATTAACTAGGAAGGGATGGAGCTATGGAGTTGGACATGCAAGGCGTATACCGTTTCCTCTTTTTTGGAGATCAATGAGTTTTTCCATCCTAGATGGGTCTCCCTATGGATCATCTCAATTAAAGATTCTTGTACCAGCAGAACCCCATGAAAGTTCCAAGAATCCTGGGGATACGGAACCAATCTCCTTCTTGTTTCTTTTATGTGCAGAAGGCCTTTATTAGATGGCAACTAAGGGATCTGGGTAACTAGTATAGGGCATTTCCTGACAGGGATATTCCTCTCTATATTTTTGGCAATCAATTGTCTAATAGTCCAGCCGTAGTTATTGACTATATTCTAGAAATATTTTGGCATCAAGGCAATCAATTGTCTAATAGTCCAGCCGTAGTTATTGACTATATTCTAGAAATATTTTGGCAATCAATTGTCAATTATCTTCTGAAACAATATCTCTGCCTACTATTAAGGATCTCCAGTCTTATTTTTAGGAGTTAACTTTTCCAGCCGAATTATTGTTGACAGAATTCTCTAGAATTGTACGTGTATGTTATATAAAGGTGTTACAGCAAAGAGAATGAGTATGTTCTTGTAAGGCAAGCGTGACATATTCAATAAAATTCAGAAAATCTTCATGGTATCAGAGCTTCACGAATGGCCGGATCATCAACATCATTCTCACTTTCTACTTCCAATCTCCATCATTTATGCATTGCTGTGGTATCAGAAAACTCAACTCCACAAATTATCTGATGGAGAATTCCTTTCCTCTCATTTATTTAGTTTAAAACTTATGGAATCATCTCACTAAAGAATATTTGTGAGCAATGAAAGTGCTCAAGAACAAAAACCCTCATATGAAGATGTTACTAGAGTCACAGGGACCCTCTCTGAAGAAGCATTGGGACATGTTGTTGGCATGAACACTGCCCGTGAAGTCTGGGAATGTCTAGAGGCAAAGTATCTTCAAGCCACAAAAGAAAGAGAACTTCAACTCCGCCGCCAACTTCAAATGCCCAAGAAAGACTCTGTTTCCTTAGATATTTATTTAAGGAATTTCAAATCTATTTGTGACAGCCTTGCTGCCATACAAAAACCTGTCTCAGATGAAGACAAAACCATTCAGTTATCTCACTGCCTTGGTAAAAAGTATGATGTTTTTGTTACCACAATGTTGTCAAAGCCACCGTTTCCCACGTTTAATCAATTTGTCACAGCCCTACAGAATTATGCCATGAGATTTGAAGGTACTGATACAGATGACAAGGGAGGTTCCACTCAAAATCACAACTTTGCATTTGTTACTCATCGAGGTGGAGGAGGAAGAGGACGTGGTCGTGGTCGTCACTCTGGCCCACAATTCCATTCACGGGGTCGTGGTTTTGGTCCTGCTAGTCACCATCATCACTCCTCAGGTCGTGGTCAAGATCCTCCTCAATTCCATCCTTCTACCCCTCCAATACATGGCAGTGGTCCAGCTCCTCAAAATGGACAGCAACAACAACTCTCCAATATGTCCCATATGTCATCCAATAACCAAAATTCACCCAACAGCAACACATGTCAAATATGTGGCCGTATGGGACACTCAGCTCTCAAATGTTGGTATAGATATGATTATGCTTATGAGGCAAATGAAAATATCTCTCAAGCTCTTGCTTGCACTACACTGTCTGATTCTCACGATGATACTCGCTGGTACACAGATACAGGTGCTACATCACATATGACTTCCACCTCAGGTAACCTTCAATCTTTCTTTCCTTATCATGGTCATGACTATGTTGTAGTGGGGAATGGTTCTCGGCTGCCCATCTCACATGTTGGTCACACCACTTTATCTTCCAAACATGGAGATTTGAATTTATATGATGTATTAGTTGTGCCCAAACTTCAGAAGAATTTGATATCTGTGGGCAAACTAACCAAAGATAACTCATGTGTTTTTGAATGTTGTGCATCTGAATTTAAGATCAAGGACAAAATTACGGGGCGGATAATGGCAACGGGACGTAAGAATCAAGGCTTATATGCATTGGATAGTGGAGGAGCAGTGGCAGCATTAGCAGCAATAAAAACAGGCAAAGCACCTGTAGACATTTGGCATCAACGACTTGGGCATCCTCATTCTAAGCTTTTGCATGTGTTAGCTTCTAAAAATATTATTGATGTTTCTGATTGGTTAAAGACGGAAAAAGTTTGCAGTAGCTGTCAAATGGGGAAGAGTTGTCGTCTTCCTTTTCCCTCTCATAATAAAATTGCACCTGCTCCATTGGTTAAAATACACTGTGATTTATGGGGACCTGCCCCTGTTGCTTCAGTTCAAAACTTTAAATACTATGTTATTTTTGTTGATGATCATACTAGATACACTTGGCTGTACCCATTGAAGCATAAGTCTGATTTTTTCAACACCTTTCTCACATTCCAACGAATGGTAGAAAATCAATTTGAAAGAAAAATCCAGATCTTTCAATGTGATGGAGGAGGAGAATTTTCTTTGCAGGCTTTTCTAACTCATTTGAATATGTGTGGCATTGTACAACATGTTTCCTGTCCAGGTACACCTGAACAAAACGGAGTTGCCGAAAGAAAACATCGACATATTGTTGAAACTGGTCTTACCATGTTATTCCATGCTCGGTTGCCTAAGAATCTATGGATTGAAGCCTTTATGACGGCTGTATATCTCATTAATCGGTTACCATCATCTAAACTTGCCATGGACACACCATTTTTCAAACTTCATGGTGTTCATCCTGATTATAATTCATTAAAAGTTTTTGGGTGTAGGTGTTTTCCTTATTTACGGGATTACGCAAAGAACAAATTTGAGCCCAAATCATATCCCTGCATCTTTATTGGGTATAGTCCGCTTCATAAAGGCTATAGGTGCCTTCACCCACCAACCAAGCGAGTGTATTTATCTCGTCATGTTGTCTTCGATGAAGGAATTCTTCCATACACCGATCCACGGGCACTGTTCTCGTCCACATCCACTGATGGTAGCATCTCCACCTATGCTGAATGTGTTACAGGATTTCTATCCTCTCCACAAGTCAACCAGCCACACACATTTACAGAATCCAGCACTCCTATTACTACTGTGCCTGCCAGTTCCACAAGTTCTCTGTTTGACACACCACCTCCAAATTCCTCACATATACCAAGTCAGCCGAATGAATCATCTTCACCAGTGCAACCCAGTCCAGGACCAACCACCTTATCAGCGCCAAGCACACCATCCTCATCAGTGCCGAGCACACCACTATCAGGTGTCTCACCTGAGCAGAACACACAAGGCTCTGCTCTATCACCCTTGGCAGACTCAGGACCAGTGTTGCCTATTGCACTTGCCTCCGCACCCACCGAGCCTGCACCATCAGACAACTCCTCTTCCGCTTTGGACGCCAGTGGCACCGCAATACCAAGTCCACCTGCAACGGACTCTTTCTTGCCAGGTACTCTATATATTGATTTGGGTGTGGACCCTTTGCCCAATACTGCCACCGCACCATCTCAGTCCACTAACACTCATCCCATGGTCACTCGAAGCAAGGCACATGCGCATCAATGTCATATCTCTCTCAAGCCAATTGATCCTACTGAACCTAAGAGTATGAAATCAGCTCTTCAAAATCTCCACTGGCAGCAAGCTATGCGTGATGAGCTCCATGCTTTGCACCAAAACAAAACATGGTCTCTAGTTCCTCGACAAGCTGACATGAATATTGTGGGCTCTCGGTGGGTTTTCAAGACCAAACTCAAGTCTGATGGTTCCATTGAACGCTTTAAAGCAAGGTTAGTTGCCAAAGGTTACAATCAGTTAGAGGGTCTTGATTTCCATGAAACATTTAGTCCAGTCATTAAACCCACCACTATTCGTTTAGTTCTTTCCCTTGCCATTACCAAAGGTTGGTCTCTCCGTCAACTTGATGTTAAAAACGCATTTCTTCATGGTCATCTTAAGGAGGTTGTTTACATGGAACAACCACCTGGCTTTTCGGATCCCATCAATCCTACACATGTGTGTCATCTTCATAAAGCCATATATGGTCTCAAACAAGCTCCCCGTGCTTGGTTTGATCGCTTTAGTTCCTTCCTACTTCAAATTGGTTTTTATTGCAGTCCAGCTGACTCTTCTCTTTTTGTCTTTAGGTCCTCCAGTCATACTATCCTTTTGTTGGTTTATGTTGATGACATCATTGTCACCAGTGATCACCCTTCTCATCTATCCACCCTTATTACAAAACTTAGCTCTGAATTTGCTATGAAAGATCTTGGTCCTCTAAATTACTTTCTAGGCGTCCAAGTTTCTCATTTTGGTGGTGGTCTTTTCCTATCCCAACACAAATATGCCAAAGAAATCCTTGCTAAAGCTTCTATGACTGATTGTAAACCCATTGGTACTCCCCTTGCTC
>OU015769.1:24089911-24155637 GCA_907173295.1 Fagus sylvatica | reverse complement strand
AAATTATGGGCGGTTCTATCTTGTTGTGGCTCTTCTTCACGTGGTTTTACAAAATAATATTAATTCAGTGATTCAGTCACCGTTTGACTAGTAACAGGACGGAGCCAGAATTTTCAAGAGTAAGGCAAAGAAATTACAGAAAAAAATTAGATTAATCAACGCAAAAATGACTTGTTATTAATTAGAAAGCGAATAAGTTATATATGCCCATTTAAAAAGTTCTGTTTCCATCAACTCTTATGTGGTGGTCAGAAAGAGGATTACAAAAACAAAAAAGGACAAAAAGATTTTTTTTATCCTTTCAAAGACAAGGTAATTTTATTTTTTCTATCCATATAAAATAGGCACTGATATTTCCGCACCAACTTATAATATTTCCACACTACTTAGAAATTTATGTGGTCAAAAAGACTAAATACCCCTTTCAGCTTTTACTTTTTCTCTCACCTTTTTTGCTTATCATTACTGTTCATCTCCTTTTCTGCAATGCCAAAACCAGAATCAAACACCTTTTCTGCTTAACCAGCAACCCATCAACCCAACACACCCCACGCCCAACGCCGACAATCCTTTAAAACCACCACAACTTCAAACAATCAAATACAAATCTTCAAAACATACCCACAATCAAACACAAGTGAATGTTGAAACCCATCTCCATTACTTTTTTCATTCCCATATAGCAGCCAAAAATAGAGAAATCTAAAATCAGATTCTCAAAATCTAAAATCAGATTCTCGAAATCTAAAAATACACATAAAATCAAATTCTCAAAATAATACCCAAATAGTGAATTTGTGGGTGGATTACGTTGATCCTTGACATACTCAGCGAGAGTATTGCAATAAGAGCAAAGAGCGAGTCCCATGAAACCCAGATCCTCGCATTCCCTTGAGCTCAGTTGCTCTTTTGTGGTACCCAAATCCAAAGGTACTAGTGCAAGCAGCATTACTATAGTATAGATGTAGATCAATAACCCCATATCTCTCTCTCTCTCTCTCTCTCTCTCTCTCTCTCTAAGACTCTCTTTGTCTTTGAAACTCTCTCACTTTCTCTTCCAAACTTCCAGTTACAATGAAATTGACCCAGTGGAAAGGTTAAGAGGTAAACGGCATTGGTTTGAGAGCCAATACGGTGCCGTTTTGGGTATTATTTTGAGAACTTGATTTTATGGGTATTTTTAAATTTTGAGAATCTGATTAATGGGTTTCAACATTCACTTGTGTTTGATTGTGGGTATGTTTTGAAGATTTGTATTTGATTGTTTGAAGTTGTGGTGGTTTTGAAGGATTGCTGGCGTTGGGCGTGGGGTGTGTTGGGTTGATGGGTTACTGGTTAAACAGAAAATGTGTTTGATTCTGGTTTTGACATTGCAGAAAAGGAGATGAACAGTAATGATAAGCAAAAAGGGTGAGAGAAAAAGTAAAAGCTGAGAGGGATATTTGGTCTTTTTGACCACACAAATTTCTAAATAGTGTAGAATTATTAAAAGTTGGTGTAGAAATATCAGTACCCTATAAAATAAGACATGAATTTTGGGGTCTTGTTGAAATACAATTACATTGTATTGAAATGGTGCTGACTCTAAACTTGTTTTCTCATGATTGTTTATATACACAAGCACCTAACTGTCTTGTTCTACCAAATTAACCCTATAAAAGCATTCCCAATGGCTTGTGTAAAATTTAAGCCAAATTTTGGCTTAAAGAGCTACTTTTTCTATTTTGCCTAATCACTTTTCAAAACAACTTCCATCCGATTCTCTATTTCTAACTCTATTTTATTTAAATATTATTTCTTCATAAATTTTTTATTATTATTTTCTACTCAACTGAAACCAAACAGAGACACCCAAAAAAAAAACCCACACCAACTACATCAACAGAGTCCAACAACTTTAGCAAAAAAAACCCAGCAAATTTATAAATTTTCACAACAATATTATAAACAATCATAGCAAAGTTACATACTTTCACAGTAATATTACAAAAAATATCAAAGAAGAAGAAGAAGAAGAAGAAGAAGGAGAAGGAGAAAGAGAATAAGGAGAAGAAGAAGAAGGAGAAGGAGAAGAAGAAGAAGAAGGAGAATAAGGAGAAGAAGAAGAAGGAGAAGGAGAAAGAGAAGGAGAATAAGGAGAAGAATAAGAAGAAGAGAGAGAAGAGACAAAGAGAGAGGGCCGGTGAGAGAGAAGAGAATAAACAAATGGCTTAAAACAAAAGAAATAATAAAATATTCATTTGTCCAATGAATAGTGTAAAGCATAAATGCCTTGACATTGTAACATTTTTCTATTTTGCCTAATGTATAGCTTATCCATTGGAGCCATTTTCTGAGCTTATTAGCCATATTTGAGTTGATTTTGGCTTTTGACATACCTATTGGCAATACTCTAAAACTCTTTCTCAGGGAGTTCGCAACAGGACGTAAGTGTGACCCCAATTTCCAACATCTTGTCACATCTTGTAATATTTTCGTGTAAACTGTAAAATCTCCAGCTAGCTGCAGGCCCTTTTATCAATTCAGTTTAATTTCGTCACGTAAAAGGCAAAACAACATCAATATTCCATGTAACTTGCAAGTCATCTCTTCCAAGTTTAGCTGTTAAGGTACCATTAGGGGATCATATTAATGCTCATTACCACCATTAAATAGCCACGTGGAAGATCAATTCCTAAAATTAAGATAAGTCCAAAAGGATAAAAAACGATTTTGACTTGCTAATTGGAGAGTAACAAATACGTAACCCGTAAAACAATCCATTGAATATCATTCATTGAACCATGTGGCATGCCACAAGTATTACGCAAACAGCTTATCAGAATTATTGCTTCCTTGGGCCCCCAAACCAGGCTGTCAGACGACCCAAAGTCACACTAGGGCTAAAAATCTGGCGTATAACTCAAGCTATTCATGTGCTTTTTTTTTCTTTGATAAGTATCAAGCTATTCATGTGCTGAACATGCAAAGCATCACCAGGTTATATCTGAACACTTGAGCATAGAATTATGGCAGCAGTGTGAACAAATGAATCTTTTGATTGGTATTCATCTCTAAACTTAGTCTAAGCGAAAGTAATTAGTTAAAAGTTATAATGGTCACAGTTGGTGCACTAGTGACAAGTACAAGCAAAGACTACACAATGGCGTCAAGCAGAATATAGCTTTTTCTTTTTCCAAGTCCAGCACAATGTTGTAACCTTTCCTACAAGCCTTTTAAACATCCTCCAAAAATCAGTCAAAAGTTTTTCTAATATCAAACTAATTTTGGATAATTTTAATCTATTAAATGAGACCGTTTAAAACTAGGCCCCGTTGAAACCTTACGCCGATGCCATAGACCCATCTATGACCTGGGTTGATGACACAGCTCAGCAACACAGAGGAATATTCACACCATTCATAGTCACAAATGAACCAGAAGAGCAGTTGTAACATTGCAAGCAGTGCCATTCCCTTGATTCCTCCCGTTTTTGTCTAACTGATTTCATACCCTCAATGACTAAAAGATATATGTGGCTGTGGCTGCAAACTTCCATTTCGTAAAGTATTAATTTGGAACACTGGGTTATGCACTTACCAATCCATCAAACTATTTACAATCTTTCACTTTTATAAAACAGCATTTCATTTAGAATAATTTCTCATCTCTCACTCTAATGTGCTAACAAAATTGAAAACTATGAAGCACATATCACACCTTACTATCTGAAAAAGGCCTCATAGTCCACCGGCTTAGATAGCCAATTGTTAAAAGGCGGACTTCCTTTAAAAAAATTTGAAGTCGAGTTGTATTCTCGAGCCCTTTCCTGCAAAGGGAAACCAGTTAAAAGATGACAAGTAATATGCACCAGTTGATACCAGCTAGCAGAAATCCATTTTTCACATCTTTAGATACAGCAAATCAATAAAAATGCTTAGCCATCAGTATTGTTTATTTTTTCATTTTTCCCATCTTTAGATACAGCAAATCAATAAAAATGCTAACCAAGTACATTTGCTTGAATTTACAGCCACATCTTAAGTTTAGGATGCCAGCTTATGGGTCCTTCAAACTTCCCAGAAATTTACATAACTGATCACATGCTTGCAGCTTTTGTCTCTCATTCACACATGCACATTTCCCTATTATATTTTTATTAACGAAGTGATGTGGGAGCATAACCAAGAATTTTTCAGAATTAAATTTTATTGTTATTTATTTTATATGTTGCCTTGTTTTTAAAATTTTATTTAAACTTTTCCAAATAGGGATCAATAAAGATTAGATCTCAAGATTTTCCAAATTAGGATTTAGATTAGGATTATCCCTTTGCATTTGAGTTTTAGTAGGAGACTTACTGGAAGTTATGAAAGCTCTAGGTTGTGTTTGTTTTGATCAGACTATGATTATTAATAAAAAAAGAGTATTTTCTTTTGAAATTCGTGGCTTGGTGGTGAAGCCTGCATCACGACGTTTCTTCATAGACTAAACATGTTTTTGTATTTAGGAAACTAATTTTATGAATATTGTATTACTAGCATTCTTAACAAAAGTTACCTCTTTAGCATCTTGATTCTTACATATGCAGGATCAGGGATAAAATAATGAGGAAAATTATTGAAATAAAATAATGTTCCAGGTGAGATTTGAAAATCAACTCCTTTCAACACATAGCCCCTATTGATGCAGCCCAAAATGCTTCAACTTACTATTCTACCATTTGGCAGAAGGTGACACCTATAGTTACTATACTACAGGCCATCCTACTCTACTAGCAAGAACATCGAAACATAATTATTAATCATATATGAATCTTAAAAGTCAATCGCTATGACTGAAAAATGCTGCCTCAATTTACAAACCCGCTCTGAGACTAAGCTGGTGCGTGGTTAACTATGTGAAAATCCAGATTGAATCTAACCGTGATTCATAGGATTCAAATGCACAAGTTTGCCACAAGGTGGACTCTTCCGCTAGGCCACTTAGGCAATCGCCTAAGGCTCCCAAGAAGACCGCATGATTTTGGTCCTGTAGTACAATATTACTATACTTATATAGCAACCTAAAGTATAATATATCTCATATCCATTAACATTTTTTTTTTTTTGAAAAGTTGCCCATGTCTAACTAAAAATGGACAAATCCCATGTACCATGTCTCTCTCTCTCTCTCACTCACAAAAAGTAGCTCTTGCAACCAATCACCATCAAGGCACGTGTGCACACACACACACTCTTTCCAAACCATCTCTTGATAACCAATCATCATCAAACCACTATTTTTCTCTCTTATCCCTAAACTTATTCTAACAGATCACATTTAACAGAAATAAGTTTTCTTTTCTTTTTTTCCTAAAGTTCGTTATATACAATTGATATGAAAAATTTCTATTATTAATTTTGTTTGAAGTGAATCCATCTTTAGTGAAAGTTGAGGCTATTGGGTAATTTTATTAAAAAGTAAAACTGCAATAATGCTTTAGAAAAATCAAGTTCAATCGTTCTATGCTTTAATATTTATTTTATTCCAGTCATAAAATCTAAAAAATAATCTCTTAATAAATTTATTACTAGCAATAAACAAAACATAACAAAAAATGTAGGTGAAAACCCAACGAATGGACAAGAAATTCATCAAAAAGAGTTAGAAGATAATGAAATAATACAACAAAAATATAAAAATGGAAATAATCATAATGATGTTCAAAAATACAATATAATAATTCTTGATGAAGAACATCAAAACAAAAATTTAGAAGAAAATGAAAATATTAATGAAGTTTCTGATTAAATTCCTACAAATATTTACAACCTAGATAAATGAAAAAATATTGATACAAAATTAAGAGATGTTAGCAAAATTTGAATACAAATACTTAATTAGTAATTTTGTATTTCAAAAAGTGAGAATAATAAATTTTAAATAAAAAATTATAATATAGAGAAAGTTAAATAAATATTATTTTATTAAAATTTAAATATAAGAAAATGTTTCACTTCAATTTGCCGCATTATGCCTCAAATTGTATCCAGCCTAGTTTTCCAGAAGAACTGAAGACAACAATTTTTCTTCTAGCTTAAAAATCCTAAAATTACCTCTATCATATGGATAACATAATAGTCAATCAACAACAGTCTGCATATCAGCATCCAGAAAATTAAATATTACCTTGAGTGCTCGATAAGAAATCTCATTGGCTGGGTATTTGGTTTGGCATTCATGTCCTAGTGACAAGAAAATCTCCAATAATCGCTTTCTGTTCAATAATAGTGATTATGGTGATTATGCCTTTTTCTACAGGTGAAATTTGTTCAAGCATATTTATCAACATACTTGCACAGAGAAGACTCAGTAGATGGATAAAGTGCTCCTTTGGCAGAGGCGCCTTGCTTTCTTCCAGTGGTTCCAAGAACGACTTCATGCAAACCAGACTTATTCCAACATATCGAATACCTGCCAATCAAAGCACACAGAAACATATAACAACCAAACAATTATAGGATAACATGAACAACTACAACTGGCAAAATTTAATTGAAGTACCCGCATGTTAAAGTGCTCAAAGCTGTTTCAGAATGCTGAAATTCCATCGGTGGTATTGGGGCTGCCCAGAATCGTGGCTGCCAGTGTAATTAGAGTCATGTTGTCATGAGCCTGTTTAGTTTCCATGTTACAGAGATAATACACACTTTACAGACCTGGTTAACCTGAAACGGACTCATTAGCTCGTTTGAAAATGGTTCAACTCGATTGTATAAAGCTCTTTTCAAGCTATCCTCTAAGAGAAACTTTTCAGGACAGGTAGGGGATCCCCCAACAGTAACAGAAGAAAGGTAAACAGGTTGAAGAAAGTGGGAAAGCAGAGCCCCTGCAATAAGAGAATGAATGACCTTTTCATTGATTCCTATAATAATAGTGCCTAACAATCTAAAATAAGTACAGTTTTTATCGTAAATACTTGACAAAGTGTATAACAAGAAAAGAAAAAAGAAAAAAAGGTGATACAATCATACAAACATGTATGCAAGTCTAATACAATTCTAAAATAAATACGTCCTACATCAGTGCAAACACACGCAACCATACAATTTAGGTTATAGTAACAATTAATGATAGTAAATGGTATCAAAATAAGATTATTAAATTTTAAGAAACCTAATAATTATCTATGCCTGAACATGGGATTACAGTTAGTTATTAAATGACAAACCTTGAACTCCCACAACATTCCAACGAGCTATCTTGTCAGAGCAGCTAACTGACAACGTTGTATCACCACGACCAGGCTTTCTCTGAACCGAGCCAATGAGTTGTGAAGCATCACCTGAAAATGACTCCACTCATAAACTCTTCATTCAGATAAAATAGTTATACTGCTAAGAGTAATAATCCTTCTCTTAGAAAGATGCAACTGCTAGATTATGTCATTAAAAAGAATTCTTATAAAAAATATCGCAAGCAAACACGAAAGCAAACACAAGAAGGAAAAATATCAAAGCAAAACAAGAAGGACAAGGAAACCATGTACTATGAGAAAGTATAATCAAATAAATCAGCCCTCTAGAAGTCACAAGGTAGAGGTAGAATGAAGCCATTCTCAGCCCTCTTTAATGATATGTTGGTTTTCTTTTTTCTTTTTTAAAATTAGTTTATATTATTAATTAGATACATTAGTTTTTCATCATGAAAGAAAACAACAATATAATTTTACCACTTTACCACATATCCGTGACTTACCACTCAAACTCTTCTACTTTACCAAAGCAATATAACAGTTGTTATTCAAGATGATAATGATAGTCTTAAGCATGATTTGAATCACAATGATTACCATACAACAGCCACACATTTATTCACAATAAAATAGACAGAATGTGAAAGAAGCATCAGCCAAGAATTAGCTAAGACTACAAGTTAGGTAACATGAATAACCGAAACAAGAGGTAGCATCCAAGTAGGTTAAGAAGGGTTCGATGAGAAAGAGGAAGAAGGGAGAAGATAACTAAAATACTAATCTTACCATTATTCTTTACCAAATCCTCCAAAGGTTCACTTGTAGAATTGTCAAGATCGCCCAAATATGATGGGGATTCCCTTTCTCTCAACGGGTTTGTTTTAAGAGGAGACAGCGGACAATCAAGCGATGCAGCCCCACCTAAAAGAAACAAAAGAAAGATTGTATAACCAAGAATGAAGCACGAATTCGGTAGAGTTTTACAGCTTGTTTGGGAGGGAAATGGGGTGGAAAGGAATAGAATGCAAAGAATATTTTATGAATATGTTTTCCATTCCCTTGTTTGGGAGTTTAAGTAGGAGGGAATGGAAAGACCGACCTTGTTTGGAAGTTAAGTAGGAGGGAATACTCATTCCTCCAATTTCCCTCAAAAGCTCAATTTTTTATTCCTCCCAAAATTGGGTGGAATTAGAGGGAATAGTAACACCCATTCCATTCCTTTATATTTACGCATTTCATTCTATTCCATTTCGTTATAAACTCTCAATCGAAGCCTTAGTTAATGCAATAACCAAAAAGAAATCATATTTCTATATTTCAAAGAATTAAATAAAACGCCACTAAGAATTACATGGTAGTTGTGATATGTAGAGGTGTAATTGCCAGCCCGGTTTGATCTTGTATTTTCCTTGGCCAACACTATCTGCATCTAATTGAAAGGACAAGTTGTCGATATCAACACCTTGCAACATTTTGCTTCCATCAATATGGTTCTGCTTATTATAAAAATGAGTAAGACATTGAATCTGTGCATAGAAAAACCTGGTGGCATAGAAATAACAAAAAAAAAAAAATCCTTAAAAAAAGAAAACAGGCACAGTAGTTCCATAACATTAACAATCTTCAATTATGCAATAGTTATTGTGAAATGTAAAAATAATGAACCTGAGTAAAGCTCTGCGTGCAATAATTTCAGCGTGGGAGTCATTGAGAATGTCACCGCGTGAGCTCAAGAGAGAGCGGCCGATACACTTGGTCCCAGTTCCCAATGCTACAACTTCCACCTCATCTGAAGGAGAAGGAGATGAGAGGAGAAAAGCAGCCAAGACAGTGACTTCGCAGCCCTGAGGCTTTCCTTTCTTTGGGAGAGACTTGTACACAGACAACACCTTGTCTGACACTATCTCTCCCCACTTCTTCTCTGATTCTACCATGTTTCTTCAAACTTCAAAGAGAGTGTCATTCAAATCAAATGCCTCTGTCTCAATTCTCAAATCAATACCTGCAGATAGTAAAGCCTGATCGATCAGTGGGGGGTCTTGGGTAGAACTTCATTTTGGGCTTGTCAAACAGAAGGTCCAGCCCGTTTCAAATATCTCAGTTGATTTATGGCAAGGAGCTGAGCCCATTGTGACTGGTTTAACTAGTTTGCATACGTGGAATACAATTCAACTCATAAAATCTTTATCATCAAGGGTTCAAATGCCGCTAACACCAAAAAAGAAACTCATTAATGTCTTGATCTCAAGCTAAAAATTAAACAACAATTATTATGTAAAAGACTCCATAAATTTCAGATTCTTTTGTATCAAAAAGAAAAAAAAGGTTCACATATGTTTTAGGTTCAAATTATACCTAAAATGCTAAGAATCTTCTAACTCAAGTTCAACTAGCCTTAGTTATTTTTCTTTACGAGAAGAATTAGGGTTCAAATTTTATCTCTCCCAACTATTGAGTTATCAAAAATGAAAAATACATGATCATGTGAAGGTATTAATTAGTATATGATGTCATAACAGAAAAATTATTAGATATTCTCAGAATAAGTCATGTGGTACTCTATCCTCTCACATGAATAGTGGATCTCATTATAAATTCAATTACTGGAACTCATTATTATGTGATAAGAGGGAGGGAGGGATAGGTAAAAAAGGTTTCTCTGCTCTAGGTTTTCTCTAAAACCCTAGCCGCTGTAGAATTTTCGTCTTTGTCTTTGTACAATTTTGTGTTCCCCTCCAATAGCCAAACCTATTGGTAGGACGGTGTGTAGTTTATCTATCTATTCTTTCACTATATCGAGGGGTACTGGCAGCTATCTTCCAATTTGAGAATAGAGGATCTTAACAGTATATGGTAACGATTGTCGCTTTCGGAAACGGAGGGAGATAGGTTTAACCTAGAACCTTCAGACCAAAGTGATACTTATATCCTCGCAGTGAAGTTCTTCACCAGACGAGTGATCAACGTTGAGGTCGTCACTCGGACGTTCAGACCACTATGGCGCTCGAAAAAAGGCTCTCTGCGAGGGACATGGGTGAAAACATCATATTATTTGAGTTTGAAGATGAGGCTGATCTGAAACGGGTCCTAATGGCTGAACCATGGTCCTATGACAAGAGTCTAGTAGCTTTTCACCGGCTCTTGGAGGACGTGGAACTAGAAACGGTGGTTTTCGATAATGTGGTATTCTGGGTCAAAATCCATAATTTACCAATACTAAGCCTAAAGAGAAAGGTGGCATTGGGTCTTGGTAGCACCATTGGCGAAGTGTTGACAACAACAGAATCAGGTGAGGAGATGGAAGGGGGGCGAGTGATGTGAATTCGTGTGAGAGTAAACATCAACAAGCCTTTCTGCCATGGCAGGAAGATCGGATTGGCAAATGGTAAAGACAGCTGGGTTGCTTTCCAGTATGAGCGACTCCCTAATTTTTGCTATTGGTGCAGTTTGCTCACACATAGAGAAAAAGATTGCGATCTCTGGCTGAGAAATCATGTAACCTTACGCCAGGAGGACCAGGCTTATGGTGTTTGGCTCAGAGCAAATGGAAACTGTCCTTACTGTAAAATGGAGATCCATATGGCAAGCAGAGCACAAAACAGCGGTGGGACCGTGAAAGCTAGTAAGGGGTTTTATGAGGCAGTGGTGGACAACAAACCGGCGGGGAGTGCGTCAGTCAACGGTTTTGCAAGGCAGGAAAGGGAGGGGGCAAAAAATCCGGGAACAACAACAACAATTCCAGATTTGGGGCAATCAAATCGCAGATCTTTTGAGGAGCAGCTGAAGGAGATTGATAAGGAAATGGGTTTCCTTAACGAAAATCTTGGGGATTTAAAGGTGTAGGAAAACTTTCCTTGCCTAAGTGATACAGTTTCAAAAGATTCCGCAATAACAAGCTCAATTGATCTCTCTCCAGGTCAAGGGGACAGATTGCCTTTTAAGGATATCTCAAACTCAAATCCCATGACTACCCCTGGGAAGTCAACTAAAGTGGGAGTGGGCTCATGGAAAAAGAAAGTTAGGGCCAAAAATAATGGGCCGGAGCGCATAGAAGTAGTTCTCTCAGAAAAAAGTTCTCTCTGAAAAAAGAACGAGTGACTCAATGAATGTGGACACGGAAATGTTTGGAAGGCCTGGGAAACTATTACGTACTACACCTATGGAGGTTGAATCGGCGGTGGCTGGTACCCAGCCCCGCCGGGACCAATGAGTTGCATAAGCTGGATTTGTCGTGGGTTTGGGAACCCATGTACAGTTCAAGAACTTACCCGGTTGGTGCGGGTACAAGCTCCCTCGGCGGTGTTCTGTATTGAAACATGGTCAAATGAAGACAATCTAGAATTCTTACAATGTCGTTTACATTTCAATAATAAACTTGTTGTTCCAAGTAATAAAAAGGGAGGGGGTTTAGCTCTCTTCTAGAATAGTGATTTTAATTTATCTATCAAAAGTTTTTCTTGTAATCATATTGACTCTGTTATTGATGAAGGCACACCAGAAGCTTGGCGTCTAACTTTTATTTATGGAGCTCTAGAAACCCACAGAAGAATAGAAACGTGGAATTTACTTAGACGCTTCAATCAACAGTTCCTGTTGCCATGATGTTGCATGGGCGACTTTAATGAAATAGTGAAAATTGAAGAGATGCATGGGCGAAACCGGCAATCGGATAGACAGATGCAAGGATTCCGTGACGCACTGGATGAATGTGATTTACTAGATTTGGGTTATCGGGGTTCACCATTCACGGGGTGCAACAACAGGGACCCGCCAGCTACAACTTGGGTGCGACTCGATAGGGGGCTTGCAAATTTAAGTTAGGTGTAAAAGTTTCCAGAAACTTTGGTCGAGCATCTTGATGTCATAAACTCGGACCATAAATGCCTTCTCCTAACTCGTGAGCTAAGGGGTGCAAACTGCTTTCAACGGAAGCCATTCTATTTTGAAGAAGTTTGGACGAGTGATGCGGGGTCAATTTTCTCTTAGAAAAAGAAGAAAGATTGTGGAGGCAAAGATCTCGGGCTACGTGGCTAAGTGAAAGAGACTGGAACACTCGTTTCTTTCATGGCCGTGCCTCCCAACGCCGGCGAAGAAACAAAATTCTTGGGGTTAAAGGATGAAGAAAGGGTATGGCGAGAAGATAAGGCCGAAGTAGCTGCTCTCATTATGCAGAACTTTAACAATATCTTTAGAACCTCTCTCCCGGAGAACATTGAGGAAGCAGTGGCACATGTACCCAACTTGATTTCTCAGGAAATGAATGATACTTTAATCAGTGACTTTACAGCAAAAGAAGTGGAACTAGCTTTGAAACAAATGGCTCCTCTCACGGCTCTGGGTCCCGATGGCATGCCCCCATTATTTTTCCAAAAATATTGGAAGGTGGTCGGTCCCGAAGTGACTCAAGGTGTGCTTTCTTGCCTCAATTTGGGCCATATCCTAAATGCCATCAATCACACATTCATCACTCTTATCCCTAAGGTAAAAACTCCTAAGAGAATCACTGAATTCAGGCCTATTAGTTTGTGCAATGTGACCTACAAATTAATTTCAAAGGTTATCGCAAACAGACTGAAATGCATACTCTCATCCATTATCTCTAAAGCCCAAAGTGTTTTTGTGCCAGGAAGACTAATTACGAATAATGTATTGGTAGCTTTTGAGACGTACATCATACGCATTTTATTAAAATAGGAAGGGATGGAGCTATGGCCATGAAGTTGGACATGAGCAAGGCGTATGACCGTGTAAAGTGGAGTTTTTTGGAGATAATTATGAGAAAAATGGGTTTCCATCCTAGATGGGTCTCCCTAATAATGAATTGTATAAGCACAATTTCATACTTTATTCTTGTAAATGGTGAACCCCATGGCTTCCTGAAACCCTCTCGAGGGATACGCCAAGGGGACCCACTATCTCCTTACTTGTTTCTTTTATGTGCAGAAGGCCTTTATTATCTTATTTCAAATGCTAAGGATCAGGGTAACTTATAGGGCATTTCCCTATGCCGTAATGGCCCAAAAATCACTCACTTATTTTTTGCAGATAATAGTCTTCTCTTTTCAAAAGCCACCCTAAGTGATTGTGCAAGAATCCAAGAGATTTTAACCACCTATGAGAAAGTATCAGGGCAACAAGTGAACAGAGACAAGACCACAATCTTCTTTAGCAAAGCAACCCCCATGACAATCCAAAATGCAATTAAAGATACTTTAGGGGTCCCCATCATTTCGACAATATGAAAAGTACTTGGGGTTGCCTTCGCTAGTGAGCAAACATCGGAGTGGCAAGTTTCTCTCACATAAAAGAACGAGTCTGGAGTAAAATAAAAGGTGTGGAAAGGTAAAATTCTGTCTCAAGCTGGGAGAGAGATTATGATCAAAGCAGTAGCTCAAGCGGTGCCTACATATGCTATGAGCTTCTTTAAATTACCTATTCGGCTATGTCAAGATATAGAGTCTATGATTCGGAAGTTTTGGTGGAGCTAGGGGCAAGAGCAAAATAAAATCTGCTGGGTTAAATGGAACTCTCTGTGCCATCTGAAAGGAGCTGGAGGAATGGGGTTAAGAGAAATGCGAAAATTCAATGATGCTTTACTCAGCAAACAAGTTTGGAGGCTGTTGGAAGACACTTCTTCATTGTTTCATCGTGTCTTCAAAGCAAAGTTTTTCCCAAACGGAACTCTGCTGGATGCCACCTTGAATAAAAGAGGCTCATATGCGTGGCAAAGTATTCTTAAAGCTAGAGACATAATCCTTAAAGGGGCTGCCTGGAGAGTGGGGGACGGAAAAACCATCAAGATTTGGAGAGATAAGTGGCTTCATGAAGACCATCACCAGAAAATTGTATTCCCAGGCTCAGCAATGCTTGCTGAAAGCACAGTTTCCCAGTTATTCCTCCTGAATGTACTACGCTAGGATGAAAATCTTATAGATCAACTCTTTCAACCATATGATGCGGTGGCAATTAAGAGCATTCCCCTCAGCAACCGGGTCACCAAAGATGTCCTTTTCTGGTGGGGAACAAAGTCAGGTGTGTACACTGTTCGAAGTGGATACAGGTTCTTGTTGGAGTAAGAAATCAGAAGCCTTCCCAGTAGCTCGAATTCAAGCCAAATGACTCAGGTCTGGCAAGAGGTTTGGTCACGTCATGTTCCTCGAAAGGTCCAGATGTTTGCTTGGAGAGCTCTTAAGGACTCCCTACCATCGAAGTTCAAGTTATGGAAACGTACAATGGTTCAGGATCCTGCGTGCGAGTTTTGTTCTGCCCATACTGAAGATATAGTGCATGCTCTCTGGGACTGTCCCAGAATTCAACCAGCATGGGCAAAAGAAGATTGGCTCTCTCCAATCCGAAAGGATAGGGTTACGGATTTTCCTGAGCTCTGGATTCAAATCTCGGGTTTGAGTTCTCCAAAGTTAGAGGTGTTCACCACTATGTGTTGGGCGATTTGGCAACGTCGGAATAAGTTACGCTTTAACAAGACAGTCGAAAAAATTGAGAATATTGAGATTTTTGCACGGTGTTATCTTGAGGAATTCTCCCAAAGTCAAAGCCAAAGGTTCAATGTCCCTAGAAAACCACCCCAACCCATAGCAAGATGGTTGCGACCAACTCAATGCCATTTCAAGGTTAATTACGACGGCGCCACTTTCCGAAACTCAGACGAGGCCGGTCTTGGTGTCGTGATCCAAGATAATACAGGTCAAGCCTTAGCCACTTTATCGCAGAAAATCAAGTATCCTTTCTCAATAGAAGCTACGGAAGCCTTAGCAGCTAGAAGGGCAGTGCAATTCGCAATTGAACTAGGACTCAGAGAAGCAGAGTTTGAGGGAGATTCCACCACCATCACTGAAGCTTTGATCAGTGGAAGTTACAACCAAGCAGTATTTGGAGCCATCATTGAAGACACACGGAGTCTAGCAAGAATTATGCATAGTCATTTTTTTTCTCATGTTAAACATAGTGGTAATGTAGTGGCTCACACATTGGCACGACGTGCTCAACTTTGTTCTATTCCAGTTGTTAGGATGGGCAATGTCCCTACTGATCTGGAGTCTTTTTTACTACATGATTCTTCCTTTTAGTAAAGATCACTCACCTTTTTCTCAAAAAAGAAAAAAGAAAAATGTGATAAGAGGGAGTAACACCTAGTTATACTTCTGGAGTATTGAATAATTACTTTATTATAACTTAGAACTTGCAACTGTGTTTGAACCTAGTTTATGACAAATTCAATGTGGTAATCATGGTTTTTCCTCACCGAGTTTAAACTCTTGGTTTGGTTTGACTTAAAAAATAAAAATAAACCAATTTATTTTCTTAGGAGCAACTTTTTAAAAAATCACTTTTCATAGGTACATCTTAGTCAAACCTCACCTTATTATTATTATTATTATTATTGTAATATTTCAATGCTATAAATAACATCATGTATGTGATCGATACTTAAATCAATATGGTACTTGTACGGGGCGTAGCGCCTAGTGGCGAGGTCATTCTTCTTCTTCTTCTTCTTCTTCTTCTTCTTATTATTATTATTATTGTAATATTTCAATGCTATAAATAACATCATGTATGTGATCGATACTTAAATCAATATGGTACTTGTACGGGGCGTAGCGCCTAGTGGCGAGGTCATCATGACAAATATAACTTATGAAGTGAACTGGACCGTACATGTGACCTATCACAACTGTAAGATGGGATAAATGAAGGGATACGATTACGAAAGACTTAAGTGGGATTTTAGCCAACGGCTACACTGTGCAAATACTAGAGAGAGTCTCGACATTGGCATTATTATTGTAATATTTCAATGCTATAAATAACATCATGTATGTGATCGATACTTAAATCAATATGGTACTTGTACGGGGCGTAGCGCCTAGTGGCGAGGTCATCATGACAAATATAACTTATGAAGTGAACTGGACCGTACATGTGACCTATCACAACTGTAAGATGGGATAAATGAAGGGATACGATTACGAAAGACTTAAGTGGGATTTTAGCCAACGGCTACATTGTGCAAATACTAGAGAGAGTCTCGACATTGGCTTAACCACCTACAGCTCACACATGCCATGGAAAAACGACTTCAGAATAGTACACATGCACAGAGACAAAACGAAGAGAAGTGGATCGCGCCTTTGTACATGGTCCTTGTGTCCTAGCCTGGCAGAAGTAGACAACGAACACAATTCCCTTAGCCTCATTTGCAAGCTCCACTAACCTCCTAGTATAGCGACTGAAGAGCAGGTATTGGCGTGGTATAATGGGACAATATTTTCAGTAACTAATTATGTCTTGTATAATGACCCAATGATACTCTTACACCTATAACAGGGACACTCTCTCTCCTTAGCCTATAGAAGGAGGGAGAGGTTCCTTCTTTGGGCAAGCATTAGATAGAGCATCAAAAGTAGACTAGAGAGAATCACTATAATTCATTCAAGGTTCTAGTTTATTGCTTCAAAGTAGGGTTCCCTAGCTCTCCTGTGGTTTTCTCCCTCTTATCAAGAGTGTTTCCACGTACATCATTGTGTTATTATGTTATATCTCTACTTTATTCCTGAGAGGAAAATATTAAAACTCTATAATATTCAATATAAACAATCAACTTTAGTCTTTTGTCAATCAATCAAAAAATAGAACCCAACCTAAAAATTTTAGGGTTTGATTAAATTTTTTATTTACCTCCACAATTATAGAATTCCTTTTAAATCACTTTTTTTCTTTCTTTTTTCTATTCATTTGTTCAACCCCCCTCCCCTTTCCAACAATGGTGTACCTGGATTCATTTGTTTTGTTTGGTTGAAGGCTAAAAATGATTCCTTTTTTTTTTTTTTTTGATGCTAAGGCTAAAAATGATTCCTTTCTACTTTATCTGCCTATGATTTTATAAATTGTACGGAGCCTTTATTTTTTAAGTCTATATAAAATCGACCCACAAATTTTCTCTCTTTGTGAGTGCATGTGCAATTGTAAAAAGAGTTTTTTTTTTTTTTTTTTCCCAAATTTTAGTGTGGGGAATTGCACTTACTCTGTTTAACATCGCTGCACCACTTGATAGAGATCCTATAACTCAAATTTTATCAAGAAACTGTACAATATAATGCACTAAATGCAGTGAACGTCAATTGCACAAGTTATACGTGCAAAGTTTGCTTCTCCTTCTAGATCTATCTTTTATAGTAATTTAGATCTTTCTTTTATAGTAATTTTTCCTCCATTCCAAGATCTGTAAGGGATGGTAGGAATCTTGATGTTTCACTTTTGTCTGCTTAATGAAATGGTTTATAAAAAATAAAATAAAAAAACTAGTTATACGTGCAAAGTAACTTTCAAATAGCCATTAAACTATAGTTTTGACGTTTGACTGCATTAAGTAGAGAAGCGACACTTTCTAACGTCTCTTGCTTGATTAAAGAAAGACAATTAGGAGAGTAAAACATGACATGCACATAAAATGATAAAATCACTATACTAGTAGTATAGTAGCTAAGGAAGTGATGAGATTGTCTGTACGATATCATTCATGTCTTTTCATTCTCATTAAGGATGTCTAATGAGCATCTTGAAAGTAGGTTAGGCAGAACCCAAAAAGAGAGTAGATTTGAAAATAAAAGCTGGATTAATAATTGAATTATTACAAAGTGGATTCTAAATCATAATAATGTCTTAAATTAAGAAGAAAGAAGCTCACCAAGCATTGTAAGACACCAACCTTTATGATTTATGAGCCATCAGATAATATACAAAAATCCAAAGTTGAATGGCCCGCAACAGTATGTTTGATTCGCCTACGGCTCTGCCAGTTGGCGGTCACCACTCACCAGCACACAGATCTGAGCTGCCATTTCAAGTTGGGTCCCCTAGAATAGATATATCCTTGTTATGAGATGGGCAGATGGACCCTTGCTTACATTACATTACGACGCCCTTTTAAAGAGCGTGTAACATTAGGTATGGTATATGATTTTATACTAATAGGAGGGGATGGGCCTAGTATGACCGAACTGGGGTACCCATTCAGCCTACAGCTCTTATTAGGCCTACAACAAAGCCTGCTCACTGAGCTTATTACCTCGGTAGCCACCCTACCCTGGATGACGGTCTTGAAGACCCTCGTCGGTTAGACCATGTCGGGGAATTAGTGCCCGAACACTTGTAATTGCCGATCTTCGCATCAGTAGCTGAGCATGGTTCACCTAAAAAGCAATGCTCATCTGATTTATTGTGCTTCACCAACTGGTTGTCGCATTAAATGTGAGTGAACTTACTCCATTTACTTACCATTTTAGGAATTATAGCCCTGGCATACATCCACTCAGCCGACCTAGAGGGACTAACAAGCCAATCACCTAATTATGGGGAGGAACTTCCATCAAATTCACAGCCTCTTTTTGTCCTATAAATATCGTATCCCCTCTTCAGTCTACACACAAAAGATATGCCCACTTTTCCCCAAGAAAAAAAAGAGAAAAAGATATGCACACTAAAATCACTATTACTCTGCAGTTTTTCTTTCCTAATCTTGCTTACTCACTTGATCGTTGGAGTCTCCTTGACGAACCCCACCAATTGGTCCTGGCGAAGCATAGGTCTCCCTTCTTAGCAAACCACCTACTCAGTCATGAAGGTCCAATTGAAGCAAATCCCTAATTGAAGCCCTTGCTACAGTTACAATTCTCTTTATCCATTAACTAACACTAATGTTGTCTAATTTCAACAATATTGTTTTTGTAAGAGAGAAAGTTTTTAAATCATTGCCACAATACCACTAAAGTATTTTCTCTATAATTATTTTTTTTAAAAGGTAACAAAGCTAGTGAATCATAGGACAAATAAGTTTTCGATGGATTAATGTATATAACAGTATTAAAATAATATGTTACGTGCTATTTGTTTTGACTGAAATTGATTTTAAAATAATTAACTCGTTTTTCTGTATTTAGTTAGGATCCTAAAATCAGCCAAAAATATTTTTTTGACTCGCACAGAAAATCATTATTTTCTTCATAACTTCAAATAAACATTTTCATAGTAATATTAATATCATTATTATTGGAGGATTTTTTTGTGATGTAAAATTTATTTTGGTGGTTTGTTGAGTATGCAACATTCCAAGAAACTTTAGCTTAAAGAGAAAAATAAAAAAAAATTAAGCTCTATTAGACTTAATTTTCGTTGACCATATAAAACGTATTCTGTTAACTTGTGTTTTCTATTGTACCAAATACTAGAAAATACAATCCAAAAAAAATAAAAATAAATAAATGAAGTCTTATATGCAATCCAATAAATATCCTTTAAACTCATTATTGTGCATGTACAGTGGTTGGATAACTTTATATCGTTATAATGATACAAATTAAAGGAAAAATAAATACAATTCATTACGATTAGCACATGCTATCTAATATTATTATAAATGTCATGATGAGTCACAATTTGAATAATCCAATTAAAAAAAGATATAAAAGTAATCTGTTATTCCACCAAGTTATTTAAAATTATTTTTATAAGTATTACTAAAATTTGTATACGTTGTGATATTTGAAGTTAGACATAGCATATCATAATATAGAAAGTAGTTGTGACATGTGAGCCCATTTATAACATCTTACTCCTCCCTCAAGTATGGAATGGAAATAATTGAAAGAGTTGTGAGCCCCGTTTATAACATCTTACTCCTCCCTCAATATGGAATTGAGAAATAATATAGAAAGTATTTGTGAGCCCCATTTATAACATCTTACTCCTCTCTCAAGTATGGAATTGAGTAAAGATACAAGAGGGGAGTAGAGGAAAAGGGTAGTTAAAAAAATCAGAATACATTAATTTAAGCTTCATCCAAAATTCCAAACATAGTTTTAAGCTTCCAGTTTAAGCTTTGGCAGCAGCAGCAGCATCTTTATCTATGTTGACTGTTGCACTTGCACGCGTTGTTATCGAGTGCATACTACTTCCCTATTTTATTTCCAAAGGTCTATTTCGTCAAAAGGCAATCTTGATAAATGGTCTTAAAAGAATCCTTGTCGTTTACTGCCTCTCTTCCTATCCATAGTTCAATACAGTGTCGTATTACGCGTACCGACATCATTGGATAACCCGACAATAATCTTTAGTCTTTTACTGTTTACCCGTTTTACCTGTCGGCACGGAGCAACTAGCAACTACACGTCTATACCACGCTCCGGTCCCACCTGATTCTCAAAACTCACATCACATCTCCACCGTCTGATTAAAGAGTCCTGAGACACATTCCACCATTAACGGCTCTCACGCCACGTGTACATATAAAAGTCCGTGTGAATGTGTTGTGAGCGTGTATGACGTAGCTCGCAAAGAATCTTATGCTATAAAAGACCCCACGTAGATTTTTTTTTCTCTGGAACACTAGTAAACATAGAAGATAAGTATTAGTTTCGGTTTGAAAGTAGTAGTACATACTGAAGTTGATAGTGGAAGCCTAATAATGGAGAAGGAAGTGAAGAAGGTTGAAGCCAAAACGCCAGAGACTCCAACTCTCGCTTCGTCTGAGGTGCCTAATGATGTCGCACAGGAGAAACCTGCGGTTCATCCACAAGAAACCAAAGCTGACGAATCCAAAGCTATTACCTTAGCAGAGAGTGAGCTCTCTTAATTAATTTCTCTCAATGTTCAATTTTCGTTGTTGGGTCATTTTTGTTTTTATTGGTTCATTCAACTACGTACTTAGGGTTCCATTTGGATTGCGTTTTTTATTGCTTTCGGAAACGAAACCAATAGAGGAAGGATTGGCATGAAACTCTACTGCTTCTTCTAAGACAATAACCAAACAGAGTCAAAACTAATTTCTTTGTGTAGTGTTGCAACAACTACGTGGTTCTGTTCCATAGATTGCTTTGAAATTTATTTGCTGAAATAATCAGCCTGACATATCTATATACTCGTAAATTAATTAGCTTTCAGCGTGGTCTGGAAAATCCATGCAAGTTAATCATTGGTTTATTTGGATTGAAGTATTTAAAAGGAAGGATTTGGATTTCAATTTTTAGCTTAAATGACTTGAATACAGTATATGAGATTTTTTTTTTTTAATTGATGAAATTTATAGATGGATTTAAGCTTTATTAAGATGTAGATTTGAAATAATTAGAGGTAAAATGTTGTTTCAATTTCATAATACCACAAGTGTGTTTGTAATCCACAAAACTCGAATCATAATGTATTGTTAAATTCATATCAAGCAATTCATACTATCAATTTTCCTCGAATTCCTTGATTGTAAATCTTCAAATTCAAACGCAACACATGGTTTTTCAGTGGTTCTTATTTTGTTATTGCTTGCAATGCGGGAGGTAGGAAATAATTCCAGGACTGTCATTGGCACATAGTATGGGTGGCTCCAAGAAAATCCAAAAAGGATGGGGTATATATGTATGTAAAAACTTGTTTAGGGTATAGAAGGAATTTTTGAAGCCTGGGGTGCCATCTGATTGTTTGTTTCTGCCTCTGATAGTTAACTGTGCCAAAAACTGCTATTAATGTTTTTTTTTTTTTTTTTTTGGAAAATGGGTTACTGTTTGAATGTCTCTTTAATTGGTTCTTTGTTTTGTAAATCTGTTCTTGCTATTGCTAAATCTCCTTAATTATTAGTATCCTTACTTTTCATGTAATTAATTGGATAATTTTGCCTACACATATTTTATAATGCAATTCTTTAACAGATTCACCAGTTATGTGATCCTTTCATTAAACAAATCCAATTAGACTTTAACTTTTGAAAGCAATATTCTTTATGAAAAAAGAAGCATGAAATTTTTAAGTAATTAACTTCTAGAGTGAGAATCTACCTTATCTACCTTCCAAGGGAGTTGTTTCACTGGGTGCCATTGGGCAATAATATTTCCTATTTTCCTTAAATCACTTTAGAAGGCATTTTTTAATGCATTACAGTTCTGTCTGGCATAATTTATTATATTAACATACTTTGTTTGTCATCGTTGTGAAGGAAGTATCTGTCCTCTCTGTTTAGGTAGAAAAAGTTATTGTATATATCATTATAAAATATAAACTTGATATGTATTCTATAATGGATGCTAGCTCAACATTGTATAAACTATGTCTTTGTATAAAGTTCCTTTATTTAATTGTCATGGTATCTAGAAATGGAGTATTAGGACACTCTTTCACTCATTTGAAGTTGGGTGGGGTCAATGGGTTTATAAACACTGATAATGATGGCAGTTTCAAGTTTCAACAAGATCAGTCATGTTATCCAAAATTCCACAGTATGGAAATTCACTGTGCTGTTTTCTGATACAGAGATTGAGAAGTAAACCTCAACCATATTGTACATTTTTTAAGCAAATACTAGAAGGATTAAGCTCCTTATTCATTGTTTTGATAATATCATCGATCAAATATCTTTGTATTAGAAAGAAAACTAAATTGTATTCAATATTAATCAATCAAATGCAAGTCAAGGACCAAATCCTACTTATCAGGGGAAAAATTGTGGAAATCTAGATAGGGTGAAGGGGTGATATAAAACAGGCATATAAATAATGAGGCATCAGTTGAACTGAATGTGAATCTGTTGTAAATTTATTTGAATTATTTTCTGTGACAGAGACTCCAGAACCAGTGGTGAAGAAAGCTTCAAAGGGTTCAATCGATAGAGGTGAGTGTTCGGACTACTTCTTAATTAAAAATGGCTACATCTTGTCAAAATTAAAAAGAACAGAGAGATGGTAAAAAGAGAGAGGAAAAAACAGAAGTAAAGAGTGACGTGGTTCGGCTATGAAAGCCTACATCCACAGAGGAAAGCCAAAATGGCTACATCTTTTATATTCTGAATTGATGTATTACATTGAATCCTAAGTAGGATATATATAGGAACTAAGTGGATTTAGGAGAATCCATTGATTGGATTAAAATCAAGGACAATTAATGTTCCTTAATTTTACTCAATCAAGGATATGAACATGTGCTAAATGTAATATTCTCAACACATTTGCATGTACCTCAGAAATTGAACAAAGTCTTTGTTCCACGAAGCATTTCAAACAAGTCCATTCTGTGTGTTTTTGTTTTTCAAGCATTTTAAATAATATGTGGATTTCCAGAACACATTTTATACTATGGGCATTGGAAGGATTTCCAATCGATGATGATGCATCAACACTATACCACTAAGTCACTAACCCTCTTTCTAAATCACTGTGTAAATCACAGTGGAGTGATTAATTCACATGGGATGTGTAAATGTTCCCAAGTGTATAACCCATGTCCTGCTTTATATTTTACAGATGTTGCTCTCGCAGAGCTTGAAAAGGAGAAGAGTTTGTCTTTTATCAAGGCATGGGAAGAAAGTGAAAAATCTAAGGCCGAGAACAAGTAAGTCTTTGTTGCTGATTTATGTTCTTCCTAAACATTGTTGGGGAGAGAGATGCCTAGGGAGTTCATCAAGAACCCTTTGATAAATATGTTGAAACACCATTTCAATTCAAAAACTTAAGCCACTGGGTTTGGGCCGCACAACTATACGACTCGACACTCACACATCAATAGATATTATTCCTTAAACAACAGTTCTGATAGATGCTAATTTATTTATGTCCTTTGGTAGTTCAGGAAAAAACTCAATGCTTGCTATCATCTTTTTTTCATTCGTTTCTGGATAACTCTATATCAGCTTAAAATTTGTTGAAACTTTAGCAATAATAGCAACTATGCTGAAACTGTAAAACAGGGCCCAGAAGAAGCTCTCTGATGTTGCTGCATGGGAAAATAGCCAGAAAGCAGCTGTGGAAGCCAAACTAAGAAAAATTGAGGTAATTTGGCCCTGTTCTTTTCGTTTTAGATTTATATTTCGGTTTCCCCCACCCACCCTATGATGCTGCTGACCATGATTACATTTGATTTACCTTGAGTACTTGATTGGTATGTACTACAACATGGTAAATTGGTAATGTGGGTCATACTCATTAATTCACAGAAAATAGTGAATGTTTTGAATAAATGGCAGGACACTTCTTTATCATGTGCTATGCAGTGATTGGGGAACCAATTACAATTATTTTACAGCTTTAGATTCAACTTTAACAACTTCAAGGTATTAACAGGAACAATTAGAGAAGAAGAAGGCAGACTATGCAGAGAAAATGAAGAACAAAGCCGCTTTGATTCATAAGCAAGCAGAAGAAAAGAGGGCAATGGTTGAAGCTAGACGTGGGGAAGAACGTCTCAAGGCAGAGGAAACAGCTGCAAAATATCGTGCAACCGGGCACGCTCCAAAGAAGCTCCTCGGTTGCTTTTGAAGTACTTTTGTTGTGCCTGTATTAAACATTAAGTGTAATTCCTGGTTTTTCTGTATATTTTTCTTGTTTGTTTACTATGTGTTCATTTTGTATGTAATTGTAAACTGATTGAAAAATCAGCAAAGGTATAATATTTTGCGTGCATACAATGTTGATTTGAGGATAACTATTTCATCTATAATAAGAAGATTTTACAAGTATTTACATGTGAACTGTAAAATTATGAAGCTTTTACTCTTTTACAAATAGTTTGGGATAAGCCCGATTCTTGTTTGGTAAGTAGGCAAGTCCAATTGTCGAAGCAAGAGCATGGTAAGCATGGTAACAACCAGTATTTCGTGCATAAATAAGTTTAAGCTCTAGTGGAAGCTATTGGTTGGAAAATCCAATATTGATTCACCTGAGCTTCAAAACTTGACCAAATGATGTAACCACAATCTGGTACCATAATTGTTATCTCTAGAAAAGGACTGGTACCACTTGGTCTTATACCTTAATCAGTTAACCAAATCTTGTCATATCTAAAAATATGTTCAAATAACCATGCCATGATAACATAAACAAAAATAGGGAAGTTGGGTTCAGCAGCCAGAATAATAATAATTAATATTAATGAGCATCCATATTATATCATGGAAACTACTTGAGTACAAGAAAGACTTATCTAGTACTGGAGTTTTGAATGGAAGACAGAATATGTATGTCCTATATATACTGAACAACTGGCCTGGTCTAATAAAACAAAACCTAGTAAAATGGTAAAGCACCATTTCTAACTGTACTCAGCCATAAAACTAACTGAAGTACACTTGGAATCAGCTTAACTCTTTGCTCTCTCAATTCCTTAACAGCAAAAATACCAGAAAAAACCAGCACAAACTTCAGGGGGCAAAACACATTGCAAGCATTTGAGGCATGATTCAGAGGGGGCAGATGAAGGAGTTTTCTGTCGACATGGCACAAGGCATGGTGTACTTATCTAAAGCTTCTTCCAAAAAGCTCATGTCATTGTTAATGGGGAAATCCAACAGCAGCTGTAATGCACTTTCCGATGAATCCTCTAAATCATCAGAGCTTGAGGAATCATACCCAACCGCCATTTCTTCGTTGTAGGATTTGCAACTCTTGCACTCATTATCTTCATTTTGAATGCTTCCTGCGTTTGAGAATCCCGCTAAAATGGGGCCAATCTCTGTTGTAATGGCTGAAATTGATCCACATTTTGTTGATGAAGATGCTTGAGAAATTGGGCTCTGGCATGCAGTTTTATCCTCCCTATTGAACTTCCGAAATGATTCACCAACTTCTGAGTTCCATATGCGAAGAAAATAGTCAGAATCAGTTTTTTCGGGAGGAATTGAATTGAATAGTGATGACTCCCTCGAAAGCCTGGCCTCAGCTTCAAGCCTAGCACTCTCCCATTGTGTCATGTGGCGAGTGGAAGGGGAGGCAGGCGCATTTACAGTTGTAGAGCAAGTAACAGGCTCATGTGTTTGTGGATCAAGGCCCATATGCATGAGGCGCTTCTTCAAGTGGGTGTTCCATAAATTCTTGATCTCATTGTCGGTTCTCCCTGGTAGTTGAGAAGCAATAGCAGCCCACCTGAAATTTTTAGCAAGTCAATTATATAGAGGACAAGGTTTATACAGCAGGTTCCAACAAATTCAAAGTGTGTAATAGTTCTAAAGTATTCGTTGTCACAATAGGAGACTGATTTTACTTAAGCATAAAGAGATTGCAGATTAGATTATCATTGTCGCAGCTTGTTTTGATTCTTGAATCTTGCACGTTTTCAGACACCATTGTATCATTAGTTTTAACTTTCAAGTTTCTGTTATTTGTAAATACATGCAGATCAACCAAGCATGTGACTTAATAGAGTGTTCGTGGTCCCTCAATGCACTGCCATATGGTTTGTGTACTCCTACTTTTATAGTTTATGAAGTTCTAACACCTGCAAAATAGGACTGATTCTAATAGTCATACAAGTCAGGATTCAAATGCAAGCGAAGAAGCAAATTAAAGTACCGGTTCCCAAGAATGCCATGAAGCTGTATGACAAGCTTCTCTTCCTCTAGAGTAAAGGGACCACGTTTAATGTCGGGTCGAAGATAATTTGTCCACCTAAGCCGGCAACTCTTCCCACAGCGAAGAAGACCTGTACAAAAAGGAAAATCCATAATCCACGGATCTCTTGAATAGCCTTGAAAATTTACCCCTATAAAGTTGCAGATTGGCTTTCAAAAGGAAGCATTATCCTTGAATTTTCATTAAACATACTGGAAAATTAGAAACATACAAATAACTAGAATAATTTACAGCAGCAAAAATGTAACAACATAGTAATCACATCAAAAGACAAGTTCATTTATAAATGTGTGAATAATCGTTTTTTCTATAAAGTTATATACTTATATGGAGAGATCGAAAAAAGAAAAAGAAAAAAAAGAAAGGCTCTTACAAGGATGAAAAACATAACAGATGGACCTCATAGCATGCATGACAACTCTTTCAATTTCTGAAAACCAAAACATAACAACTGAAACGGTTCTTTTTTCTACACCCTATTGAATATCCTAATTACAAACAATAACTGTTAAATATACCAAAATGTGGCAAGGAGATTATAAATCATATTTCTCACTCTTTCATATTTCATACAAAGCCAGGTTTTCTAAAAAATTTGATTGATTTTAGAGTAATAAAATGCATAGCTCCACCTAAAAGGAGTATTCATAAAATAAAAATTGAAACCATGGCAATGATTCGCATTTGTCAACAACACCACCACCTAAAAAGCACAAATTGAAGAAAGAAATATATCTATGGTAATATTGATGATGTGTCCTTTTGAGGGGAAAAAAAAATTGTCAACAAACTACCCCAGAACACTTGTTTTGATGCATCTTGAAAAGACATTGGCATAAGTGGCAACAAAAGTAGATCAGAGGAGAAAGAGAAAAATAAGAAACAGATTCAGCCAATAACTTAATGCTTCCAATAAAAACGATAAAGAAGTCCAAGTTCCCATAAACAATTAAGCCATGAGTTAATGTTTGTGTTTCCATAACCTATTGCCATTATCCCATAATTATTAGTATCCAAGTCCAACTTCCAACTTCCAACCCCAGGTGCAAATAGTTCAACTTCAAATGCTACGAGTTGACTTATATAGGTGTTCCATACGAAGTCAAATCTCAAAGCCAAGTCTTAAGCATCGTTAAGCTAGCACCTTGGAAATGCTGTCATGCTTTGGAAGGAGGAAAAAAAAAAAAGTGACTTGGAAAGTGCTTTTTATTTTCTTGCTCTCAGAGCACAACAAACTCAAAAATCAAATTTTATTTCCAAAAGCAAAGAAAGCATTTTCACAAGTTTTTCACCACATAAAGTAGGAACACTCAAACCTGCAAGCTTGGGGAGAGACCTCCAGCTCCCATGCCCACCATTTTTCTTGATATAATCAACAAGAATCTCATCCTCCTCAGGAGTCCACGGCCCTTTCTTCAAACCCCTCTTGTCACAACAAGGTGCCCTTCCCATATCCCCCCACTTCACAAAATTAGGACTCACTAAACAAACACCAAAAGAACCTAAAAAAACACCTTTAAAGCCCCCACAATGTCAAGACTCCACCACCAGGCCACCACAAAACTCTAACAATAAAAAAGATCCAAGAAAACCCTTTAAAGCCCCATCACCACTACCACCACAAAACACCAAAACACAAAGACCCAATAAAACTTTTCAAGGCCCCATACCTTTTAGACACCACCACCAGCGAACACCAACAGTTCAACAAATAAAAGCTCCAAGAAAAACCAATGAAGCCAAAAACTTTCACAGATAGAGAGAGAGAGAGGGACTATAAATGCTAAAAATTCGGTCTTTATTACAGTATTTCTTAGAGGAATACGAAAGTGATAATAAATGTTGTGGGCTTGCAAGGACAATTTATTAACGAGTTTTAGGCTGGCTTCTTCTTGCAATAAATGTAAGGTACAGAGACACAGAGAAATTGAAGCATCATTGAGAGAAAATTTGCACAAAACAATGTAAGAGAGTTAATGGAGTTGCTTCCTTTTTGAGGTTTTCAATTGCACAGAACTGCTATGAGAGAAGAGAGAGAGAAGCTGCAGTGAAGATGATAGTGAAAGCATTTATGGTGCACTCTATTAATTTCTAACACAGAAGACAGAAAGGGTTCCCCAAGAGAGAGAAACATTAATGTTGCTGACAGTGACATGCAGAGTACGGAGACTCCATGAAATTAAATGACTTTTCTTGCAATCCAAGCAGACAGGACAAATCATGACATGCAGCGTAATTACTTGTAAGTTTGACATCCACGACAGCGAATCCCTTCAGGGAGATGAACCATAAAATAATTTTGACTTTGACATTAGATTAGGCTTAATAATTACCCATGTTATTTTAAAAAACAAAATAGACTTTTCTTGTGATCCAAGCATAAAAAGACCCTTAATAGGACGAATTATAACATACATCTCAAGAAAAAGTGTATGTTATAAGGTCAACGTCCACGGCAAAGGATCCTTAAAGAGACGAACTGTAAAATTTATCCCAAGAAATGAAAGTTTTGAGCTTGAAACCTCATAATGAGAATCCTTTTGAAATCACCCAGATCATTAAACTTAATAATTATCTATATAAAATAAAATAAAAAAATAAAAACTTTACTTCTTAATAAATCTGAAGAATTTATAATCTTTTTTCTCTATATAGTATTAATATTTGTGGTGTGACTTTCTTAATTTACTTGCAAGTTACCTTATTTGGTCAATTAGAAAAACGAGGAATAAAAAAACAAAAGAGCTGTTATCTTTGGAAAATTATTAGTTATCTTTAGTAGTTTCATAGACTTTTGTTAGTCTCAATTTAGTGATCTTTTTTTATTTAAAAAGTGTTTGGTTAGAAGATGTAAATACTTTATTTTTTGAGTAAAAATATAAATACTTTAATGAACAAAGAAAAAAATAAAAAATAAAACCAAAAGTAATGTGCTATAGCCTATAGTTACAGTTTCTCTGTGAGACTATTACTTATATGGATTTGAAAGAACATTGAGAGTTAAAGCTCTGGAGAGAAATCCTGTTGAACATTCAAAGAGTTTGCACGTGACCAATGACAGAAGGACACGCCGTTGAGAAGTGTATGTGATTTTAATATTTTGCATGATTGAGAACGTGGGGTTCTGTTTTTGTTTGTTTAAATTTGTTGGTGCGTGGGGGAAGGAGTTGGAGGAAAATAGTCAAAGAGTTGTCAAAACGGGTTAGATGACAACTTCATAATAAATGTGATCAATTGAATGTCAGAGATTCCAATAGACGTTACTGTTCTGGTTGGTTCGACCAACATCCCTTCATTTGGGAAAATTATTAGGTATTCCGGGAGTATATTCAATGTGTATTCCCTCCTCTCACAGAAATAGTGGATCTCATCATGAATTTAATTAGTGGAACCCATAATTTCTATGAGAAGAGGGAGTACGCATTTAATATACTTCCGGAGTATAGTATAATTACCCATCCATTTTTAGCTTTCTACAATTTTGTTTCTATGATTTTTTTTTTTTTTTTAAGAAAAGAAAGAGTGTATGGAAACTGATTTTTTCACCGACTTTCAAGTTTTTATGGGAAAAGTATCTCCTCCCATTGAGATCTTTTCATTTCCTTTAATTTTTAATTAGAATTATGACATGTTGCATTTAAAAAAATCCAACGGTCTTAAAACACTTATGGAAATCACACAAAATCAAATAAATGCCACATGTTATAATTTTAGCTAAAAATTGGAGGGAATTGGAGGATGCAATGGGAGGGAATCCTTTCCCCTTTTTATGTTGTGATGGGTCATGGACTCATAAGTGTTGAGGGGGAAAAAGAACCTAATTTGCCAGTCTAATCTGGTCTGAAGAAAAGCATTTCAACCAGTTTCATTCACTTTCATTCAACGACGAGTTCTCAAGCATTTTAGCTATTTTCAATCAGATATCAGGTTTAAGGGCTCAAATCCTTTGAAACTGCCCAATTGTGCGTCCCTTATGTGTAGTTCTTTATGTTAAGATTTGGCCACAAATGTCTAGATATGATCATGGAGGTCGAGATCTAGTAGCAAAGAGTCCGGAGACCATGGAGATAGAGATCTCCCTTACATTTGTTGCTCTCCATTATTGTTTCCCTTGCCATCAACTCTCTAACCAAGAATACAACAAATCCAATTGTTGAACTCGTTGACCCACTTGATCGTTTACCCGACAATGAATGATCGCCTCTACCAACCCAATCATATTGGATTGAGTGGCGAGTTAAGGGCAAATTCAAACCCTCGCCGACTCGTGGACAACCCTAATAAATATAAAGTAAAACTTAGGTACAGTTCCTTAGGTTAAATACATCAGGTTCCCCAATTGAATTCAAACACATGTTTGCATTAACCAATGAAACACAAACAATATTATCTTTTCCAAGAATATTTAAATTCAATGCAGTTATATATTTGAATTCAATTAAAGAACCTAATGTACCTAACATAAGGAACTGTACTTAAGTTTTACCTATAAATATATATTGTATAGACCTAGTGGCGTGATAACCTTACCCATCCCATTAAAAGCCTAGTCAGCAGTCATCCTAATCGTTCACATGTTCCAAGAGTGCATCAAATCTTGACTATGTGATTGGCTGAGGTAGTTTTCAATGTCTTAGGGGTAATTGTGAGAGTTAGTTCCTAAGGCATGCGCCACTGGAAATGACGTGCTTGCTCAAGACAAAGCAAGGAGACCAAAGGCTTGCCATTGCACCACCCTAATAGAAGAGGCATGCCCATATACAAATAATCCGATGTTTCATGCTAGAACCAAGCACGTTGAAATTGATCTCCACTTTGTTCGTGACAAAGTTCAGTCTGGTGGTTTTACTGTTAAGTTCATCTCAACTAAAGATCAAATTGCTGATATTTTTACTAAGCTGCTAGTCTCTTCTCGCTTTGCCTCTCTTTATGACAATCTCACCGTCACTGCCCTCCCATTTAGATTGAGGGGGCCTATTGAAGATACAGTTGCTAACCATCAGCACCAACTTAGCCCGATATTGAAGGACTCTATAACCACCGAATCACCTGAGGAGATATCCACAAAGAAGAGTCCTACTGCATCACAAATAGATAGATAACAATTAGATAGATATACATTTGTAATATTTGAATTTCAAACATAGCTGTACCTATCTTATTGTATCAATCATAGCTGTCACAGCTGTACCTATCCTATTGTATCAATCATAGCTATCATAGCTGTACCTATTGTATCAATTCTATTATAAATACAATACAAACTCCTCTCTGTTGGTTATGCAAAAGAGTCATAAACATTGATAACTTTTGTCATTTTATGGTATCAGAGCCTTAATACAACAAACGTCTTTTCTTTTATTTTTATTTTTTCAATGGCTCCCTCTGACTCTTCCACCTCTGAATCTCTTTCTTCCACAAACACCATTGTTCCTACGTCATCCCTCATCACCAATCTTCCGCATCTTGTCACAGTCAAGCTGACTCGTGACAATTTTCTTTTATGGAAGGCACAGATCGTGCCTTATCTCAAGGGTCAAAAGGTGTTTGGCTATGTTGATGGCACCATTTCAATGCCACCACAATCTATTCCTGCTTTCAGTGATGGTTCCATAACCATACCCAACCCAGCTTTCCTCACTTGGGTTCAACAAGACCAAATGGTGCTCTCAGCTCTTATTTCTTCTTTTACTGAGAGACTGATTGCCCAAGTCATTGGTTATTTCACTTCTCGCAAAGTATGGATTGCCCTTGATCATTTGTTTGCCTCGCACTCCCGTGCTCGTATAATGCAAACACACTTCCTGCTTGCCACGTTAAAGAAAGGTGGTTCTTTTGTGACTGATTACTTTCAGAAATTTAAGTCTCTTTCTGATACTCTTGCTGCTGCTGGCCAGCCCTTGAATGAGTTTGAGAGTCTCTCCTTTGTGCTTGCGGGTCTTGATATTGACTTTGACTCTATTGTCACTACCATCTCTACCCGCGGTGATACGATGCCTCTTAAAGACCTCTACTCTCATCTTCTCATCCATGAACAACGTATTGAGCATCAGTCTGCCATTACTGAATTGGTTTTTCCCTCTGCCAATGTTGCTACTAAGAGTCCTCAACGTGGTCGAGGCCGTGGGTCCTCTTCCTTCAATCGTGGTCGTGGCTGTGGTCGCAATCGTGGTTTTCCTCCACTTCTTCCTACACCACAAGGTGACTCCTCCAGGCCTATCTGTCAAGCTTGTAACAAACCAAGCCATATTGCTCTCACCTGTTATAACCAGTTCAACCATGCTTATCAACGTGAGCCTCTTCAGCCGATGCAAGCTTATATTGCAGCTCCGTCCAGTGCAGGTGATCTGAATTGGTATCCTGATACTGGTGCTACCCACCATATCACTTTTTATCTCAACAACCTCAATCTACAACAAGAAGAGTACACTGGTTAGGAACAAGTTCATGTTGGTAACGGTCAAGGTTTGCCCATTAATCATCTTGGTTCTTCTTCTCTTTCTTCTCCTGAAGCTAACTTTCTCTTGAAAAATATTCCTCATGTTCCTCAAATTAAAAAAAAATTTGCTGTCTGTCTCTAAATTCACTTCTGATAATAATGTTTATTTTGAGTTTCATCCTTCTTTCTTTTGTGTTAAGGATCCAATGTCGGGAGCTACCCTCCTCAAAGGTCAGCATAATCATGGTCTCTACTCCTTGTCCCCTCCTCAGTCATCTCCGCCTTCTCTTCATGCTTTCATGCGAATTCGGACTTCCTTGGATGGCTAACACTCTCAGCTGGGACATCCTTCATTGCGTCTTGTTCGTGAGGTGGTTTCGCAAAATAATTTGGCTTTTCTACAAACCAAGCCTTCTGTTGTTTGTCATGCATGTCAGTTAGGAAAAAGTCACCAATTGCCTTTTCATTTATCTTCTTCTGTATCCGCTCATCCTTTAGATCTTCTTTTCTCTGATGTATGGGGTCCTTCCCCTATTTCTTCAGTTAATGGAAATAAGAACTACGTTTGTTTTATTGATGACTTCAGTAAATTTATTTGGCTTTACCCTATTGTTGCTAAATCTGATGTTATCACTGTGTTTCAAAAATTTCAAGTCCATGTTGAGCGTCTCTTTAACAGAAAGATAAAAGCAATCCAAACTGACTGGGGAGGAGAGTTTCGAAAATTGAATCCTTTTTTTGCCAAATGTGGTATTGCTCATCGTCTCTCCTGTCCTCATCATCACAAACAGAATGGTTTTGTTGAAAGAAAGCACCGTCATATTGTTGACACAGGTCTCACTCTTTTGGCAGCCGCCTCCATGTCACATAAGTACTGGGATGAGGCTTTTACCACTACTTGTTTTCTTACCAATCGCATACCATCTCCTGTCTTAAAAAATAAAAGTCCCTTCCAAGTCTTATTTAATCAAACCCCTGATTTTAATTTTTTGAAAGTATTTGGTTGTGCTTGTTGGCCTCATCTTCGTCCATATAATACTCACAAGTTTGATTTTCGGTCTAAGCTTTGTGTTTTTCTTGGCTATAGTTTGCATCACAGGGGTTATCGTTGTTCTGCATATTCCATCTGGTCGTGTTTATATTTCTAAAAATGTCATATTTGATGAAACTCGTTTTCCTTTTGGTTTATCCTCCCAAACACCTACCTCCACTCCTATCTCCTCCCTTCCTCAATCTCTTCAGGTTCCCCACGGATTCCCCTTCACCTTCTTCTCATGTTTCCTCACCTGCTCCTGCATCTAGGTTGACTTGTCCCTCCACAGAACCGATTCCTTCTCTAGTGGCTCCTTCCCCTACTATGGTACCTCCTGCACCTTCTCATACCATGTAGACACGATCAAAAAATGCCATCCACAAGCCTAAGGCTCTTCCACCAGATTTCATACGGCAACCACCTCCTAAAGCATTTGTGTCTGAATTTTGGCCTTTGGATGTTGAGCCCACATGTTTTACCTTGGCTTCCAAAAGCCCACAATGGCGTGAGGCTATGAATACTGAGTTCAATGCTCTTTTGCGTAATGGCACATGGTTTTTAATTCCTCCTGAGCCCACAATGAATTTGATTGGTTGTAAGTGGGTTTTAAAATAAAACAGAAGTCTGATGGTTCTCTTGATCGATACAAGGCCCGCTTGGTTGCCAAAAGATTTCATCAAAAGCCTGGTGTGGACAATGGTGACACCTTTAGTCCAATTGTGAAGCCCACTACTATTCGCATTGTTCTATCTCTAGCTGTTTCCTCCAATTGGTGCATTAAACAACTTGATGTTCAGAATGCGTTTCTTCATGGCCATTTACAGGAAAATGTCTACATGGTTCAACCATTTGGGTTTGTTCATCCCTCACAGCCTAACCATATGTGTCATTTGCATAAGGCTCTTTATGGCCTTAAACAGGCTCCACAAGCCTGGTTCTCTCGGCTTACCAACCGTTTATTGGAATTGGGTTTTGTGGGCTCCCTCTCTAATACTTCACAATATATTTTATCCACTAGCCCATCTCCTATTTATTTTCTAATTTACGTTGATGACATCATCGTAACTGGGCCAGATCCTATGTCTATCAACAGGCTTATTTCTTCTCTTCAACAGGATTTTGCTTTAAAAGATCTTTCTTGACCCTTTACATTATTTCTTGGGCGTGGAAGCACTTCCTGATCCTCACGGTATGTTTCTTACTCAACGTAAATATATTTTGAATCTTCTAAAGCGTGCTAATATGCTTGGTGCCAAGACTATCAGTTCTCCAATGTCTTCCTCCACTGCTCTATCGGCTTTCTCGGGTGATCCTTTCTCTGATCCTTCTCTATACCGAAGCATTGTTGGCTCTCTGCAATATCTCTCTTACTCGCCCAAATGTGTCCTTTGCTGTTAATAAGGTATGTCAGTTTATGCATTGGGCTACTGTTTCTCATTGGAGTGCTGTCAAACGGCTCCTCCGGTATCTCAAGCATACCTTATCCCATGGTCTTTTCATCAAGCGGCAATCCACATCTACTCTCCATGCCTTTTTGGACTCCGATTGGGCCGGCTATCCTGATGATTGACGATCAACTAGTGGATACTGTGTCTTTCTAGGCTCTAATCTTATCTCCTGGAGTTCCAAGAAACAACACACTGTTTCGCGATCAAGCACCAAGGCTGAGTATAAGGCTCTTGCCAATGCTATTGCCGAACTCACTTGGCTGCAATCTCTTCTTTGCAAGCTTGGGGTTTTTCTGAAAAATCCTCCCACGTTGTGGTGTGACAATATTGGTGCTACTTATCTCACAGCGAATCCGGTGTTTCATGCTAGAACCAAGCACGTTGAAATTGATCTCCACTTCGTTCGTGACAAGGTTCAGTCTGGTGGTCTTACTGTAAGTTCATCTCAACTAAAGATCAAGTTGCTGATATTTTTACTAAGCCGCTAGTCTCTTCTCGCTTTGCCTCTCTTCGTGACAATCTCACCGTCACTGCCCTCCAGTTGAGATTGAAGGGGCCTATTGAAGATACAATTGCTAACCATCAGCACCAGCTTAGCCCGATATTGAAGGACTCTGTAACCACCAAATCACCTGAGGAGATATCCACAAAGAAGAGTCCTGCTACATCACAAATAGATAGATAACAATTAGATAGATATACATTTGTAATATTTGAATTTCAAACATAGTTGTACCTATCATATTATATCAATCATAGCTGTCACAACTGTACCTATCCTATTGTATCAATCATAGTTATCATAGCTGTACCTATTGTATCAATTCTATTATAAATACAATACAAACTCCTCTCTGTTGGTTATGTGAGAGAGTCATAAACATTGATAACTTTTGTCATTTTAAGTGGCAAAGTCCTTACCAAGTACAACCGACCAACTTTTGCACTATAGTCACATGCAGGTAAACTGAGAGAGTGGAGCGTTCCATTACTGAGTGCATCCCTAACTTGGTGCACTTGCATGCAAACAAGAAGTACTGTAGATTTTGGCATTGCATGGAGCTCCACTACCCTCTAACACAATGTCAACATAGCAAGGAATGTCATGGCATTAAAAGACATATAAATTATAACTATTGTAACTGATTTTGTTTTGCATTTCAAACCTATGAGAGCTCCACATATGTAACATGGATCTTCTCTTTCCTTAAGGTATAAAAGGAAGAGAAGCCCCTTCACACAAAAAGACACATTCCCCCTGATCTAAAGCTCTCCCTTTTACTTTCATCATGTTAATGTTTACAAGAGTAATCAGTAATGCAATGACTTGAAGTAGAGTTTCCTCAATCCTCTCCCTCGAGTGGTTTTCTCCCTCTCTGCCTAAGTATAAGAGAGTTTCCACGAAAATTCTTGTCTTTTGATTCCTCTTTAAAGACCCTTATTTATAAACCTTAACTACTAACTTGCCATTGAGCAACTTTAGTGGCGTTTAAGTGTGTTGGCAATTGACTTATTCCTCCGAGTGCCTTTCTAATCCGTGTTTAAGCCAATTTGTCACGTGTGTGTATATATATATATATATATATATTCTAATTTCACTTATTTTTAGGTTCAAGCGTTTAAGGTGACAAAATATTTACTTGAAAATCTAAAGGTTTATTATTTTATTTTTTTTCATAAGGTCGTTCTTGCTATTTGATATGCATATTTACGCTTTTTATTTTTTATTTTTTTCCCTACAATTTTGGATGGAGAGATTTTGTAATATCACACATATGTTTTTATTTCACCATCAATTTTTTTTTTTTTATTTTTAAAATTAAATTTTTTTTTCAAAATTGTGGATGGTTGGTAGACTGGTAATATCACACATATGTTTTTATTTCACCATCAATTTTTTTTTTATTTTTTTTTTATAAATTAAATATTTCAAAATTGTGCAAATGGTTGGTAAGACTCGATAGATCAATAGCCAACTAACTTTTTTAAATATAGGAATTAGCAACGAGTCGAGTTTGACAAAAAAAAAAAAAAAAAAAAAAAACCGTTTAAAATCCCGAACGCTCTAAATTTTTTACATACTAAACCAATATCAAACCATATTACATTTTAAAATTTCATCCTAAACTCATCTAATTTATATTTGAAAAACCTAAACCCATGCCAAACTCACCTTTCTACCTTACCATGAGTAAGGTCGAATCAGAAAATGGTGGTATAAAAATTTTTTTTTTTTTTTTTAAATAAATTTTTTTTCTTTAAGAGCGAAAAGACACACACTTGCTTTCGAAATAAAGACCATAGTTTTGTGTAAATTAAAGTAATACTAATGATATTTTTGCAATTTAAATGCATATTTGAGCTAGGTTTGCTATACATAAATTAAAGCTGACTTCCCAAATCCTACTAGTTTTAAAATTTTGAAACTCAAGCCATTTATAAAAAGAAATCCTAAACCCTTATTACCAGGGTGAAGTACTCGGGTTTGGGGGGAAAATATACTAAACTCAACCCATTGTCGATTTTCCGTCTCTATTTGTAAAGAGGTCATACATGTAATTACCCTTTCAATTTATACTAATTATAAAAAGAACATTCCCATTAATTAATATTACCAAAATTACGTTTCAGAACAAAAATAGAAGATAATTTTCAGTCGAATTGTTTGATTTTGAACATTAAAATGAAAATTATTACAAAATTTAATACAAAGTTAATTGTAGATGACTTTCTAAATTTATTTTTTAAATTCCATTTTGATATATGATTGGGTTAAAAAAAAAAAATCCTGTATATAATATGTGCATACAGTTTGACTTTATTTTTTGAAAAGTATATAAAAATGATATTTAATAAAATATTAAATATACCTTGCCCAAATAATGGATTCAATAAGTTCTTGCCAATAACCACGTCTGCTGAATAGAAACATTAAACTAAAAGCCCATTTTCCTATTTATATAATAGATTGCATGGTAGGCCATAAATTGGGAGAATTCGTAGAATCGAGAAAGAAGTTTTTCATTCTGTACATGCCAGATCATGAATTAGTTACATCACATTTATGCATTTACGATTCATGTGACGGTACTGATACTCCGGATCTGATGAAATAGGATGAATTGAAATGGTATTTTGTAAATGACTTATATAGTAGTGCATTCGTTAACAAAAACTCATATCTATACTATAATATAAAACTGAAACTTTTTAACTTTTGGTTGATCTCATAATATTGCGCCACATAAGCTTTTAATAATTATCATAATTTTACGCCTTATTATTTTAATATATATTTTCCTTAATAGAAAAATATATTATTTCATATATACAAACACAATTCATAATAAATGTCTAATACTATATTATATTCTATATATAAACGCAATAATAATAATTTTTTAATAATTATCATAATTATAAATTTTCATATTTAGACAAAAAATAAAAAAGAGAAAAAATCATATTATGTTAAATTTTTTCGTGCGACCGATTAGTTTTATTAATTTTGAAATAAATGCTAATTTTATCTTACATGCTTTAACCCGAACCATGAAATTTTAATTGGGTCCACGTAACTTACATTGACTCCATTTAGCAAGCAAACAAACTTTGGTTACAGGTGAGAGATTTGGCACATAAGAGGGCTGGCATTTATTGTTGTTCCCTCGAGAGATGAAATTGAAATTATTAGCAAGTACCTCCCGCCACCCAAACTGATTGGCTGCTGTCATCAATTGTGGTCCATGGAATATGGATAAGTTTTCTCTTTTTAATTTTTTGGTACTCTCTCGTAAGTATGTACATTCGGAGGATCAGCTCCTGGCTAAATGGTTAGCACCAAAGGTGCTAACTATGTGAACGGGGTTCGAATCTTACCAATTGTCATCTTGGGAGGTGACTTAATTGAAGGAAATTCTCGTGATTCATCACACTTGTAAGCCCAGGAGTTGTGGGTTCGGATAGTGGTATGTTCCATTATTGTCCAGATATGTCCACGTCATGTTAAATTTGGGTTCAAGTGAGTTAGGACAATGAACGCACCTGCGAATCCTTTTTTTTTTTTCATTAAAAAAAAAAAAAAAGGTACATTTGGATATGCAATACAGCAATACTATTACATAGTAATAATTTGAGTCGACAAGATAAAAAGTTGTAACTTTTATAAAAGTAATTTTTCTTCTAAATAGTCATCGTTAAAAAATATTTAAAAAGGATAAAAAAAATTACTTTTTCATTTGACAAACAAGATGAAAAATCATTTTTTTTTATTAGAAGACTGAGATTAAAAGTATTATAGCATGCAATGCTAAAACTGACCTAACATATATATACATTTTAACCTTGTTATCATTTTTTTTTTTTTATATTAAAACATACACTTTTAAATTTGTAATATTTAATATTAACCATATAATAGATCTATTTCAAATAATGAAGATCCTAGTACTATTTTGATTTTGTGAATTTTTCCACCTATCATAGAAATTGGGTATTACTGTAAACTAATTTCTTTTAAAACCACTATTCGAGGATCTTTCAAGTAAAGAGCTGAGTTAAAAATTACTCAAACTCAATCTTCACACCCCATACACACTGCAATAACACAATCCCTATGATCGTTTGTAATTTGGCAACTTTGAGCCTTCTCCCTCTCGTAACAGTGGGGGGACTAGTGTGGGGACTATTCAGCCCCTCATTGTAATTAAGATTGAGGGTTGAGGCTTGAGAATGAAGATTTTGATTCGCTACTTCATCGATTGTGTTAAACTGCTAATACTACAAATATAATAAATTTTAAAAACAAATTCGTAACGGCTAGTTGATAAGTTGTTACTAGTTTTTTATATGAATTTACTACTGACACCAATTTATTATTAACCATTAATCACCCATCACATTGACAATTGTGAAATATATTGTGAAAAATGTGATTGTATAATTATTGTAAATTTGTAATCATAAAAATATTTATTTAGCGCAAAAAGCAATTAATGCACTAGATATTTCGTGTGGATGAGGTTCCTTTCACTTATGTTGTCAGCGAGTTGCATGTATTTACACTTCAGATATAGTCCTTATGTCTATATGTTGTTTCTTTGTCCTCGGAAATTGACTATCGTGTTCTTTTAACTCATCAAAAAAACAAAGCTATCGTGTTCTTTTTACTCATCAAAAAAACAAAGCTATCGTGTTCTTTTAAAGAATGCCATTTTTCCAACTGCAAAGCACAATTTAACATATTAGTATTTAATTACTAATTATAATACATACTCAAAGTGATTGTGTTCTTGATATTTGTGTTTCATTAAAACTTATTTTTTTGAAAAAAAAAATGTTAAGAGATTGTGAGGGGTGTTTTTGTTGCTATGCCATGTGCCATAACGAGATCGGTTGGAACGTGGGCTAAGCTTTTAAGGGTACGAGAGTTGAACCCAAAATTCAACCAAGGGCCCAAAAGGCGGCCCAAGGGCTAATGGGGCAGCTTCCTTGAAAGGTTTTGAATTGAATATGCTGGGCACATATCAGCATGAAGAGTAGCACTACAATCCAATGAAATAACTTATGTTAGTCAAAGCCCAAAACAAGGGTCAAGTGGGGCTTTCCATATCTTGTAGATGGCTTGAAATATAGATAATAGCTTGAAATAATTGAAATATAACTCATATTTATTAAAGAGATATTAAATCATTAATAGTTTCATCAATAATTGATATTTACCAAAACATGAAAGTGCATTTGTTAGTTAAAGCCCAAAATAAGGATCAAATGAGGGTTTTCCATATTTTGTAAAGAACTTGAACTCAAGCTAATAATTTGATATGGTTGTAATAGAACATAAATTGAAAAGAGGATAGTACTTCCCTTGAGAACTGATGTCTGCCGGGTTGTAGAACATAATCTGCCATGCCTGAGTCGAGAGGAGCAGTAGCAGATACAGCAGTAAAATGGTCCAACATGAGAGTTTTGTTAATAAGAACCCAAAGCAACAATGGAACAAGACTTCCACTGTTTCACATGGGATCTAGACTTAAAGTATAGCAACTTTAACTGAAATGAACATAGAATCATTAATGCCTTGATTCACCGCTGATATCTGCTGTAACAAATGGAACACTTAATAATGAACTTGTAGGGATTAAAAGAGTTTGACTAAGCGGGAGAGAGTCAATCCTATGAAGCATGCATGGGGTTAAAATGGAAGTCCTTAGGCTTTTATGGTATGGGTCTCAAGGTTGAAGAAGACCAAAAGCTTAAAATGGTGTTTACTGCTGTAACCCGAATATCTGCCAAGAGACATTTTTGGAGATGTGAGCTCAAATCATGTGTCTTAGGCCTGGGTTAGTGTTTAGGGTTTAGGAACAGAGTTTTAAGGTTGAAGATGACCTTAAAACCCTATACTTGAGGACGTGTGGTAGAGAATGCACTTAGGGGAGAACAGCCTGATTACTGCTGCAACGAGTTTCAAACTACTTTTGCAATCTCCATGGTATTTTCTGATCTGGTCGTAGGTCAGTGTTTAGGATAGTGAAAATGGTTAAGGATGCAGTGTTTAGGCTTGGCTCAAGCTTGTTGAGTCATGGTTAGCTTGAGTTGTGCTAAGTTAGGTTAAGTTATTCCTTTAGGTGATGTTTAAGGGTTCCATTTATAGAAGGTTTCATGGTGGTATGGGGGCTGTTTATGCATGCTCCTTGGCTTTGGTTTCCAAGAAAATAACAGCTCTGCCCCCCAGTAAGCCTTGAGCCATTATTTTGGTGGAAGCCTAGCCTATAGGATTAATTCCCCACCTCCAAACCAAACTCCCTAAGTCCTACAAAATGGAGAAGTGAACCTAGCACAGAGCTGGGCTGTAAGGGTCACTTCCTCAGCCTTGATTGGCTGGCTGTATCATGATGGTGAAGATAAAATAAGATTATCTACACTGCCACGGATTACTGCCGCGTCTGGTGGCCAATGGTGACCAGAATCCTTATCATGATTACTGTTCTGGTGGCCAATGCATGGGTTGCAGAACCTGTTGGCTTGGAGAAGATAAAGCCATTAATGATAACCTGCTTGCTTCAGTGAGCCTTTTATACATATGGGTTGAGTTGACTTAATGAAAATGTGTGCTGTCAGGTTACTGCTGCAGAACATGCAGCCAATAGTTGTGATTTCCCAGTTGCCTTTCTAGACCAATCCGGTGGGTTTTCTTTGTGTTTCCCATGCCTGAAGGTAAATTGAATGAAGGAAGACAAGCCCTTTCCCCAATTTCTGAAAAGGGAGGAGAGAGAAACGTGGGTTCCCAAGAGAGGAGCAATTACTTATTCAGCTTTTATTTAAAGCTTGTTCTGACTTTGTGGGGCCCTATGGACAGCTGTCCCAGCTGGCTGAAGGCTGGGTTAAAGGCCTTGGGCTTGCTCTTGGGCTTTAGTTGCTTATTAAACACTCCTTTTTAAGGCCCGAAATAACACACTAAGGATTGACAACAGGAGCTTTTCTGGGACTGGGCCTCTCAATTAGACATAACCAAGCTTAAATAATCCATTTAATCCTCAACTTTTAAGGCTCATCTCGGCTGGTCAGTGGGCAGTAACGGTAATGGGCCAAAACTCTAGTTGTGCTTGCTGGGCTTAGCAGGAATTGCCTTATTTAAGCCTAATCAATTGGTAAATGGGTCAATTCATTTTAGGGCCGAAAAAATGGGCATCTACATTTAGCCCCCCGAGCACGTGGCTCACTGATGGTGAGGCTCGTGCGAGCAAGACAGTTGTTGTTATCTTTTGTGGATCATGAAATTCCACTTGTTTTGTTGATGAGAAGGTGGCCATGGTTGCCTCGGATACTTGACAGTCGAATTGGCCATCTTGTTGAAGAAGCTTGATCAATGATGAATCATTTTTTTTTATTTCTGCCACAAATAATGTTGCCTCTTGTTTCTGCTAGATGCATTTGCCATCTGCTGTTGATACTGCAGGCTATTGGTGCTTGATGTTGCATTTGCAACATATATACATCATGTATTGATATAGTGGAAGTATTTCTGCAAAAACAACAATGTTAGTGCCATAAATAAGTGAGAGAATGAGCAAAACCTGTTGCTACTTTCAGCAAACTTTGGCAAGTCCATAAAGCATCTGCTAAGTTGAGCTCCAATTTCTGCCATAGTTGAATACCATTTTGAATGAACACTTTAGTGTATATCTTTTGTCTACCCATTGCCTTGCGGATAGGAAGGCGTGGAATGACAATATGTTGCTTGGTAATGTACTAGCATCTCTCGGATATTTTGTTCACAAATGGAGTGCCATTGTCATTAATGATCTCGTAGAGTATGGCAAATTGTGTAATGATGTGCCCACGAATGAGGTTTGCCACAAAATACTCAAGGAGAATCATAGGCAGCTAGTTCTTCTTCGTTTGCAAGGAGTTTTCTTTCTTGTGGTAGAGATGTTATTAAATCCTTGAAGAATATGACCCGGGTGTTTAGGCATCATGAGTGCCTTCACGGATTTTCAAAGAGTAAGAGATGGACTTGAGGATACAATCTTGTCTTGTGCGTTGATACTAGTATGAGCCATGTGGTTGAGTTGGTGAAAAGAGTCTAAATGAGATACCATCGTCGTGTCTGCAATATAGTTTCTGCAGCAGACTCTTTTATTTGCACATGAATAATGTCTTGCTAAATTTGAACAATGTTGGATCTCATTCCGTGGCAAAGGTAGGCTCGTGACTAAATGTTGGTCTCGACCATATTTGAATGTCTTTGCTCCTTATTGATGAAGTAAAGAGATGAGCACACTTGATGAATTGCCCACTAGATCCTCGAGATGATGTTTCTACCAAAAAGCTGCTCAGTTTTAAAAGTGTATGTAATTCATCCAGCCGTAGACTCCATTTGATCAATGGTAATGAAGGAAGGCTTTGTACTTTGATGGATCTAAAAAATGATAGAATTCCCATAAGTGCTTTTTCATTTTAGATTAACTAAGAATCAAATGACACACTCTTGGAATGTAATTGAAACAATCTTCACATGGTAGCTTGGTCTTTCAAATTGCAAGTGAAAACCATTGGATGGTACTCAATTTCTGCTGTAAGGGCTGCTTTATTGTTGAATGTACAACATATGTCCTGAAACTTTAAAGCAAATGGGAAAGCTCTACTATGAAATTAACTCATCTTATTGTAGATTGAGAAAATCCATGTACAACTTTATTCCCCATGAATGCTCATAAAGTCAGTAAGGGATGTGTTGAAGATGGAGCAAGTCAAGAGCGACATTTCTGCTGCTGACTCAAGTTCTGCTCTGGTGGTAGACTTCTCAGCAACAAGTAGTAATCTTCTCGGCAGCAAGTAGCAGTAAAAAAATCTTGAAAATGACTTGTTCAACAATAACAAACATTGATAGTAGAATAGTCAACATTTGGCTTAACGAAAAAGCCAAAGAAAGCAATGGAAGATTGCACCCAATAGTAGTTATGTCACACTAGGCTCAACTTGAGCCCCCAGGCAATATGAATGCACAGGAGCAATTATCCCTAAGTATGTGGAACGCAATCATCCTCAAAATTATAGCATGGCAAGCCGTGGGGCATAAGAACCACTAAATGACTTGATGTAAGGGTGAGGACAGTCCATGACTTACATGGAATGAAGAATTTTAGACATGTAAGGAGTACGGTATATGAAGCACAACACCTTAGTGATGGACATGAATTTGATACTCAAAGGTTTTGATAGCTTCACTTCTAGCAGAATAAGAAAAGGCTGGTAACCAAAGTTGCAGTAACATTGTTTACTGATTTCTGTGGTAAGACTCAGCAGTAATTTCCTGATTCCATCACAGACTTTTTTGGAGGTTTGCATGGATGAAGTCGAGTTGCATTTGGAGAATGCGGCATGCTTTGACAAAGTCTGCTGTGACCTTCCTGATGGTTTGCCGGTGCTGATAAGGTGGACATTGGTTTCGAAAGTCTGCTGCTCCTCTGCTTAATTGGATTAAAAGCATTCCCAAGTGATTGAAGTCTGCTGTAAAGACATGTTCTTCCGCCAAATTTTCGAGTGTGCTCACACTTTCAACCATTTTTTGCTTCTTGAATAATTTATTTAAGCTCCCCTAGGTGTCTACAATAAAAACCTCTTCTTGAACAATCATACACCTTGCTAAGTTCTTCAAAATATTTCAGAAAAATAGTGATGGGTAACCCTTTTGTTAGGTGAGGACCCAAGGTGCAAGAGCACGCATAATGGTTCTTCAATTCTTTGTGCATGGTTGATCTCAAAAGTTTTGAATTTTCCTCCTAGCCTCTGAATCAAAGTTATGATTTGTGCAAGAGATAATTCTTCAAGTGAGAACTTCAAGCTTTGACAAATAACAAGGTTGGAATCTTCGATATTCTTCAAATGCTTGATGCCTATCTCATGGGCGATAGCTAGGTCGGAGAGATATGCTTCATATTTGTTGGAGCATGAGAAATCAAGCTTGAAAGCCATGGTTATGGCTTCTTTAGCTTCAAGAGCATAATTCTGTCATTGCTTGATGCAATAGTGGACAAAACTTAGAGTTTGAGCTAAATCTATTAAGTCTGCCAGAAGCACTTTTTTATACTTCCTTGGGTGCTTCACCTGAAATGGAAAAGCATTCTTCACAAGGAAAACAAGTTAAGAGATCTGACATAACCTGCCTTTCTACTGCTTCTAGTGCTTCGAAGATAGTTTCATATTCAGATGGTTGTGGCAGATACGATGTAAGTCTGCCAGAATGAATAGGACGTTGCAGCAGTCTTCTAAGCAGATGATATTTTATCATATATTTTTGTAAGCCAAGAAATAATACCGAAAATGTTGAGGAGCATAAATCAGGGCTAGAAATTCCCTTTTAGCCCCAAACTAGGGAGTCTCGACATTCTTTATTGATGTGATAAACGGGTTGTTCGACCCCATTGTTGTCTTCATGGGTCAACAAGGCTTCTATTGCTCGTTTTGTTTGAATCTAGATAAAGCTAAAAATGCTTTCCAACATTGATGCTCGTATTGGACAATTTAAAATGACTTGTAGTATTGGCATTTGGTGGACCAACAAAAGATACCAAGAGACTTCTCAATGCTTGGCTTCTTCTCATATATGATCTCTTTGAATGAATGGTGACTTCACTTCACTTGTTGTGGACCACATGTAGGGTGAATGAGATCAGTGACACTCCTATCGTGATGGAGGTGTGTATGTCTATGCTCATTTTGAGGCAAACTTTGGTTGCGGTTACTTGAACCATTTCCTTTTGTAATTTAGGAAGAAGTGGCAACAAAGGTTGTTGAAGAAATTGCAGCAGAAGCTGCTAGTGATGTGGTGTTGAAACTTCAACAGAAATTTCTGATGATATCACAGCAGAAGCTGCTCAAGATGTTGCTGTAGAAGCTTCCAATGATGTTGCAAGAGGAACCGCTAACAAAATTGCAACAGGATCTGCTAATGTTACGTTAAGAGTTGTTGATTAAGTTACAGAGATCATGTTATTGTAGCTATAAAAACTGAAGCAGTTGCAGCAGAAACTGCTTATGGTGTTGCAGCAGAAGCTACTAATGATGTTGAATTCAATGAGAGTGAATCTTTTGATGGTAGTAACTCCTCTGAATTTGCCCTGAAATCTCACGACTTTGCAATAGACTATGAAGCTTTCTTCCCTCATTCAAAGTATTTCTACTGTGGGAGCTGTTAGAAGTGTGTTTCCCTTCTTGCTTCAAGATAAATCCATACAAAGGAAGAGATGTTTGGAGGCACAAGAGACTCCTATTGATGTTGTGATTCCTTTGCATAAAAGCACTTGCCAAGGAATTAATGTCAATAACGCTTGTGTTGCGGAAGAGACACCGGTTTTTGAAATTGCTCCTGCCACAGATATGTCTTCAATTTGGACTGAAATGTCTGCCACGGAGGAATTTCCTACTGCTAACTAGCCTCTCATGAGATGAATAACTTATCTCAAGATGTGTAGGCTTAGCTTTGGTTTGCTTGTCGTGGTAGCATGTTTGGTTGGAGCACTTGGTTAGTGTGAGTCCAATAGGGTATACTAGGACTGCACACCCCATTTTCTTTATCACTCCGTAGCTGGGATTGCGCACTTTAATGGACCCGGCAGGAAATAACCTTGCCACCGGGTTGTGGCACCAAAAACCGCGCACTTTAATGGACCCGGCAGGAAATAAACCTCGCCACCGGGTTGTGGCACCAAAAACCGCACACTTTAATGGACCCGGTAGGAAATAAACCTCGCTACCGGGTTGTGGCACCAAAAACCGTGCACTTTAATGGACCTGGCAGGAAATAACCTCGCCAGTGGCACCAAAAACCGCGCACTTTAATGGACCCGGCATGAAATAAACCTCGCCACCGGGTTGTGGCACCAAAAATCGCGCACTTTAATGGACCCGGCAAGAAATAACCTCGCCACCGGGTTGTGGCACCAAAAACCGCGCACTTTAATGGACCCGACAGGAAATAAACCTCGCCACCGAGTTGTGGCACCAAAAATGGACCCATGTATTCTTTTGCTGGAAATAGGTCCAAGTACTCATTAGCTAGAATTTGCTCATGGCAATGGAGATGAATTGTGTTGGCACAGCACCAAGGAATATGTTTTGATCTTCCTTTTATCTTTTGTTGTTTTCTTTCCTTCATACTTATTGTTTTATTTCTTTTTATTGCAGCTGGCAGCAGTAATGAGTTCGCTGTTGAAGATGAAGGTAATTTTGATGCAGTTGCTGCTGCAGAATCTGCTACTGCTACGATTCAGCCTCCATTTGCATCCCTCGAGAGACTTTGTGTGCAGATATCTGCTGTCCCTGCTGAGATCTTAGACTTTTTTGGTGAATTTGATAGAGTAAATGTCAGCCAATATCGCCCACAACACTTTTGGGTATTTGGTGGGGGTGAAATTGATTTTTATGGCTACTCGGTCCCTTGTGATGGAGTTCAATTCTTGGAGGCTATGTGGAAGAAGTACAGGAACTTTATCTCACACTTCAAGCTTGGGATTTTCGTTGGAGGAGCCATGTTAACTCTTCTTTGTTGTGTGTTGGCACAAATGAGGAACTCCAACTTTGATGATGTCACCGAAGCCAAGGGATGGAAGAGCGTTGTGTAAGAGCTCATGAAAGAAGGCTTCAAGCTTGACTTCATATTTGAACACTTTCCAAGACTTCTTGAAACTTATTTAGCAAAAGGAATTGCTGCTTGAATTACAGCAGAAGCTGCTTACAGAGTCGTAGTAGAAGCTGCTGATGATGTTGTAGCCAAAGTTGTTGATGTAGTTATACTAGAAATTATTGAAAATGCTTCCAATTTGCGAGAGATTCCAGCTATGGGTGAGACTCCCGTCATATAAGGAACCCATATCAAAGATCAAGTGGAGGATGCTTCCATGACAGTCATAAAGGACATGGCTGAAGTCCATGATGATATCTTAATGAATATAAAGATGTGACTGATGTTGCTGATTTTGAGGAAATAGCCCCCAAGATAAGGACTGTGATCTTGGCAGATGCAAGACAGCTGATTTTTATGAGCTTTTACTAGCTTTGATAGGCGTTCACTACTCTTTCATAGTTGCTAGTGCCAACATTGTGATGATAGGGAAAGAATGTATGAATGTTGTTGGGACCGCTAAATTGATTGTTGATGCTATAGCAGAACCCTCTACAACAGACTTGTGAAGTCTGGTGTTGCAGCAAAACTTCTTGCAGCAGATTTATGATTCTAAAAGGTGATGATCTTGCTTTTGTCGTACTATAAAAAATAGATTTCATTGATCTTTCTGTTGAGCTTGCGAGAGCTTGAAGATCCTATCTTGAATTTGCGTTGAAAACTACTTTGGAGTGACGAGTAGTCTTCGGCATGGTGCATGGTAACAACAGTCTTAAAAAACAGTGTTTCGCTGACAGAACTTTTCATGGTACTTGTAATGCATTCTTCTTTCCCCCTAGGCCTTCACAAAATGAGCCTAACTGAAAAGGATAATCTTGTGACTTTTGGAGAAGTTGAGCAAACTTGATGATGTCCAAAATTTCGAGGTGAGCATGGCACTTGGCTAGCATATTTCTATGCAAATTTCCGCTAACTCATGCTCATCACATTTTGCATAACAATCTAATGCGATGTGGCAGATGCGGGAAATGATTGGACTCAAGCCTCATATTCGACATAATAATCCAAGTATGAATGGCCGATGTGGAAAGTGATTGGATTCAAGCGTCACATTCGGCATAATAATCCGAGGATGAATGAAAAATGTGGCGAATGACTAGACCCAAGTATCACATTCAGTATAACAGTCCAGGGATGTATGGCAGATGTAGATGCAAGTGGATCTCTGCCGTTCTTTTGCTTTGTGTGATGAAGATTGGCAATGGTAATCTTGCTCTTTCATATGAAAAATTTGCTGCAAAATTTCTCCACTATGTCTTTCCATGCATTGATCGATCTTGTGGGTGGCATGGTGTACCGTCTTCATGCACAAGAGACTTGGAGAGACATCTTGCAAACACATGTCACCATTCCCAACATGGGTGTTAAGTAACTCAGTGAAACATGAACGGCCTTCTCTCAAAGTGTTTAGAGTGTTTAGGAGATTATCCCTTCTTTTTGTTGAGCAAGTTTGCCACGTCTAATAGCGTGACAAACTCAAATTGGTTCTGCAGAAAGTTGGCCATCAGTGATTGAAGCTCTTTCTTGCTGAAGTGTGTTGGACAACACCTCATCTTGCTGTTGGCTTGGTCGCTCCATATAGCTTACGATTTCTTCTAGTTGCCGTAGAGACTCGGCTAACTCATATTGCATCTGCTGCATAATTTTCAACAGATTGTATAGAAGATTCATATAAGGGCCAGCAGCCCCCTAGTAGACTTCTTGACTTAGGTGGCATATTTTTAGAGTCATGCCTTTCTTGTTAGGAAGCGCTAAATTCAACTCTCCAGTGGAGTCGCCAAAATGTGAGAGGTGTTTTTGTTGCTATGCCACGTGCCATAACGAGATCGGTTGGAACGTGGGCTAAGCTTTTAAGGGTACGAGAGTTGAACCCAAAATTCAACCAAGGGCCCAAAAGGCGGCCCAAGGACTAATGGGGCAGCTTCCTTGAAAGGTTTTGAATTGAATATGCTGGGCCCATATCAGCATGAAAAGTAGCACTACAATCCAATGAAATAACTTGTGTTAGTCAAAGCCCAAAACAAAGGTCAAGTGGGGCTTTCCATATCTAGTAGATGGCTTGAAATATAACTCATATTTATTAAAGAGATATTAAATCATTAATAGTTTCATCAATAATTGATATTTACCAAAACATGAAAGTGCATTTGTTAGTTAAAGCCCAAAATAAGGATCAAATGAGAGTTTTCCATATTTTGTAAAGAACTTGAACTCAAAGCTAATAATTTGATATAGTTGTAATAGAACATAAATTGAAAAGAGGATAAGTACTTCCCTTAAGAACTGATGTCTGCCGGGTTGTAGAACAATAATCCTGCCATGCTTGAGTTCGAGAGGAGCAGTAGCAGATACAGCAGGTAAAATGGTCCAACATGAGGAGTTTTGTTAATAAGAGCCCAAAGCAACAATGGAACAAGACTTCCACTGTTTCACATGGGATCTGGACTTAAAGTATAGCAACTTTAATTAAAATGAACATAGAATCATTAATGCCTTGATTCACCGCTGATATCTGCTGTAACAAATAAAACTCTTAATAGCGAACTTGTAGAGACACAAAAGATTTTGACTAAGCAGGAGAGAGTCAATCCTATGAAGCATGCATGGGGTTAAAATGGAAGTCCTTAGGCTTTTATGGTATGGGTCTCAAGGTTGAAGAAGACCAAAAGCTTAAAATGGTGTTTACTGCTGTAACCCGAATATCTGCCAAGAGACATTTTTGGAGATGTGAGCTCAAATCATGTGTCTTAGGCCTGGGTTAGTGTTTAGGGTTTAGGAACAGAGTTTTAAGGTTGAAGATGACCTTAAAACCCTATACTTGAGGACGTGTGGTAGAGAATGCACTTAGGGGAGAACAGCCTGATTACTGCTGCAACGAGTTTCAGACTACTTTTGCAATCTCCATGGTATTTTCTGATCTGGTCGTGGGTCAGTGTTTAGGATAGTGAAAATGGTTAAGGATGCAGTGTTCAGGCTTGGCTCAAGCTTGTTGAGTCATGGTTAGCTTGAGTTGTGCTAAGTTAGGTTAAGTTAAGTTCCTTGAGTTGTGTTCAAGGGTTCCATTTATAGATGGTTCCATGGTGGTATAGGGCTGGTTATGCATGCTCCTTGGCTCTGGTTTCCAAGAAAATAACAACTCTGCCCCCTAGTAAGCCTTGAGCCATTATTTTGGTGGAAGCCTAGCCTATAGGATTAATTCCCCACCTCCAAACCAAACTCCCTAAGTCCTACAAAATGGAGAAGTGAACCTAGCACAGAGCTGGGCTGTAAGGGTCACTTCCTCAGCCTTGATTGGCTGGCTGTATCATGATGGTGAAGATAAAATAAGATTATCTGCACTGCCACGGATTACTATCGCGTCTGGTGGCCAATGGTAACCAGAATCCTTATCATGATTACTGTTCTGGTGGCCAATGCATGGGTTGCAGAACCTGTTGGCTTGGAGAAGATAAGCCATTAATGATAACCTGCTTGCTTCAGTGAGCCTTTATAGATATGGGTTGCGTTGACTAATGAATGTGTGCTGTCAGGTTACTGCTGCAGAACATGCAGCCAATAGTTGTGATTCCCAGCTGCCTTTCTAGACCAATCGGTGGGTTTTCTTGTGTTTCCCATGCCTGAAGTAAATTGAATGAAGGAGACAAGCCTTTTCCCAAATTTCTGAAAAGGGAGGAGAGAGAAACGTGGGTCCCAAGAGAGAGCAACCACTTGTTCAGCTTTTATTTAAAGCTGTTCTGACTTTGTGGGGCCCTATGGACAGTTGTCCCAGCTAGCTGAAGCTGGGTAAAGGCCTTGGGCTTGCTCTTGGGCCTTAGTTGCCCATTAAACACTCTTTTTAGGCCCGAAATAACACACTAAGATTGACAACGGGAGTTTTTCAGGCTGAGCCTTTCAATTGGACATAACCAAGCTTAAATAATCCATTTAATCCTCAACTTTTGAGGCCCATCTCGGCTGGTCAGTGGGCAGTAACGGTAATGGGCCAAAACTCCAGTTGTGCTCGCTGGGCTTAGCAGGAATTGCCTTGTTTAAGCCTAATCAATTGGTAAATGAGTCAATTCATTTTAGGGTCGGAAAAATGGGCATCTACAGAGATATATTGGCCATGAGGCCCAAGCCTAGTGTCGGTCCATATACTTATAGAATAAACAAATCTAATCATGGTTAGTTTAGGACTAATATAGGGTTATTTAATATATAAACCACACGTTGGGTTCATTATAACATAAGAATTCACATAGTAAAGATGTATTTGTCAATAGCTTTCCTCCATAAACATAGACTATAGTGACCAAACCATGTTAAACCTTTTACTTCCACTTATCTTTTTCTCTTTCTATCACTCAACAACTTTAATATGGAATCAAAGCCTACTAGATATAGGTCTTATATCCTTCATCATTAACACCACAAAATTCTTTTTCTTTTATGTCAATAAATAAATAAATAAAATCTCCCAACAACTCCACTATCACCACCCTCAATATCTGTTGTCGCGAGCAATCCCTAGAGCAGTGAAATTGAGACCCTTAAGTTTGAAGGGTTTGGTCCATGAGGCCTAAGCCTAGTGTAGGTCCATGTACTAGTACTCTAGTAGAACAAGTAAACCTAGTTATAGTTAGTCTAAGACTAATATAAATTTCTCTAGTTTGTAAACCTTAAATTGGGTTCATTTTAACACAAGAATTTACATAGTAAAAATGTAGCTATCAAGGGTTTTCCTCCATGAACTCAGGTCCTAGCAACCTAACCACATTAAACATTTTGATTCCACTTATTCTTTTCTCTTTCTATCACTCAATCACTTAACTTAACAATCACTTAACAGTTTTAACAAAGAAAATTTTTATATATATATATATATATGTGTGTGTCCAAGATTCTTAGAATATGTGGGAGAATGTAATCATGTAATCCCCAAGATATCTTAGATACATCTAGGACTCATAAAGAGTAATCTCATGGATTTATTGGTATTAGATAGACTTAAATACTCATAAAGAGATAATCTCTTGGATTTATTGGTTAGAAGACTTCACATGAGATTTCAAGGAAGATCACATGAGACATAAGAATCATTAGAGCAACTCGTTGATATTTTTATATTTAAAATGTACCCTCATAAAACACTTGTTAACAAAATACTAAACTAAAAAGAAGAAGCAAGTAAATGATGGAGAAGCACAAAAGAACACACGTTTTTAATTACTATTTTTAATTTTAAGACTAAAATTGTAAATTATACCTCAATTTGATTTTAGCCCATGATGCTTGAAAATTTAATCCCTCATGTTTGAGACTATTTTATATATCATCCTTCCGTGATGTGTCCGTTAAATGTCAACTAAACTTGCAATCTCTACAATTAGTTCAATTAAAATGCATATTATATTTTTAATCTCTCTCTCTCTCATCCCTTTGATTTGATCTGTCTCCTTCTACCTTTCCCATATTTCCTTTCCCATATTTCCTTTTTAGTCTTTCTTCTCTCTCACGTTGACACAAGCATGCAGCCTTGGAAGCTTCAATGGCTAGTGATGGTGGAATGGGTTCAACGGGCGCTGTTAACGTTTTAGGTTGGGACGACAAATAATGGTTTGAGGTTTACGACAGGCTAATGGTTATTTGGTGGGTGATTGGTTATTTGGATGGGTGATTGGGTATTTGGGTATTTTTATTATTTTAGCAAAAACATCATAGGTATGCCTCATGTTGATCGACTTATGGGTGGGGTGATTGGGTTATTTGGGTATGTATTGATGTTTTTTTTTTTTTGATAAGTTGTATTGATGTTAGCAAAAACATCATAGGGATGCCTGATTTTGATCGACTTATGGATGGTTGTGGGCATGTGTTGGTTGTTGCGTACCATTCAGTGGCAACTTGTCGTGGTTGGGAACTCAGTTAGGTGGACATTGGAATGACGGAGAAGGATATAATCTCATTGGGTCCATGGATGACACAGCCCAAGTATTCACCCCGATCTTGTTGCTACCTGTAAACGCTTAGATCTGTTGGATTTTCTCTTTTATTTTTTGCCTCTTGTTTTCTTAGGTATATGAGAAAGTTTGGAGGTGAATATTAACTTGGTATGAAGTTCAAAAATTAAAATAGGTTTGAGATGGATTAGTGACCAATGATGGTTCATGGTAGTTATGGCTTCATTTTGGAGATGGGATCAACTGAGGCGGCTAGATAGGGGAACATGGCTGTAGTTGGAGAGGATTAGTGGTGACGGCTTTCAATGCCAATGGTGTTTGGAAATGCATGAGCAACCGAATAGAAAGCAAACAACAAAATAGATATAAAATGGGGAAAGATAAAAAAAAAAAAGATATAAAAGAACTAAATAAGAGAGAATATATAACGCCGTTTTGAGTTGAATTAACACTCAACAGCCATCTTAGCAACAAACAAAGACAATGACTCAAATCAAAACACAAAATAACATCAAGGTCCAAAATCTTAAACTTTAGGGAACAAAATTATGATGACCTCAAGCTCAGGGGGCCCAATTTGCAATTTATTCTAATTTTAATGAGAGAACCAATATTCCTCCCCACAAACAAAAATAACAATGAGTAGCTCTATAATAAGGATCCAATCAAGATCCAGGAAAGAGAGAAAGAAAACAAGAAATCTTGCTTGTAGCTAACCCAAAACACGCCCCAAATGAGAGTCGTGCAAGAAAAGGTATATACCTCCTGGGCCACTGCCTGGCTGAGCTCCGCCTTCAGAAAGACATTTCTCCTGAATGAGTCCAGGAAACCCTTGGTTTGTGCCAAGGAAATCCTCAACCCAAATTGACATGACATGTTCTTCAGAAAGAAAGGCAGAGCATTTTCAAATTTCTTTCATTTTAATTAATTTAGCCTTTTCGTTATGCATTCAAACCCAGGAGCTAACCATATTCTCACCCATATTTTGGACACATTATACAGTTTCCAATTTTCCTATACTCCTAACCCATGCACAACCTGGTCATTTGAACATTAGCCATCTGTCGCCGGTTGAAATCCAAGCAACATTATCGCACCAAAAAAGAGCTAGGAAAAAGAAAAAGTCATGGATTTCTTGTGCAAGGTACACCCTTCAATGGTTCAACAGTAATTAAACTAGAATAAGAGCAAATAGCACGAAACCAGTCTAATAATAAAATCTAAGGCATCTCTGACCTGAACCCAGCATCTATCTGGGATTTATAAGCCAATCTAAAACTCCATTATGGTCCTGTTAAAGTCTCAGGGCTATGCAAATCCAGAAACTAATAAAAGCAATCCAAAGGAAACGCCTTCCACATCAACCAAGAGACTTTTACCCATAATACATAACTTCCCTGAATGCGTCCTCTATATTGAAGCTAGATACCTTCGTGACTGGACAGCATCACAACCTTAAAGAGAGGAAAATACATAGTTAATTTCCAAATTAACAATTAGTAAAATAGTCTAAAATCATAGCACTCCAAGAAACCTATTTTGCAGGCCAATCTAGCATCAAACAAAACGCTCAAACTAAAAAATGCCTAGTAAATAGGAACTCAAAGCACTCTCTTCTCTACTGCACAATCCTCATTAAGCCATTAATGGCCTGTATTAATGCATATATAAGTCAGTATTGCAGAAAGTAGACATGAACAGCAATTGAAGTTCAGTTTAAATTAGTATTGATCAAGTATACATGTAAATATGCTTTCACTGTAGTGCACAAGAGATGCATTTTAATTGAACATAAGAAATTAGATATGCATGTTTAATATAAAATCAATTGTTCCACTTTTAACTAGTCTATAACTTTTTTAATTGGTAAGTTATACACCCAATGGGTTTGAACCCACAACCTCATCCTCCCCATCTATTGATATCGGAGGAGGAAGTGACATTTGAGCATAAATTCATTGGCAACTAGTCAATAACTATTTTTACTTGTTAAAAAGGGATTAGGGAATAAACAATTATGATGCTATAATGGGTAGAGTTATCAAGAATTAAGACTTATAAAAAAAGAGTTATCAAGAATTAACATATGGAGTATCTCAAAATATAAGCACCTAAGAAACACAGACATGGACACAACACAGGACACAGCAATTCTCAAAAAATTAAGACAACAATTAAAAAATTAATAAATATATATTTCCGAGCATATTTTATGTTTGTTTTAGGTTTTAAAAATACATAATATCCATTAAAATCTTTGAAACATATCTAAAATTAATTTAAAAACAATAATAAATTGTAATATACATTGATACCCATAAGAAAAATGTTACTCAACTATTAAACTAACCCCTTTTACATATAAAAGTGTACTGTGTAAACAGTGTGACACCAATACAGGTAATCTTTAGTTTTCTTATTTTATTTTTAAAAAGACAATATGAGAAACAAAAAAGCGCATTGACTGGTTTCATCAAGAAATAAAGCTTAGACAAAAAAGCAAATGAGCCGAGTCTGAGAGACAGTTTGAGCGACACCTTGCGATATGAAATCAGATGATCCGAGTCGAGCAGCACCACTGTGCCGAAGGGAGCCCCGACAAAGTAAGACAAGCGCCGATGAGCCTCTAGGTGCAGATCAGCGAGAGAGATGAGAAAGCTCCAGTGTTCCAGAGCGGGAAAGAGACAGATTGATCAAAATTTTACATATCTAAAGTCTGATTGATGTTTCAGATTGTGCTAGGTTTTAGAAAGAAAAAAAATCTATTTTTTTCCATTTTTTCAAATTTTTTCCCCTCCATGTCGAGACCGTATCTGAAATGTTTTTTTATTTTAAAAAAAAAAAAAAAAAATTCCACAAGATGCTCATGCAGGCAGCCGTGTCCCAGGTGTGTCTGTATCCATTACATGACTGTGCTTCCCATAAGCACAAAACTAATCATTATTCTCTTACCAGCACTTTTACTGTCTACACAAAAAATGATATCTTGGGTTGACGGAGAGAATAAGAAAAAGAATAGGACCAAGCTTATGTTTACATTTGAGTATCATCATTATTTTCAATTGAGAAAAGATGACAAGATGATAATGATGAGAAAATGTTGGACTATCATTCAGTAATGGAATGTACAACTTAGTTTAATCCTAAAATGGAATGTACAGTTTTTTAAAAATTCACCTTTTTTAAGGCACAACTGTAGTTTTACATGATGAACAAAATAAGCTAAGGAAAATAAGCTCACCCAAACGCACACTAAAAGACAAGCAAGTTTGATCAACAATTTATTAGTCGTAGCACTAAATGGACAATTAGGATGCATAACATAGCATGCTTAACTCACCATTGTTGACCACTAGAGCAAGATATCTACCCACAGTTACCGGCAGTAAATTGCCTGATCAATATGTGGCGGAATTTGCTTTATCTCGGTCCCAAGTTCTTGCTCAATCCTGTACCTATATGGAAATAAAATAAAATAAAAAAAAAATTTTGATAAGTGCCTATATGGAAATAAATAAATCCGGAAACCACCAATAAATAACTGCTGGTAGCTGGAAACTTAGATATAAATCAGATAAAAAAAAAATACATACAAGTTAAAGCGGTCCTCATAGGTGATCAAATTCACTGCTAAACCAAGGTGCCCAAACCTTCCAGATCGACCAACCTGAATGTAAAATATCAGTAAGCATAGAACACGCAACTGGAGAAATCTACATGCAAAAACCGTATCCCACATACCCTGTGCAGATATGTTTCTGAGTTCTTGGGAAAATCAAAGTTAATAACAACATTGACTGCTTGAATGTCTATTCCCCTTGTAAATAGATCTGCCATTTCACACCGCCAAAAAAAAATTAGAAGAAACACTAAATGTTTAAACTACAAAAAAAAAAAAAAAAAAAAAAAAAAAAGTGCCAGTACAACAAATAGCAAACACAGTATGTTCATATTAAAAGAAAAGGTAAAGAAACATATTTGTTACAAATACAGTCAACAATATATAATATGGTAAGATGGTTCATATTGTGCACTATTAGTTTCGTCTATCACTTAAATATCACCTTTAAATTTAACTGTTGACAACACCAATAAATATAGGCTTTTCATCAATTAAAAAACAAAACATTGAACCTACAATACTTTGAATATAATGAAACACACACAAAAATAAATAAATCATGTTGGTCTTAACAATTAACAGGAAAATAGGGGATGGAGGGGGATGGTTTAAAGGATAACCATATCAGCTGCATGATTGATTGATTAAAGTAACATACCAGTACAAACAAGATTCCTGCATGCACCATTGCGGAAATCATGAAACACTCGGTTACGATGGTCTTGCAGCATCTTTGCATGAATATAAAAACAAGAATAACCAAGTTCTGTAATTTTCTTGGCCAACAGTTCAACCCGATTCACTGAATTGCAGAAGATGATTGATTGGTTTATTTGCAGCTGGAAAAAGAAATCTGTTATTATATCATATTCATATATAGCAGAAAACAAAATGCATGCATCAATAGTTCATATGAAGCAAACCTTGGAAAAAAGAGTGTTTAGGCAGTGGACTTTCTGTCTTTCTTCAACGAAAGCATAAAATTGTGTGATACCCTTTAGAGTAAGCTCATCCATAAGGTTAATAACATAAGGCTTTTGTAGATATCTGTCTTTAAAGTCCTTGACTGTAACAGGAAATGTGGCTGAAAACATCAAAATTTGACGATTTCCAGGCAAAAATCGAATCAGCTGCTCTACTGAAGGTTGAAATTCCGGTGACAAAAGCTTATCAGCCTAAGAGACATTAATGAATACATCTTTCAGATTTTTGCAGTTCATGACAATTATCCAACCAAATTGCAGTAAAAGAAGAAGCAAATAAGAACAACACAGATGTCATAATTTTATTCTACATGAGTCAGATTTGAACTAGAACAAATAACTAAAGAGGCCAGGAGGGAATGGACATAATCAGGGATCAACAAAACGAAAATTCACAACACAATCATACGAGAAAAATGTTCACCATAAAGAAAGCAACTTCAAGTAGAAATTAAAGCATTTTATTTCCCAACTAGCTGGTAGAATCTGAGCCATTTGAAATATTCTAAACTGTGAAATCAGAATAAGCAAAATCGCTACTTCACCAATCAACAAGACAACAAAGTGCTACACATTTATAAATGTTCGGATATTTTGAATACGATTAAAGAAAAAAAAAAAAAAAGAGGATAAAATAAGCACAAGATAATCATCCATTTTTTAAACAGAACATTAACAGGAAATAAATCATTATTGCCAACAAAACTGAAACATCAAGTATTTACCTCATCCATAACAAGCATTGAACAGTCTTTCAAAATGCAAACACCTTTTTTTGCAAGATCTAAGATTCTTCCCGGAGTTCCGACAAGTAAATGAACTGGTTGATATAAACGCATGATATCATCCTTTAAGCTGGTACCACCTGTAGTAACCATTACTTGGATTTGCAAATGCTTGCCAAGCTCTTTACACACTTGTGACGTTTGAAGAGCCAACTCCCGAGTTGGAACAAGTATAACAACTGCATGAAAAAGAACATTTCAAATAGATGCACAAAATGAAGGCAATTCAAGCATCAAAATAAATTAGAAATGTGTAATAGCTCAAGCCGTGAAATGAACATGACAATAGCAACTTCTTGTAAATCTCAATCATGTATCAAAGGTTCCACATTCTTCTCTTGAATAACCACAATAGCCATTATCATTTGACCGAGACTACAAAATGCTATGCAAGTACATGTAGTAGTCAGATGCTGGATATCAAACCTTGAATAACATTGTTATCTTGATCAATCTTTTCCAATGCAGGAATGCAAAACGCAGCCGTTTTCCCAGTTCCATTTTTTGCTCTAGCAAGAATATCACTCCCAGTTAAAGCAATTGGAATACTTTCTTCCTGAATAGGAGATGGTCTTTCAAACCCCTTCTCATATATTCCCATAAGCAACTCACGCTTCAGAAAGTAGTCCTCAAATTCATTTCCCTTAGTTGCTGTCACATCCTGAAGAAAAAGATTAATAACTCTATCAGGGCTAATTTCAATATTATAATATACATGGCCAAAGAAAAACAGTACCATTTATTATGCATTTGTTGCTAAATAACAACAATAAGAAAAACCAGATACAAATAACTTCAACAATTAAAAAAAAAAGAAAAGGTTATTGTTAGTGCATAGCTTATGCATTTCAGTGCCAGAAAACATGAAGTGGCAAGACTGACTTCTGCCACAATATTCTACATGCAAAAGATATGTTTGGAAATAATATATTTAAAAGGTATTTAACCCCTTTTACGCATGTACAGAAATAAAATAATTTAAACCCTGAAATTAATCAAATTAGTGGGTGATCGTTGCTTTTTCATCTTTACATGAAGATCACACTAACAGCAGGGGAAAAACCTTCCATATTCATTCAAACACAAAGCAGGTTATCACATTTATTGTAATAATTTTTTTTTTTTAAAGGTTGTTCAAAGTGCACAAGGATCCCAGTTCTGTGGGGCCTGAGAGGGGTGGTGGTAGGCAGCCTTAATCCCAATTTTTGGAGAGGCTGATTAGTAATTCGCGACTTGAACCCTTGACACATCACTTGGGTGGAGGGCACTTGCCATCACACCAAGGTCCAACCACTATTGTAGCAAAGAATACTATTGATAATTAACCAAGATAACATCAAAACTAAAAAATCACAAAAACTATGTTTCTGTTCTAAAGAAGAATATTGACAAATAAATTCAGAAAAAAATTGACAAACAAATACTTTGATTATAAAATCTAGTTTGTTACTTTGTCATCAAAGTCTTTGAACCAGTGATAAGGGTCATGAAGATACACATTCTGATACATGCATGTTCTCTGTCAAGCTACTTCACTGACAGGGAAACTTATCCAAAATATGAGAATACATACAATAAAGAGATTTTGTGAATTAGTTTATATACATGGCTGGGTGTTTTATGTGATTCATAGAGAAAGAAGTGTGCCAATGTAAACTGAAACGCATTAATGTTCTGTAACCTAAATTACATGATAACCTGTCTCCTCTTCAGAATTGAATTCCACTAGCATGTATCCATCCATAAATAATACCACATTCAACCAAGTAAAGGGGAGAGGAAACTAATAAGCATACAGTGCATTAAATTCATGCATCCAAACTTCTCTAAGTATGTGGCAATTATTTAATGCATATGATAATTCATAAAAAAACCAATCACAATCATACCTCAGTTCTGTAGCGTGTATCGGATGGTGGTATCTTTAGCCTTGCCTTCCAATCTTGTGAACTAGAGAGGGAGAAAGAATCAATAAGAACTTATATTCATGTAAACTATATGCCCTAAGATATACAATTCGCAGAAAAGGAAACAGAAAGTATTTGGCAAACAATTGAACATCAACAGAAATATTAAATATTTAAATATGTAACAAAAAGAAAATCTTTTGTGATCACTACTAAGCCACAATAAAAAATTAAAAAAAATCCAATTTAATGGTTAGACACACTTGTGCGTGAACGTTTTGCAAAATCAAGGAAAATGTGAAAGACGCTAAATAGAAAACACCTTGGGAAATATAATGTTGATATGAACAACTGCCTTATCCTCTACAAGTACAAGATATCAAATCAACTCTTCTCCAACAAGAAAGCAATGGTGAATCCCAGATGCATAATACTTCAATCATACCAGAAACCAAACAGACCCCACCAGAGGCGTAACTGCATAATTCTTACTACAACACACACTATAGGACTAAATTTACAAGAAAATTTGGCTCATAGAAGGAGTGCATTCATAGTCAAAATGAGACTTGTAAGAAATCTCCAGTATAAATTCCGGATACACATAAAAGAGTAGAAAACAAAAAAAAAAATCTTTCAGCGGAATTTTTTTTTGGATGGCCCTAGCACAAGTTGCACCAACTCCTGGTCCGCTTTGGCGATTGAACTAATCTTCTTCAAACCCCCCAGACCCCAAGCCAGTCATCCAAGTAGATCCATAGTAGGGTTCCTCCACATGTCGCATAATCCACAAGTAGATCCATAGTAGGGTTCCTCCACATGTCGCATAATCCATAAGATACCAACAAGAGTTGGCACAGATATCAGTATAACATGTTCAGCCAGGACAAAACATCAGTTGTATTAGATAAGGACATCCATAACAGATAAAGGAGCTAGTAATGGGTTTTTCATTAAAAAAAAAAGTGTCTCCTTTAAAACGATAATTGGCCAATTGTATGGGAAGGTTCTTGAGGCAGAGCACTTCTAACCAAGGAGAAGAGCTCCTATACAATATCTAAAGCTTATAACATGTCTCCTCCAGCTAAATTACCCACTTTATACATAGAGGGTCCTATTACAAAAAACCTGTTAGATATATACTTATCAAAAAAAGATCTGAGACATATATGGGGTGATTAAACTAGGAGGCACAGCTACTTCAAATTAGCAGGCCATATCTGATATGAATATGGTGGGAAAACCCCCCTTTTTTTGGCTTTTTCTCTACCTCTCTCACTCACTCTTTTTCTCTCAATGAAACTAATAGTCTCTTAATTAGTTGTGTTATTTAGACATACTTGCACCTATTATCATTAGTTACTTAAATTTTGACCCAAAAATTAACATATACCTAATATTTACTTATATATTAATCAACTAAAGTATCCCAGTATTATTGTATAAGAATTGGTGTATCACCATGTCTGTTTCGTCTTGTATTACATGCCTATCCCATATTTGCATTAGTGCTTCCTAGACTTAGAGATGTATAGAAGTTTGTCAAAGTAGTAAAAGCCTTACCCATACCATAACAAAGGCCTTATTCCACCTTCAAATGAAACTACAGCTACTGCACGATAATCCACTTGGCCACCACAATAACAAAGTCATAGTAAATCAATATTCCTCAAACAATAGAACAAGTCAAGTATACATATCCACACCATAATTTTCTTAATTCCCCCACCCACATTTCAAGCAGCATTCAGATTTCAACTAAAGTCAATAATAAACCTACAAAATCACAAAGCTCTAATTCTAGAAACTACTCTTCTAATTCCACCATTTTCATCAACATTGCCACAAAAACATACAAATTCAGAGGAAACCAACGTACCTTGAGTCGACAGCCTCGGACTGCACGGTCTTCTCGACCTCCTCAATGCTCGAATCAGCACCGCCCAATTGGCCCCTCCTAAGCCAATGTTGCTGTTGCTGCTGCTGTTGTTGCTGTTGCTGTTGCTGGTGATGCTGCTGTTGCTGCTGCTGATGATGTTGTTGCTGCTGTTGATGGTGATGATGTTGGTGCTGCTGATACTGCTGGTGCTGGTTTGGCATCATGCTCCTCTGCACGTACTGTTGCTGTGGATTCCTCGACTGGAATGCCGGGTTGGCGTTCACACCGCCGCCTCGGCCCATGCCGATCCCCGGCGGATACCTCCCTCTATTGTTATTGTTGTTGTTGTTGTTCATTTCCACCGATTCAAACCCCACAAAATCGCCCCCAAACAAAAATATCGGGTCGAAAATCTATGGTTTGTTGGGAAAAAGTTAAAAAGACAAAAAGGAAAACTACGACGAGCTAGGGTTTCCTGGTGGTACGGATCGTAAATCAAAACAAAACCGTGACTGTTTTTGAAGACTCTTTTTGTGCCTCAGATTATCTAAAAAAAAAAAACCTAAAAACCTAATTACACACAAAAAAGAAGCTAGCTAAGGTCTCTAATGGCAGGATCGCAAATTAGAAGCAGAAATGAGGGTAAAAACTGGAAGCCTGAAAAGAGATTATAAGATTGACGAAGCTAGGGTTTCTTAATGGCAGGATCGTAAATTTGAGAGAAAAATTCCGAAACAGTTTAAGAAATTGAAAGGCGAAGAAAGAAGAAGCGAAAATTAGGGTTTAAAAGCAAACGCATGAGAGGAAAAGGATTGAAGAGATCCAGATCGAAAAGTAGAAGAAGAGGATGTGATTTAATTTATACGGTGATGCGAGAGAGAGATAGAAAGAGAGAGAGAGAATTTTTTTTTTTTGGATTTTTGAAGGACGAAATGAGTGGGTTTCGGAAACAGAAGCGAATAGCAATGAAAATGAGGAAGTTACCGTCCAGAGGCAAGAGCGAGTGAGAGAGCATCCAAGGCTTAGGGCGTCACACTGTCACAGAACAACAAACCAAAATAGCCAACTCTTTCTTATTTCCTCATTTGCCCCTCTCCTTTCTTCTATTCTTAAAACTACCCAATATATATATATATATGCTATAAAATTAACAACAATTATTGTTGCACATCTAAATTGTCAATTTTGTAATAAAAAGATTAAACTATTGTTCTTGTCTCTAAACTTTGTATGAAGTTCGTTTTTTGTTCTTAAACTTTGAAAAGTTCGTTTTTACATATGAATTTAGTACTTTTAAAAAAAAAAATCAGAGACGAAATTCATGTGGAAACAAACTTTTCAAAGTTCAGAGACGAAAAACAAATTTGATACAAAGTTTAGGGACGAAAGCAATAGTTTTCTAAAAATTATATTAATTTTTTTTATAAATACGGGCTCCAGCTTGTTCAATGAATAAAAAATATTAAATATGAAGTAAAAAAATTAAGTGGCTTGTGTTCAACACAAAAAAATATAATACTCAAATAATTTAATTTAGTTATTAAATATTAGCATATATATTCGTACATGAGTAAAAAAAAAAAACAATTGGTCTTAATATTATTATATATAAGAAATTAAAAGGCTCGTAAATAAATTTGAGCTTATTTAACAAGAAAATAAACTATACTTGAATAGGTAATCTAGTTTTATAATGAACTCAATTTTGACTTGTGTTTAAAATAAAATTAAATGAATAATCTTGAATTTTTAATAATCGCATATTGGTTGGGCTCATTTACATTTTTACTTATCTAAACATTACCTAATGATTATTTTAAGTATTTATGTTATTTCTTAGTCTTAGAGACATTTTTTTCATACTGGAAGTGTCTTTGGTAATATTAGCTAGC
>OU015769.1:24039028-24089811 GCA_907173295.1 Fagus sylvatica | reverse complement strand
ATCTACTTACCATTTTAGGAATTATAGCCCTGGCATACATCCACTCAGCCGACCTAGAGGGACTAACAAGCCAATCACCTAATTATGGGGAGGAACTTCCATCAAATTCACAGCCTCTTTTTGTCCTATAAATATCGTATCCCCTCTTCAGTCTACACACAAAAGATATGCCCACTTTTCCCCAAGAAAAAAAAGAGAAAAAGATATGCACACTAAAATCACTATTACTCTGCAGTTTTTCTTTCCTAATCTTGCTTACTCACTTGATCGTTGGAGTCTCCTTGACGAACCCCACCAATTGGTCCTGGCGAAGCATAGGTCTCCCTTCTTAGCAAACCACCTACTCAGTCATGAAGGTCCAATTGAAGCAAATCCCTAATTGAAGCCCTTGCTACAGTTACAATTCTCTTTATCCATTAACTAACACTAATGTTGTCTAATTTCAACAATATTGTTTTTGTAAGAGAGAAAGTTTTTAAATCATTGCCACAATACCACTAAAGTATTTTCTCTATAATTATTTTTTTTAAAAGGTAACAAAGCTAGTGAATCATAGGACAAATAAGTTTTCGATGGATTAATGTATATAACAGTATTAAAATAATATGTTACGTGCTATTTGTTTTGACTGAAATTGATTTTAAAATAATTAACTCGTTTTTCTGTATTTAGTTAGGATCCTAAAATCAGCCAAAAATATTTTTTTGACTCGCACAGAAAATCATTATTTTCTTCATAACTTCAAATAAACATTTTCATAGTAATATTAATATCATTATTATTGGAGGATTTTTTTGTGATGTAAAATTTATTTGTGGTGGTTTGTTGAGTATACAACATTCCAAGAAACTTTTAGCTTAAAGAGAAAAATAAAAAAAATTAAGCTCTATTAGACTTAATTTTCGTTGACCATATAAAACGTATTCTGTTAACTTGTGTTTTCTATTGTACCAAATACTAGAAAATACAATCCAAAAAAAATAAAAATAAATAAATGAAGTCTTATATGCAATCCAATAAATATCCTTTAAACTCATTATTGTGCATGTACAGTGGTTGGATAACTTTATATCGTTATAATGATACAAATTAAAGGAAAAATAAATACAATTCATTACGATTAGCACATGCTATCTAATATTATTATAAATGTCATGATGAGTCACAATTTGAATAATCCAATTAAAAAAAGATATAAAAGTAATCTGTTATTCCACCAAGTTATTTAAAATTATTTTTATAAGTATTACTAAAATTTGTATACGTTGTGATATTTGAAGTTAGACATAGCATATCATAATATAGAAAGTAGTTGTGACATGTGAGCCCATTTATAACATCTTACTCCTCCCTCAAGTATGGAATTGAGAAATAATATAGAAAGTAGTTGTGAGCCCCGTTTATAACATCTTACTCCTCCCTCAAGTATGGAATTGAGAAATAATATAGAAAGTATTTGTGAGCCCCATTTATAACATCTTACTCCTCTCTCAAGTATGGAATTGAGTAAAGATACAAGAGGGGAGTAGAGGAAAAGGGTAGTAAAAAAATCAGAATACATTAATTTAAGCTTCATCCAAAATTCCAAACATAGTTTTAAGCTTCCAGTTTAAGCTTTGGCAGCAGCAGCAGCATCTTTATCTATGTTGACTGTTGCACTTGCACGCGTTGTTATCGAGTGCATACTACTTCCCTATTTTATTTCCAAAGGTCTATTTCGTCAAAAGGCAATCTTGATAAATGGTCTTAAAAGAATCCTTGTCGTTTACTGCCTCTCTTCCTATCCATAGTTCAATACAGTGTCGTATTACGCGTACCGACATCATTGGATAACCCGACAATAATCTTTAGTCTTTTACTGTTTACCCGTTTTACCTGTCGGCACGGAGCAACTAGCAACTACACGTCTATACCACGCTCCGGTCCCACCTGATTCTCAAAACTCACATCACATCTCCACCGTCTGATTAAAGAGTCCTGAGACACATTCCACCATTAACGGCTCTCACGCCACGTGTACATATAAAAGTCCGTGTGAATGTGTTGTGAGCGTGTATGACGTAGCTCGCAAAGAATCTTATGCTATAAAAGACCCCACGTAGATTTTTTTTTCTCTGGAACACTAGTAAACATAGAAGATAAGTATTAGTTTCGGTTTGAAAGTAGTAGTACATACTGAAGTTGATAGTGGAAGCCTAATAATGGAGAAGGAAGTGAAGAAGGTTGAAGCCAAAACGCCAGAGACTCCAACTCTCGCTTCGTCTGAGGTGCCTAATGATGTCGCACAGGAGAAACCTGCGGTTCATCCACAAGAAACCAAAGCTGACGAATCCAAAGCTATCACCTTAGCAGAGAGTGAGCTCTCTTAATTAATTTCTCTCAATGTTCAATTTTCGTTGTTGGGTCATTTTTGTTTTTATTGGTTCATTCAACTACGTACTAGGGTTCCATTTGGATTGCGTTTTTTATTGCTTTCGGAAACGAAACCAATAGAGGAAGGATTGGCATGAAACTCTACTGTTTCTTCTAAGACAATAACCAAACAGAGTCAAAACTAATTTCTTTGTGTAGTGTTGCAACAACTACGTAGTTCTGTTCCATAGATTGCTTTGAAATTTATTTGCTGAAATAATCAGCCTGACATATCTATATACTCGTAAATTAATTAGCTTTCAGCGTGGTCTGGAAAATCCATGCAAGTTAATCATTGGTTTATTTGGATTGAAGTATTTAAAAGGAAGGATTTGGATTTCAATTTTTAGCTTAAATGACTTGAATACAGTATATGAGATTTTTTTTTTTTAATTGATGAAATTTATAGATGGATTTAAGCTTTATTAAGATGTAGATTTGAAATAATTAGAGGTAAAATGTTGTTTCAATTTCATAATACCACAAGTGTGTTTGTAATCCACAAAACTCGAATCATAATGTATTGTTAAATTCATATCAAGCAATTCATACTATCAATTTTCCTCAAATTCCTTGATTGTAAATCTTCAAATTCAAACGCAACACATGGTTTTTCAGTGGTACTTATTTTGTTATTGCTTGCAATGCGGGAGCTAGGAAATAATTCCAGAACTGTCATTGGCACATAGTATGGGTGGCTCCAAGAAAATCCAAAAAGGATGGGGTATATATGTATGTAAAAACTTGTTTAGGGTATAGAAGGAATTTTTGAAGCCTGGGGTGCCATCTGATTGTTTGTCTCTGCCTCTGATAGTTAACTGTGCCAAAAACTGCTATTAATGTATTTTTTTTTTTTTTTTTTTTGGAAAATGGGTTACTGTTTGAATGTCTCTTTAATTGGTTCTTTGTTTTGTAAATCTGTTCTTGCTATTGCTAAATCTCCTTAATTATTAGTATCCTTACTTTTCATGTAATTAATTGGATAATTTTGCCTACACATATTTTATAATGCAATTCTTTAACAGATTCACCAGTTATGTGATCCTTTCATTAAACAAATCCAATTAGACTTTAACTTTTGAAAGCAATATTCTTTATGAAAAAAGAAGCATGAAATTTTTAAGTAATTAACTTCTAGAGTGAGAATCTACCTTATCTACCTTCCAAGGGAGTTGTTTCACTGGGTGCCATTGGGCAATAATATTTCCTATTTTCCTTAAATCACTTTAGAAGGCATTTTTTAATGCATTACAGTTCTGTCTGGCATAATTTATTATATTAACATACTTTGTTTGTCATCGTTGTGAAGGAAGTATCTGTCCTCTCTGTTTAGGTAGAAAAAGTTATTGTATATATCATTATAAAATATAAACTTGATATGTATTCTATAATGGATGCTAGCTCAACATTGTATAAACTATGTCTTTGTATAAAGTTCCTTTATTTAATTGTCATGGTATCTAGAAATGGAGTATTAGGACACTCTTTCACTCATTTGAAGTTGGGTGGGGTCAATGGGTTTATAAACACTGATAATGATGGCAGTTTCAAGTTTCAACAAGATCAGTCATGTTATCCAAAATTCCACAGTATGGAAATTCACTGTGCTGTTTTCTGATACAGAGATTGAGAAGTAAACCTCAACCATATTGTACATTTTTTAAGCAAATACTAGAAGGATTAAGCTCCTTATTCATTGTTTTGATAATATCATCGATCAAATATCTTTGTATTAGAAAGAAAACTAAATTGTATTCAATATTAATCAATCAAATGCAAGTCAAGGACCAAATCCTACTTATCAGGGGAAAAATTGTGGAAATCTAGATAGGGTGAAGGGGTGATATAAAACAGGCATATAAATAATGAGGCATCAGTTGAACTGAATGTGAATCTGTTGTAAATTTATTTGAATTATTTTCTGTGACAGAGACTCCAGAACCAGTGGTGAAGAAAGCTTCAAAGGGTTCAATCGATAGAGGTGAGTGTTCGGACTACTTCTTAATTAAAAATGGCTACATCTTGTCAAAATTAAAAAGAACAGAGAGAGTAAAAATTAAAAAGAACAGAGAGAGTAAAAAACAGAAGTAAAGAGTGACGTGGTTCGGCTATGAAAGCCTACATCCACAAAGCAAAGCCAAAATGGCTACATCTTTTATATTCTGAATTGATGTATTACATTGAATCCTAAGTAGGATATATATAGGAACTAAGTGGATTTAGGAGAATCCATTGATTGGATTAAAATCAAGGACAATTAATGTTCCTTAATTTTACTCAATCAAGGATATGAACATGTGCTAAATGTAATATTCTCAACACATTTGCATGTACCTCAGAAATTGAACAAAGTCTTTGTTCCACGAAGCATTTCAAACAAGTCCATTCTGTGTGTTTTTGTTTTTCAAGCATTTTAAATAATATGTGGATTTCCAGAACACATTTTATACTATGGGCATTGGAAGGATTTCCAATCGATGATGATGCATCAACACTATACCACTAAGTCACTAACCCTCTTTCTAAATCACTGTGTAAATCACAGTGGAGTGATTAATTCACATGGGATGTGTAAATGTTCCCAAGTGTATAACCCATGTCCTGCTTTATATTTTACAGATGTTGCTCTCGCAGAGCTTGAAAAGGAGAAGAGTTTGTCTTTTATCAAGGCATGGGAAGAAAGTGAAAAATCTAAGGCCGAGAACAAGTAAGTCTTTGTTGCTGATTTATGTTCTTCCTAAACATTGTTGGGGAGAGAGATGCCTAGGGAGTTCATCAAGAACCCTTTGATAAATATGTTGAAACACCATTTCAATTCAAAAACTTAAGCCACTGGGTTTGGGCCGCACAACTATACGACTCGACACTCACACATCAATAGATATTATTCCTTAAACAACAGTTCTGATAGATGCTAATTTATTTATGTCCTTTGGTAGTTCAGGAAAAAACTCAATGCTTGCTATCATCTTTTTTTCATTCGTTTCTGGATAACTCTATATCAGCTTAAAATTTGTTGAAACTTTAGCAATAATAGCAACTATGCTGAAACTGTAAAACAGGGCCCAGAAGAAGCTCTCTGATGTTGCTGCATGGGAAAATAGCCAGAAAGCAGCTGTGGAAGCCAAACTAAGAAAAATTGAGGTAATTTGGCCCTGTTCTTTTCGTTTTAGATTTATATTTCGGTTTCCCCCACCCACCCTATGATGCTGCTGACCATGATTACATTTGATTTACCTTGAGTACTTGATTGGTATGTACTACAACATGGTAAATTGGTAATGTGGGTCATACTCATTAATTCACAGAAAATAGTGAATGTTTTGAATAAATGGCAGGACACTCCTTTATCATGTGCTATGCAGTGATTGGGGAACCAATTACAATTATTTTACAGTTTTAGATTCAACTTTAACAACTTCAAGGTATTAACAGGAACAATTAGAGAAGAAGAAGGCAGACTATGCAGAGAAAATGAAGAACAAAGCCGCTTTGATTCATAAGCAAGCAGAAGAAAAGAGGGCAATGGTTGAAGCTAGACGTGGGGAAGAACGTCTCAAGGCAGAGGAAACAGCTGCAAAATATCGTGCAACCGGGCACGCTCCAAAGAAGCTCCTCGGTTGCTTTTGAAGTACTTTTGTTGTGCCTGTATTAAACATTAAGTGTAATTCCTGGTTTTTCTGTATATTTTTCTTGTTTGTTTACTATGTGTTCATTTTGTATGTAATTGTAAACTGATTGAAAAATCAGCAAAGGTATAATATTTTGCGTGCATACAATGTTGATTTGAGGATAACTATTTCATCTATAATAAGAAGATTTTACAAGTATTTACATGTGAACTGTAAAATTATGAAGCTTTTACTCTTTTACAAATAGTTTGGGATAAGCCCGATTCTTGTTTGGTAAGTAGGCAAGTCCAATTGTCGAAGCAAGAGCATGGTAAGCATGGTAACAACCAGTATTTCGTGCATAAATAAGTTTAAGCTCTAGTGGAAGCTAGTGGTTGGAAAATCCAATATTGATTCACCTGAGCTTCAAAACTTGACCAAATGATGTAACCACAATCTGGTACCATAATTGTTATCTCTAGAAAAGGACTGGTACCACTTGGTCTTATACCTTAATCAGTTAACCAAATCTTGTCATATCTAAAAATATGTTCAAATAACCATGCCATGATAACATAAACAAAAATAGGGAAGTTGGGTTCAGCAGCCAGAATAATAATAATTAATATTAATGAGCATCCATATTATATCATGGAAACTACTTGAGTACAAGAAAGACTTATCTAGTACTGGAGTTTTGAATGGAAGACAGAATATGTATGTCCTATATATACTGAACAACTGGCCTGGTCTAATAAAACAAAACCTAGTAAAATGGTAAAGCACCATTTCTAACTGTACTCAGCCATAAAACTAACTGAAGTACACTTGGAATCAGCTTAACTCTTTGCTCTCTCAATTCCTTAACAGCAAAAATACCAGAAAAAACCAGCACAAACTTCAGGGGGCAAAACACATTGCAAGCATTTGAGGCATGATTCAGAGGGGGCAGATGAAGGAGTTTTCTGTCGACATGGCACAAGGCATGGTGTACTTATCTAAAGCTTCTTCCAAAAAGCTCATGTCATTGTTAATGGGGAAATCCAACAGCAGCTGTAATGCACTTTCCGATGAATCCTCTAAATCATCAGAGCTTGAGGAATCATACCCAACCGCCATTTCTTCGTTGTAGGATTTGCAACTCTTGCACTCATTATCTTCATTTTGAATGCTTCCTGCGTTTGAGAATCCCGCTAAAATGGGGCCAATCTCTGTTGTAATGGCTGAAATTGATCCACATTTTGTTGATGAAGATGCTTGAGAAATTGGGCTCTGGCATGCAGTTTTATCCTCCCTATTGAACTTCCGAAATGATTCACCAACTTCTGAGTTCCATATGCGAAGAAAATAGTCAGAATCAGTTTTTTCGGGAGGAATTGAATTGAATAGTGATGACTCCCTCGAAAGCCTGGCCTCAGCTTCAAGCCTAGCACTCTCCCATTGTGTCATGTGGCGAGTGGAAGGGGAGGCAGGCGCATTTACAGTTGTAGAGCAAGTAACAGGCTCATGTGTTTGTGGATCAAGGCCCATATGCATGAGGCGCTTCTTCAAGTGGGTGTTCCATAAATTCTTGATCTCATTGTCGGTTCTCCCTGGTAGTTGAGAAGCAATAGCAGCCCACCTGAAATTTTTAGCAAGTCAATTATATAGAGGACAAGGTTTATACAGCAGGTTCCAACAAATTCAAAGTGTGTAATAGTTCTAAAGTATTCGTTGTCACAATAGGAGACTGATTTTACTTAAGCATAAAGAGATTGCAGATTAGATTATCATTGTCGCAGCTTGTTTTGATTCTTGAATCTTGCACGTTTTCAGACACCATTGTATCATTAGTTTTAACTTTCAAGTTTCTGTTATTTGTAAATACATGCAGATCAACCAAGCATGTGACTTAATAGAGTGTTCGTGGTCCCTCAATGCACTGCCATATGGTTTGTGTACTCCTACTTTTATAGTTTATGAAGTTCTAACACCTGCAAAATAGGACTGATTCTAATAGTCATACAAGTCAGGATTCAAATGCAAGCGAAGAAGCAAATTAAAGTACCGGTTCCCAAGAATGCCATGAAGCTGTATGACAAGCTTCTCTTCCTCTAGAGTAAAGGGACCACGTTTAATGTCGGGTCGAAGATAATTTGTCCACCTAAGCCGGCAACTCTTCCCACAGCGAAGAAGACCTGTACAAAAAGGAAAATCCATAATCCACGGATCTCTTGAATAGCCTTGAAAATTTACCCCTATAAAGTTGCAGATTGGCTTTCAAAAGGAAGCATTATCCTTGAATTTTCATTAAACATACTGGAAAATTAGAAACATACAAATAACTAGAATAATTTACAGCAGCAAAAATGTAACAACATAGTAATCACATCAAAAGACAAGTTCATTTATAAATGTGTGAATAATCGTTTTTTCTATAAAGTTATATACTTATATGGAGAGATCGAAAAAAGAAAAAGAAAAAAAAGAAAGGCTCTTACAAGGATGAAAAACATAACAGATGGACCTCATAGCATGCATGACAACTCTTTCAATTTCTGAAAACCAAAACATAACAACTGAAACGGTTCTTTTTTCTACACCCTATTGAATATCCTAATTACAAACAATAACTGTTAAATATACCAAAATGTGGCAAGGAGATTATAAATCATATTTCTCACTCTTTCATATTTCATACAAAGCCAGGTTTTCTAAAAAATTTGATTGATTTTAGAGTAATAAAATGCATAGCTCCACCTAAAAGGAGTATTCATAAAATAAAAATTGAAACCATGGCAATGATTCGCATTTGTCAACAACACCACCACCTAAAAAGCACAAATTGAAGAAAGAAATATATCTATGGTAATATTGATGATGTGTCCTTTTGAGGGGAAAAAAAAATTGTCAACAAACTACCCCAGAACACTTGTTTTGATGCATCTTGAAAAGACATTGGCATAAGTGGCAACAAAAGTAGATCAGAGGAGAAAGAGAAAAATAAGAAACAGATTCAGCCAATAACTTAATGCTTCCAATAAAAATGATAAAGAAGTCCAAGTTCCCATAAACAATTAAGCCATGAGTTAATCTTTGTGTTTCCATAACCTATTGCCATTATCCCATAATTATTAGTATCCAAGTCCAACTTCCAACTTCCAACCCCAGGTGCAAATAGTTCAACTTCAAATGCTATGAGTTGACTTATATAGATGTTCCATACGAAGTCAAATCTCAAAGCCAAGTCTTAAGCATCGTTAAGCTAGCACCTTGGAAATGCTGTCATGCTTTGGAAGGAGGAAAAAAAAAAAAGTGACTTGGAAAGTGCTTTTTCTTTTCTTGCTCTCAGAGCACAACAAACTCAAAAATCAAATTTTATTTCTAAAAGCAAAGAAAGCATTTTCACAAGTTTTTCACCACATAAAGTAGGAACACTCAAACCTGCAAGCTTGGGGAGAGACCTCCAGCTCCCATGCCCACCATTTTTCTTGATATAATCAACAAGAATCTCATCCTCCTCAGGAGTCCACGGCCCTTTCTTCAAACCCCTCTTGTCACAACAAGGTGCCCTTCCCATATCCCCCCACTTCACAAAATTAGGACTCACTAAACAAACACCAAAAGAACCTAAAAAAACACCTTTAAAGCCCCCACAATGTCAAGACTCCACCACCAGGCCACCACAAAACTCTAACAATAAAAAAGATCCAAGAAAACCCTTTAAAGCTCCATCACCACTACCACCACAAAACACCAAAACACAAAGACCCAATAAAACTTTTCAAGGCCCCATACCTTTTAGACACCACCACCAGCAAACACCAACAGTTCAACAAATAAAAGCTCCAAGAAAAGCCAATGAAGCCAAAAACTTTCAGAGAGAGAGAGAGAGAGAGGGACTATAAATGCTAAAAATTCGGTCTTTATTACAGTATTTCTTAGAGGAATACGAAAGTGATAATAAATGTTGTGGGCTTGCAAGGACAATTTATTAACGAGTTTTAGGCTGGCTTCTTCTTGCAATAAATGTAAGGTACAGAGACACAGAGAAATTGAAGCATTATTGAGAGAAAATTTGCACAAAACAATGTAAGAGAGTTAATGGAGTTGCTTCCTTTTTGAGGTTTTCAATTGCACAGAACTGCTATGAGAGAAGAGAGAGAGAAGCTGCAGTGAAGATGATAGTGAAAGCATTTATGGTGCACTCTATTAATTTCTAACACAGAAGACAGAAAGGGTTCCCCAAGAGAGAGAAACATTAATGTTGCTGACAGTGACATGCAGAGTACGGAGACTCCATGAAATTAAATGACTTTTCTTGCAATCCAAGCAGACAGGACAAATCATGACATGCAGCGTAATTACTTGTAAGTTTGACATCCACGACAGCGAATCCCTTCAGGGAGATGAACCATAAAATAGTTTTGACTTTGACATTAGATTAGGCTTAATAATTACCCATGTTATTTTAAATAACAAAATAGACTTTTCTTGTGATCCAAGCAAAAAAAGACCCTTAATAGGACGAATTATAACATACATCTCAAGAAAAAGTGTATGTTATAAGGTCAACGTCCACGGCAAAGGATCCTTAAAGAGACGAACTGTAAAATTTATCCCAAGAAATGAAAGTTTTGAGCTTGAAACCTCATAATGAGAATCCTTTTGAAATCACCCAGATCATTAAACTTAATAATTATCTATAAAAAATAAAAACTTTACTTCTTAATAAATCTGAAGAATTTATAATCTTTTTTCTCTATATAGTATTAATATTTGTGGTGTGACTTTCTTAATTTACTTGCAAGTTACCTTATTTGGTCAATTAGAAAAACGAGGAATAAAAAAACAAAAGAGTTATCTTTGGAAAATTATTGTTATCTTTAGTAGTTTCATAGACTTTTGTTAGTCTCAATTTTGTGTTCTTTTTTTATTTAAAAAGTGTTTGGTTAGAAGATGTAAATACTTTATTTTTTGAGTAAAAATATAAATACTTTAATGAACAAAGAAAAAAAGTAAAAATAAAACCAAAACCAATGTGCTATAGCCTATAGTTACAGTTTCTCTGTGAGACTCTTACTTATATGGATTTGAAAGAACATTGAGAGTTAAAGCTCTGGAGAGAAATCCTGTTGAACATTCAAAGAGTTTGCACGTGACCAATGACAGAAGGACACGCCGTTGAGAAGTGTATGTGATTTTAATATTTTGCATGATTGAGAACGTGGGGTTCTGTTTTTGTTTGTTTAAATTTGTTGGTGCGCGGGGGAAGGAGTTGGAGGAAAATAGTCAAAGAGTTGTCAAAACGGGTAAGATGACAACTTCATAATAAATGTGATCAATTGAATGTCAGAGATTCCAATAGACGTTACTCTTCTGGTTGGTTCGACCAACATCCCTTCATTTGGGAAAATTATTAGGTACTCTGAGAGTATATTAAATGCATACTCTCTCTTCTCATAGAAGTGGTGAATCCCATTATGAATTTAATTAGTGGGACCCATAATTTCTGTGAGAGGAGGGAGTACGCATTTAATGTACTCCCAGAGTATAGTATAATTACTCATCCATTTTAGCTTTCTACAATTTTGTTTCTATGATTTTTTTTTTTTTTTTTTTTTTTAAGAAAAGAAAGAGTGTATGGAAACTGATTTTTTCACCGACTTTCAAGTTTTTATGGGAAAAGTATCTCCTCCCATTGAGATCTTTTCATTCCCTCTAATTTTTAATTACAATTATGACATATTGCACTTAAAAAAATCCAACGGTCTTAAAACACTCATGGAAATCACACAAAATCAAATAAGTGTCACATGTTATAATTCTAGCTAAAAATTGGAGGGAATTGGAGGATGCAATGGGAGGGATTTTTATGTTGTGACGGGTCATGGACTCATAAGTGTTGAGGGGGAAAAAGAACCTAATTTGCCAGTCTAATCTGGTCTGAAGAAAAGCATTTCAACCAGTTTCATTCACTCTTTCATTCAACGACGAGTTCTCAAGCATTTTAGCTATTTTCAATCAGATATCAGGTTTAAGGGCTTAAAACCTTTGAAACTGCCCAATTGTGCATCCCCTATGTGTAGTTCTTTATGTTAAGATTTGGCCACAAATGTCTAGATATGATCATGGAGGTCGAGATCTAGTAGCAAGGAGTCCGAAGACCATGGAGATCAAGATCTCCCTTACATTTGTTGCTCTCCATTATTGTTTCCCTTGCCATCAACTCTCTAACCAAGAATACAACAAATCCAATTGTTGAACTCGTTGACCCACTTGATCGTTTACCTGACAATGAATGCTCGCCTCTCCCAACCCAATCATATTGGATTGAATGGCGGGTTAAGGGAAAATTCAAACCCTCGCCGACTCGTGGACAACCCTAATAAATATAAGGTAAAACTTAGGTACAGTTCCTTAGGTTAGATACATCAGGTTCTCCAATCGAATTCAAACACATGTTTGCATTAACCAATGAAACACAAACAATGTTATATTTTCCAAGAATATTTAAATTCAATGCAGTTATATATTTAAATTCAATTAAAGAACCTAATGTACCTAACATAAGGAACTGTACCTAAGTTTTACCCATAAATATATATTGTATAAACCTAGTGGCGTGATAACCTTACCTATCCCATTAAAAGCCTAGTCAGCAGTCATCCCAATCATTCACATGTTCCAAGAGTGCATCAAATCTTGACTATGTGATTGGCTGAGGTAGTTTTCAATGTCTTAGGGGTAATTGCGACAGTTAGTTCCTAAGGCATACGCCACTGGAAATGACGTGCTTGCTCGAGACAAAACAAGGAGACCAAAGGCTCGCCATTGCACCACCCTAATAGAAGAGGCATGCCCACATACAAATAATTCGGTGTTTCTTGCTAGAACCAAGCACGTTGAAATTGATCTCCACTTCGTTCCTGAAAAGGTTCAGTCTGGTGGTTTTACTGTTAAGTTCATCTCAACTAAAGATCAAATTGCTGATATTTTTACTAAGCCGCTAGTCTCTTCTCGCTTTGCCTCTCTTCGTGACAATCTCACCGTCACTGCCCTCCCGTTGAGATTGAGGGGGCCTATTGAAGATACAGTTGCTAACCATCAGCACCAACTCAGCCCGATATTGAAGGACTCTGTAACCACCAAATCACCTGAGGAGATATCCACAAAGAAGAGTCCTACTGCATCATAAATAGATAGATAACAATTAGATAGATATATATTTGTAATATTTGAATTTCAAACATAGTTGTACCTATCCTATTGTATCAATCATAGTTGTCACAGTTGTACCTATCCTATTGTATCAATCATAGCTATCATAGATGTACCTATTGTATCAATTCTATTATAAATACAATACAAACTCCTCTCTGTTGGTTATGCGAGAGAGTCATAAACATTGATAACTTTTGTCATTTTATGGTATCAGAGCCTTAATACGACAAACGTCTTTTCTTTTATTTTTATTTTTTCAATGGCTCCCTCTGACTCTTCCACCTCTGAATCTCTTTCTTCCACAAACACCACTGTTCCTACGTCATCCCTCATCACCAATCTTCCGCATCTTGTCACAGTCAAGCTGACTCATGACAATTTTCTTTTATGGAAGGCACAGTTCGTGCCTTATCTCAAGGGTCAAAAGGTGTTTGGCTATGTTGATGGCACCATTTCAATGCCACCACAATCTATTCCTGCTTCCAGTGATGGTTCCATAACCATACCCAACCCAGCTTTCCTCACTTGGGTTCAACAAGACCAAATGGTGCTCTCAGCTCTTATTTCTTCTCTTATTGAGAGACTGATTGCCCAAGTCGTTGGTTATTTCACTTCTGGCGAAGTATGGACTGCCCTTGAGCGTTTGTTTGCCTCGCACTCCCGTGCTCGTATAATGCAAACACACTTCCTGCTTGCCATGTTAAAGAAAGGTGATTCTTCTGTGACTGATTACTTTCAGAAATTTAAGTCTCTTTCTGATACTCTTGCTACTGCTGGCCAGCCCTTGAATGAGTTTGAGAGTCTCTCCTTTGTGCTTGTGGGTCTTGGTACTGACTTTGACTCTATTGTCACTACCATCTCTACCCACGGTGATACGATGCCTCTTAAAGACCTCTACTCTCATCTTCTCATCCATGTACAACGTATTGAGCATCAATCTGCCACTACTGAATCTGTTTTTCCCTCTACCAATGTTGCTACTAAGAGTCCTCCTCAACGTGGTCGAGGCCGTAGGTCCTCTTCCTTCAATCGTGGTCGTGGCTGTGGTCGTAATCGTGGTTTTCCTCCACTTCTTCCTACACCACAAGGTGACTCCTCTAGGTCTATCTGTCAAGTTTGTAACAAACCAAGCCATATTGCTCTCACCTGTTATAACCAGTTCAACCATGCTTATCAACGTGAGCCTCCTCAGCCAATGCAAGCTTATATTGCAGCTCCGTCAGTGCAGGTGATCTGAATTGGTATCCTGATACTGGTGCTACCCACCATATCACTTCTGATCTCAACAACCTCAATCTACAGCAAGAAGAGTACACTGGTCAAGAACAAGTTCATGTTGGTAACGGTCAAGGATTGCCCATTAATCATCTTGGTTCTTCTTCTCTTTCTTTTCCTCATGCTACCTTTCTCTTGAAAAATATTCTTCATGTTCCTCAAATTAAAAAAAAATTTGCTGTCTATTTCTAAATTCACTTCTAATAATAATGTTTATTTTGAGTTTCATCCTTCTTTCTTTTGTGTTAAGGATCCAATGTCGGGAGCTACCCTCCTCAAAGGTCAGCATAATCATGGTCTCTACTCCCTGTCCCCTCCTCAGTCATCTCCGCCTTCTCTTCATGCTTTCATGCGAATTCGGACTTCCTTGGATGGCTAGCACTCTCGGCTGGGACATCCTTCATTGCGTCTTGTTCGTCAGGTGGTTTCGCAAAATAATTTGGCTCTTCTACGAACCAAGCCTTCTGTTGTTTGTCATGCATGTCAGTTAGGAAAAAGTCACCAATTGCCTTTTCATTTATCTTCTTCTGTATCCGCTCATCCTTTAGATCTTCTTTTCTCTGATGTATGGGGTCCTTCCCCTATTTCTTCAGTTAATGGAAATAAGTACTACGTTTGTTTTATTGATGACTTCAGTAAATTTATTTGTCTTTACCCTATTGTTGCTAAATTTGATATTATCACTGTGTTTCAAAAATTTCAAGTCCATGTTGAGCATCTCTTTAACAGAAAGATAAAAGCAATCCAAACTGACTGGGGAGGAGAGTTTCAAAAATTGAATCCTTTTTTTGCCAAATGTGGTATTGCTCATCGTCTCTCCTATCCTTATCATCACAAACAGAATGGTTTTGTTGAAAGAAAGCACCGTCATATTGTTGACACAAGTCTCACTCTTTTGGCAGCCGCCTCCATGTCACATAAGTACTGGGATGAGGCTTTTACCACTACTTGTTTTCTTATCAATCGCATACCATCTCCTGTCTTAAAAAATAAAAGTCCCTTCCAAGTCTTATTTAATCAAACCCCTGATTTTAATTTTTTGAAAGTATTTGGTTGTGCTTGTTGGCCTCATCTTTGTCCATATAATACTCACAAGTTTGATTTTCGGTCTAAGCTTTGTGTTTTTCTTGGCTACAGTTTGCATCACAGGGGTTATCGTTGTTTGCATATTCCATCTGGTCGTGTTTATATTTCTAAAAATGTCATATTTGATGAAACTCGTTTTCCTTTTGGTTTATCCTCCCAAACACCTACCTCCACTCCTATCTCCTCCATTCCTCAATCTCTTCAGGTTCCCCACGAATTCCCCTTCACCTTCTTCTCATGTTTCCTCACCTGCTCCTGCATCTAGGTTGACTTGTCCCTCCACAGAACCGATTCCTTCTCTAGTGGCTCCTTCCCCTACTATGGTACCTCCTGCACCTTCTCATACCATGTAGACACGGTCAAAAAATGCCATCCACAAGCCTAAGGCTCTTCCACCAGATTTCATACGACAACCACCTCCTAAAGCATTTGTGTCTGAATTTGGGCCTTTGGATGTTGAGCCCACATGTTTTACCTTGGCTTCCAAAAGCCCACAATGGTGTGAGGCTATGAATACTAAGTTCAATGCTCTTTTGCGTAATGGCACATGGTCTTTAATTCCTCCTGAGCCCACAATGAATTTGATTGGTTGTAAGTGGGTTTTTAAAATAAAACAGAAGTCTGATGGTTCTCTTGATCGATACAAGGCCCGCTTGGTTGCCAAAAGCTTTCATCAAAAGCCTAGTGTGGACAATGGTGACACCTTTAGTCCAGTTGTGAAGCCCACTACTATTCGCATTGTTCTATCTCTAGTTGTTTCCTCCAATTGGTGCATTAAACAACTTGATGTTCAGAATGCGTTTCTTCATGGCCATTTACAGGAAAATGTCTACATGGTTCAACCACCTGGGTTTGTTCATCCCTCACAGCCTAACCATGTGTGTCATTTGCATAAGGCTCTTTATGGCCTTAAACAGGCTCCACAAGCCTGGTTCTCTCGGCTTACCAACCGTTTATTGGAATTGGGTTTTGTGGGCTCCTTTTCTGATACTTCACAATATATTTTATCCACTAGCCCATCTCCTATTTATTTTCTAATTTACATTGATGACATCATCGTAACTGGGCCAAATCCTATGTCTATCAACAGGCTTATTTCTTCTCTTAAACAGGATTTTGCTTTAAAAAATCTTGGCCCTTTACATTATTTCTTGGGCGTGGAAGCACTTCCTGATCCTCACGGTATGTTTCTTACTCAACGTAAATATATTTTGGATCTTTTGAAGCGTGCTAATATGCTTGGTGCCAAGACTATCAGTTCTCCAATGTCTTCCTCCACTGCTCTATCGGCTTTCTCGGGTGATCCTTCTCTATACCGAAGCATTGTTGGCTCTCTGCAGTATCTCTCTTACTCGCCCAAATGTGTCCTTTGCTGTTAATAAGGTATGTCAGTTTATGCATTGGGCTACTGTTTCTCATTGGAATGCTGTCAAACGGCTCCTCCGATATCTCAAGCATACCTTATCCCATGGTCTTTTCATCAAGCGGCAATCCACATCTACTCTCCATGCCTTTTCGGACTCCAATTGGGTCGGCTGTCCTGATGATTGACGATCAACTAGTGGATACTGTGTCTTTCTAGGCTCTAATCTTATCTCCTAGAGTTCCAAGAAACAACACACTGTTTCGCGATCAAGCACCGAGGCTAAGTATAGGGCTCTTGCCAATGCTACTGCCGAACTCACTTGGCTGCAATCTTTTCTTTGCAAGCTTGGGGTTTTTCTAAAAAATCCTCCCACGTTGTGGTGTGACAATATTGGTGCTACTTATCTCATAGCGAATCCGGTGTTTCATGCTAGAACCAAGCACGTTGAAATTGATCTCCACTTCGTTCGTGACAAGGTTCAGTCTGGTGGTCTTAATGTTTAGTTGCCGCTAGTCTCTTCTCACTTTGCCTCTCTTCGTGACAATCTCACCGTCACTGCCCTCCCATTGAGATTGAGGGGGCCTATTGAAGATACAGTTGCTAACCATCAGCACTAGCTTAGCCCGATATTGAAGGACTCTGTAACCACTGAATCACCTGAGGAGATATCCACAAAGAAGAGTCCTACTGTATCACAAATAGATAGATAACAATTAGATAGATATACATTTGTAATATTTGAATTTCAAACATAGCTGTACCTATCCTATTATATCAATCATAGCTGTCACAGCTGTACCTATTCTATTGTATCAATCATAGTTATCATAGTTGTACCTATTGTATCAATTCTATTATAAATACAATACAAACTCCTCTCTGCTGGTTATGCGAGAGAGTCATAAACATTGATAACTTTTGTCATTTTAAGTGGCAAAGTCCTTACCAAGTACAACCGACCAACTTTTGCACTATAGTCACATGCAGGTAAACTGAGAGAGTGGAGCGTTCCATTACTGAGTGCATCCCTAACTTGGTGCACTTGCATGCAAACAAGAAGTACTGTAGATTTTGGCATTGCATGGAGCTCCAATACCCTCTAACACAATGTCAACATAGCAAGGAATGTTGCATGGCATTAAAAGACATATAAATTATAACTATTGTAACTGATTTTGTTTTGCATTTCAAACCTATGAGAGCTCCACATATGTAACATGGATCTTCTCTTTCCTTAAGGTATAAAAGGAAGAGAAGCCCCTTCACACAAAAAGACACATTCCCCCTGATCTAAAGCTCTCCCTTTTACTTTCATCATGTTAATGTTTACAAGAGTAATCAGTAATGCAATGACTTGAAGTAGAGTTTCCTCAATCCTCTCCCTCGAGTGGTTTTCTCCCTCTCTGCCTAAGTATAAGAGAGTTTCCACTTTCCACGAAAATTCTTGTCTTTTGATTCCTATTTAAAGACCCTTATTTATAAACCTTAACTACTAACTTGCCATTGAACAACTTTAGTGGCGTTTAAGTGTGTTGGCAATTGACTTATTCCTCCGAGTGCCTTTCTAATCCGTGTTTAAGCCAATTTGTCACGTGTGTGTATATATATATATATATATATATTCTAATTTCACCTATTTTTAGGTTCAAGCGTTTAAGGTGACAAAATATTTACTTGAAAATCTAAAGGTTTATTATTTTATTTTTTTTCATAAGGTCGTTCTTGCTATTTGATATGCATATTTACGCTTTTTATTTTTTATTTTTTTCCCTACAATTTTGGATGGAGAGATGGTAATATCACACATATGTTTTTATTTCACCATCAATTTTTTTTTTATTTTTTTTTTATAAATTAAATATTTCAAAATTGTGCAAATGGTTGGTAAGACTCGATAGATCAATAGCCAACTAACTTTTTTAAATATAGGAATAGCAACGAGTCGAGTTTGCGACAAAAAAAAAAAAAAAAAAAAAAAACCGTTTAAAATCCCGAACGCTCTAAATTTTTTACATACTAAACCAATATCAAACCATATTACATTTTAAAATTTCATCCTAAACTCATCTAATTTATATTTGAAAAACCTAAACCCATGCCAAACTCACCTTTCTACCTTACCATGAGTAAGGTCGAATCAGAAAATGGTGGTATAAAAAGTTTTTTTTTTTTTTTTAAATAATTTTTTTTTTCTTTAAGAGCGAAAAGACACACACTTGCTTTCGAAATAAAGACCATAGTTTTGTGTAAATTAAAGTAATACTAATGATATTTTTGCAATTTAAATGCATATTTGAGCTAGGTTTGCTATACATAAATTAAAGCTGACTTCCCAAATCCTACTAGTTTTAAAATTTTGAAACTCAAGCCATTTATAAAAAGAAATCCTGAACCCTTATTACCAGGGTGAAGTACTCGGGTTTGGGGGGAAAATATACTAAACTCAACCCATTGTCGATTTTCCGTCTCTATTTGTAAAGAGGTCATACATGTAATTACCCTTTCAATTTATACTAATTATAAAAAGAACATTCCCATTAATTAATATTACCAAAATTACGTTTCAGAACAAAAATAGAAGATAATTTTCAGTCGAATTGTTTGATTTTGAACATTAAAATGAAAATTATTACAAAATTTAATACAAAGTTAATTGTAGATGACTTTCTAAATTTATTTTTTAAATTCCATTTTGATATATGATTGGGTTAAAAAAAAAAAATCCTGTATATAATATGTGCATACAGTTTGACTTTATTTTTTGAAAAGTATATAAAAATGATATTTAATAAAATATTAAATATACCTTGCCCAAATAATGGATTCAATAAGTTCTTGCCAATAACCACGTCTGCTGAATAGAAACATTAAACTAAAAGCCCATTTTCCTATTTATATAATAGATTGCATGGTAGGCCATAAATTGGGAGAATTCGTAGAATCGAGAAAGAAGTTTTTCATTCTGTACATGCCAGATCATGAATTAGTTACATCACATTTATGCATTTACGATTCATGTGACGGTACTGATACTCCGGATCTGATGAAATAGGATGAATTGAAATGGTATTTTGTAAATGACTTATATAGTAGTGCATTCGTTAACAAAAACTCATATCTATACTATAATATAAAACTGAAACTTTTTAACTTTTGGTTGCATTCTCATAATATAACAAAAACTCATATCTATACTATAATATAAAACTGAAACTTTTTAACTTTTGGTTGATCTCATAATATTGCGCCACATAAGCTTTTAATAATTATCACAATTTTACGCCTTATTATTTTAATATATATTTTCCTTAATAGAAAAATATATTATTCCATATATACAAACACAATTATAATAAATGTCTAATACTATATTATATTCTATATATAAACGCAATAATAATAATTTTTTAATAATTATCATAATTATAAATTTTCATATTTAGACAAAAAATAAAAAAAGAGAAAAAATCATATTATGTTAAATTTTTTCGTGCGACCGATTAGTTTTATTAATTTTGAAATAAATGCTAATTTTATCTTACATGCTTTAACCCGAACCATGAAATTTTAATTGGGTCCACGTAACTTACATTGACTCCATTTAGCAAGCAAACAAACTTTGGTTACAGGTGAGAGATTTGGCACATAAGAGGGTTGGCATTTATTGTTGTTCCCTCGAGAGATGAAATTGAAATTATTAGCAAGTACCTCCCGCCACCCAAACTGATTGGCTGCTGTCATCAACTGTGGTCCATGGAATATGGATAAGTTTTCTCTTTTTAATTTTTTGGTACTCTCTCGTAAGTATGTACATTCGGAGGATCAGCTCCTGGTTAAATGGTTAGCACCAAAGGTGCTAATTATGTGAACGGGGTTCGAATTCTACCAATTGCCATCTTGGGAGGTGACTTAATTGAAGGAAATTCTCGTGATCCATCACACCTGTAAGCCCAGGAATTGTGGGTTCGGATAGTGGTATGTTCCATTATTGTCCAAATATTTCCACGTCATGTTAAATTCGGGTTCAAGTGAGTTAGGACAATGAACGCACCTGCGAATCCTTTTTTTTTTTATCAAAAAAAAAAAAAAAAAGGTACATTTGGATATGCAATACAGCAATACTATTACATAGTAATAATTTGAGTCGACAAGATAAAAAGTTGTAACTTTTATAAAAGTAATTTTTCTTCTAAATAGTCATCGTTAAAAAATATTTAAAAAGGATAAAAAAAATTACTTTTTCATTTGACAAACAAGATGAAAAATCATTTTTTTTTATTAGAAGACTGAGATTAAAAGTATTATAGCATGCAATGCTAAAACTGACCTAACATATATATACATTTTAACCTTGTTATCATTTTTTTTTTTTTATATTAAAACATACACTTTTAAATTTGTAATATTTAATATTAACCATATAATAGATCTATTTCAAATAATGAAGATCCTAGTACTATTTTGATTTTGTGAATTTTTCCACCTATCATAGAAATTGGGTATTACTGTAAACTAATTTCTTTTAAAACCACTATTCGAGGATCTTTCAAGTAAAGAGCTGAGTTAAAAATTACTCAAACTCAATCTTCACACCCCATACACACTGCAATAACACAATCCCTATGATCGTTTGTAATTTGGCAACTTTGAGCCTTCTCCCTCTCGTAACAGTGGGGGGACTAGTGTGGGGACTATTCAGCCCCTCATTGTAATTAAGATTGAGGGTTGAGGCTTGAGAATGAAGATTTTGATTCGCTACTTCATCGATTGTGTTAACACTGCTAATACTACAAATATAATAAATTTTAAAAACAAATTCGTAACGGCTAGTTGATAAGTTGTTACTAGTTGTTTTATATGAAGTTTACTACTGACACCAATTTATTATTAACCATTAATCACCCATCACATTGACAATTGTGAAATATATTGTGAAAAATGTGATTGTATAATTATTGTAAATTTGTAATCATAAAAATATTTATTTAGCGCAAAAAGCAATTAATGCACTAGATATTTCGTGTGGATGAGGTTCCTTTCACTTATGTTGTCAGCGAGTTGCATGTATTTACACTTCAGATATAGTCCTTATGTCTATATGTTGTTTCTTTGTCCTCGGAAATTGACTATCGTGTTCTTTTAACTCATCAAAAAAACAAAGCTATCGTGTTCTTTTTACTCATCAAAAAAACAAAGCTATCGTGTTCTTTTAAAGAGTGCCATTTTTCCAACTGCAAAGCACAATTTAACATATTAGTATTTAATTACTAATTATAATACATACTCAAAGTGATTGTGTTCTTGATATTTGTGTTTCATTAAAACTTATTTTTTTGAAAAAAAAATGTTAAGAGATATATTGGCCATGAGGCCCAAGCCTAGTGTCGGTCCATATACTTATAGAATAAACAAATCTAATCATAGTTAGTTTAGGACTAATATAGGGTTATTTAATATATAAACCACACGTTGGGTTCATTAGAACATAAGAATTCACATAGTAAAGATGTATTTGTCAATAGCTTTCCTCCATAAACATAGACTATAGTGACCAAACCACGTTAAACCTTTTACTTCCGCTTATCTTTTTCTCTTTCTATCACTCAACAACTTTAATATGAAATCAAAGCCTACTAGATATAGGTCTTATATCCTTCATCATTAACACCACAAAATTCTTTTTCTTTTATGTCAATAAATAAATAAATAAAATCCCCCAACAACTCCACTATCACCACCCTAGAGCAGTGAAATTGAGACCCTTAAGTTTGAAGGGTTTGGTCCATGAGGCCTAAGCCTAGTGTAGGTCCATATACTAGTACTCTAGTAGAACAAGTAAACCTAGTTATAGTTAGTCTAAGACTAATATAAATTTCTCTAGTTTATAAACCTTAAATTGGGTTCATTTTAACACAAGAATTTACATAGTAAAAATGTAGCTATCAAGGGTTTTCCTCCATGAACTCAGGTCCTAGCAACCTAACCACATTAAACATTTTGATTCCACTTATTCTTTTCTCTTTCTATCACTCAATCACTTAACAGTTTTAACAAAGAAAAAAAAATTTTATATATATATATGTGTGTGTGTGTGTGTGTCCAAGATTCTTAGAATATCTGGGAGAATGTAATCATTAATCCCCCTTATTTTATACACTAGGTACTCATAAAGAGTAATCTCTTGGATTTATTGGTTAGAAGACTTAAATTAAGGATTTCAAGGAAGGATCACATGAGACTTAAGAATCATTAGAGCAACTCGTTGATATTTTTATATTTAAAATGTACCCTCATAAAACACTTGTTAACAAAATACTAAACTAAAAAGAAGAAGCAAGTAAATGATGGAGAAGCACAAAAGAACACACGTTTTTAATTACTATTTTTAATTTTAAGACTAAAATTGTAAATTATACCTCAATTTGATTTTAGCCCATGATGCTTGAAAATTTAATCCCTCATGTTTGAGACTATTTTATATATCATCCTTCCGTGATGTGTCCGTTAAATGTCAACTAAACTTGCAATCTCTACAATTAGTTCAATTAAAATGCATATTATATTTTTAATCTCTCTCTCTCATCCCTTTGATCTGTTCCTTCTCCCTTTACCTTTCCCATATTTCCTTTTTAGTCTTTCTTCTCTCTCACGTTGACACAAGCATGCAGCCTTGGAAGCTTCAATGGCTAGTGATGGTGGAATGGGTTCAACGGGCGCTGTTCGTTTTAGGTTGGGACGACAAATAATGGTTTGAGGTTTACAGGCTTGGTTATTTGGTGGGTGATTGGGTGATTTGGGTATTTTTTTTATTTTAGCAAAAACATCATAGGTATGCCTCATGTTGATCGACTTATGGGTGGGGTGATTGGGTTATTTGGGTATGTATTGATGTTTTTTTTTTTTTGATAAGTTGTATTGATGTTAGCAAAAACATCATAGGGATGCCTGATTTTGATCGACTTATGGATGGTTGTGGGCATGTGTTGGTTGTTGCGTACCATTCAGTGGCAACTTGTCGTGGTTGGGAACTCAGTTAGGTGGACATTGGAATGACGGAGAAGGATATAATCTCATTGGGTCCATGGATGACACAGCCCAAGTATTCACCCCGATCTTGTTGCTACCTGTAAACGCTTAGATCTGTTGGATTTTCTCTTTTATTTTTTGCCTCTTGTTTTCTTAGGTATATGAGAAAGTTTGGAGGTGAATATTAACTTGGTATGAAGTTCAAAAATTAAAATAGGTTTGAGATGGATTAGTGACCAATGATGGTTCATGGTAGTTATGGCTTCATTTTGGAGATGGGATCAACTGAGGCGGCTAGATAGGGGAACATGGCTGTAGTTGGAGAGGATTAGTGGTGACGGCTTTCAATGCCAATGGTGTTTGGAAATGCATGAGCAACCGAATAGAAAGCAAACAACAAAATAGATATAAAATGGGGAAAGATAAAAAAAAAAAAAAAAGATATAAAAGAACTAAATAAGAGAGAATATATAACGCCGTTTTGAGTTGAATTAACACTCAACAGCCATCTTAGCAACAAACAAAGACAATGACTCAAATCAAAACACAAAATAACATCAAGGTCCAAAATCTTAAACTTTAGGGAACAAAATTATGATGACCTCAAGCTCAGGGGGCCCAATTTGCAATTTATTCTAATTTTAATGAGAGAACCAATATTCCTCCCCACAAACAAAAATAACAATGAGTAGCTCTATAATAAGGATCCAATCAAGATCCAGGAAAGAGAGAAAGAAAACAAGAAATCTTGCTTGTAGCTAACCCAAAACACGCCCCAAATGAGAGTCGTGCAAGAAAAGGTATATACCTCCTGGGCCACTGCCTGGCTGAGCTCCGCCTTCAGAAAGACATTTCTCCTGAATGAGTCCAGGAAACCCTTGGTTTGTGCCAAGGAAATCCTCAACCCAAATTGACATGACATGTTCTTCAGAAAGAAAGGCAGAGCATTTTCAAATTTCTTTCATTTTAATTAATTTAGCCTTTTCGTTATGCATTCAAACCCAGGAGCTAACCATATTCTCACCCATATTTTGGACACATTATACAGTTTCCAATTTTCCTATACTCCTAACCCATGCACAACCTGGTCATTTGAACATTAGCCATCTGTCGCCGGTTGAAATCCAAGCAACATTATCGCACCAAAAAAGAGCTAGGAAAAAGAAAAAGTCATGGATTTCTTGTGCAAGGTACACCCTTCAATGGTTCAACAGTAATTAAACTAGAATAAGAGCAAATAGCACGAAACCAGTCTAATAATAAAATCTAAGGCATCTCTGACCTGAACCCAGCATCTATCTGGGATTTATAAGCCAATCTAAAACTCCATTATGGTCCTGTTAAAGTCTCAGGGCTATGCAAATCCAGAAACTAATAAAAGCAATCCAAAGGAAACGCCTTCCACATCAACCAAGAGACTTTTACCCATAATACATAACTTCCCTGAATGCGTCCTCTATATTGAAGCTAGATACCTTCGTGACTGGACAGCATCACAACCTTAAAGAGAGGAAAATACATAGTTAATTTCCAAATTAACAATTAGTAAAATAGTCTAAAATCATAGCACTCCAAGAAACCTATTTTGCAGGCCAATCTAGCATCAAACAAAACGCTCAAACTAAAAAATGCCTAGTAAATAGGAACTCAAAGCACTCTCTTCTCTACTGCACAATCCTCATTAAGCCATTAATGGCCTGTATTAATGCATATATAAGTCAGTATTGCAGAAAGTAGACATGAACAGCAATTGAAGTTCAGTTTAAATTAGTATTGATCAAGTATACATGTAAATATGCTTTCACTGTAGTGCACAAGAGATGCATTTTAATTGAACATAAGAAATTAGATATGCATGTTTAATATAAAATCAATTGTTCCACTTTTAACTAGTCTATAACTTTTTTAATTGGTAAGTTATACACCCAATGGGTTTGAACCCACAACCTCATCCTCCCCATCTATTGATATCGGAGGAGGAAGTGACATTTGAGCATAAATTCATTGGCAACTAGTCAATAACTATTTTTACTTGTTAAAAAGGGATTAGGGAATAAACAATTATGATGCTATAATGGGTAGAGTTATCAAGAATTAAGACTTATAAAAAAAGAGTTATCAAGAATTAACATATGGAGTATCTCAAAATATAAGCACCTAAGAAACACAGACATGGACACAACACAGGACACAGCAATTCTCAAAAAATTAAGACAACAATTAAAAAATTAATAAATATATATTTCCGAGCATATTTTATGTTTGTTTTAGGTTTTAAAAATACATAATATCCATTAAAATCTTTGAAACATATCTAAAATTAATTTAAAAACAATAATAAATTGTAATATACATTGATACCCATAAGAAAAATGTTACTCAACTATTAAACTAACCCCTTTTACATATAAAAGTGTACTGTGTAAACAGTGTGACACCAATACAGGTAATCTTTAGTTTTCTTATTTTATTTTTAAAAAGACAATATGAGAAACAAAAAAGCGCATTGACTGGTTTCATCAAGAAATAAAGCTTAGACAAAAAAGCAAATGAGCCGAGTCTGAGAGACAGTTTGAGCGACACCTTGCGATATGAAATCAGATGATCCGAGTCGAGCAGCACCACTGTGCCGAAGGGAGCCCCGACAAAGTAAGACAAGCGCCGATGAGCCTCTAGGTGCAGATCAGCGAGAGAGATGAGAAAGCTCCAGTGTTCCAGAGCGGGAAAGAGACAGATTGATCAAAATTTTACATATCTAAAGTCTGATTGATGTTTCAGATTGTGCTAGGTTTTAGAAAGAAAAAAAATCTATTTTTTTCCATTTTTTCAAATTTTTTCCCCTCCATGTCGAGACCGTATCTGAAATGTTTTTTTTTTTAAAAAAAAAAAAAAAAAATTCCACAAGATGCTCATGCAGGCAGCCGTGTCCCAGGTGTGTCTGTATCCATTACATGACTGTGCTTCCCATAAGCACAAAACTAATCATTATTCTCTTACCAGCACTTTTACTGTCTACACAAAAAATGATATCTTGGGTTGACGGAGAGAATAAGAAAAAGAATAGGACCAAGCTTATGTTTACATTTGAGTATCATCATTATTTTCAATTGAGAAAAGATGACAAGATGATAATGATGAGAAAATGTTGGACTATCATTCAGTAATGGAATGTACAACTTAGTTTAATCCTAAAATGGAATGTACAGTTTTTTAAAAATTCACCTTTTTTAAGGCACAACTGTAGTTTTACATGATGAACAAAATAAGCTAAGGAAAATAAGCTCACCCAAACGCACACTAAAAGACAAGCAAGTTTGATCAACAATTTATTAGTCGTAGCACTAAATGGACAATTAGGATGCATAACATAGCATGCTTAACTCACCATTGTTGACCACTAGAGCAAGATATCTACCCACAGTTACCGGCAGTAAATTGCCTGATCAATATGTGGCGGAATTTGCTTTATCTCGGTCCCAAGTTCTTGCTCAATCCTGTACCTATATGGAAATAAAATAAAATAAAAAAAAAATTTTGATAAGTGCCTATATGGAAATAAATAAATCCGGAAACCACCAATAAATAACTGCTGGTAGCTGGAAACTTAGATATAAATCAGATAAAAAAAAAATACATACAAGTTAAAGCGGTCCTCATAGGTGATCAAATTCACTGCTAAACCAAGGTGCCCAAACCTTCCAGATCGACCAACCTGAATGTAAAATATCAGTAAGCATAGAACACGCAACTGGAGAAATCTACATGCAAAAACCGTATCCCACATACCCTGTGCAGATATGTTTCTGAGTTCTTGGGAAAATCAAAGTTAATAACAACATTGACTGCTTGAATGTCTATTCCCCTTGTAAATAGATCTGCCATTTCACACCGCCAAAAAAAAATTAGAAGAAACACTAAATGTTTAAACTACAAAAAAAAAAAAAAAAAAAGTGCCAGTACAACAAATAGCAAACACAGTATGTTCATATTAAAAGAAAAGGTAAAGAAACATATTTGTTACAAATACAGTCAACAATATATAATATGGTAAGATGGTTCATATTGTGCACTATTAGTTTCGTCTATCACTTAAATATCACCTTTAAATTTAACTGTTGACAACACCAATAAATATAGGCTTTTCATCAATTAAAAAACAAAACATTGAACCTACAATACTTTGAATATAATGAAACACACACAAAAATAAATAAATCATGTTGGTCTTAACAATTAACAGGAAAATAGGGGATGGAGGGGGATGGTTTAAAGGATAACCATATCAGCTGCATGATTGATTGATTAAAGTAACATACCAGTACAAACAAGATTCCTGCATGCACCATTGCGGAAATCATGAAACACTCGGTTACGATGGTCTTGCAGCATCTTTGCATGAATATAAAAACAAGAATAACCAAGTTCTGTAATTTTCTTGGCCAACAGTTCAACCCGATTCACTGAATTGCAGAAGATGATTGATTGGTTTATTTGCAGCTGGAAAAAGAAATCTGTTATTATATCATATTCATATATAGCAGAAAACAAAATGCATGCATCAATAGTTCATATGAAGCAAACCTTGGAAAAAAGAGTGTTTAGGCAGTGGACTTTCTGTCTTTCTTCAACGAAAGCATAAAATTGTGTGATACCCTTTAGAGTAAGCTCATCCATAAGGTTAATAACATAAGGCTTTTGTAGATATCTGTCTTTAAAGTCCTTGACTGTAACAGGAAATGTGGCTGAAAACATCAAAATTTGACGATTTCCAGGCAAAAATCGAATCAGCTGCTCTACTGAAGGTTGAAATTCCGGTGACAAAAGCTTATCAGCCTAAGAGACATTAATGAATACATCTTTCAGATTTTTGCAGTTCATGACAATTATCCAACCAAATTGCAGTAAAAGAAGAAGCAAATAAGAACAACACAGATGTCATAATTTTATTCTACATGAGTCAGATTTGAACTAGAACAAATAACTAAAGAGGCCAGGAGGGAATGGACATAATCAGGGATCAACAAAACGAAAATTCACAACACAATCATACGAGAAAAATGTTCACCATAAAGAAAGCAACTTCAAGTAGAAATTAAAGCATTTTATTTCCCAACTAGCTGGTAGAATCTGAGCCATTTGAAATATTCTAAACTGTGAAATCAGAATAAGCAAAATCGCTACTTCACCAATCAACAAGACAACAAAGTGCTACACATTTATAAATGTTCGGATATTTTATTTTGAATACGATTAAAGAAAAAAAAAAAAAAAAGAGGATAAAATAAGCACAAGATAATCATCCATTTTTTAAACAGAACATTAACAGGAAATAAATCATTATTGCCAACAAAACTGAAACATCAAGTATTTACCTCATCCATAACAAGCATTGAACAGTCTTTCAAAATGCAAACACCTTTTTTTGCAAGATCTAAGATTCTTCCCGGAGTTCCGACAAGTAAATGAACTGGTTGATATAAACGCATGATATCATCCTTTAAGCTGGTACCACCTGTAGTAACCATTACTTGGATTTGCAAATGCTTGCCAAGCTCTTTACACACTTGTGACGTTTGAAGAGCCAACTCCCGAGTTGGAACAAGTATAACAACTGCATGAAAAAGAACATTTCAAATAGATGCACAAAATGAAGGCAATTCAAGCATCAAAATAAATTAGAAATGTGTAATAGCTCAAGCCGTGAAATGAACATGACAATAGCAACTTCTTGTAAATCTCAATCATGTATCAAAGGTTCCACATTCTTCTCTTGAATAACCACAATAGCCATTATCATTTGACCGAGACTACAAAATGCTATGCAAGTACATGTAGTAGTCAGATGCTGGATATCAAACCTTGAATAACATTGTTATCTTGATCAATCTTTTCCAATGCAGGAATGCAAAACGCAGCCGTTTTCCCAGTTCCATTTTTTGCTCTAGCAAGAATATCACTCCCAGTTAAAGCAATTGGAATACTTTCTTCCTGAATAGGAGATGGTCTTTCAAACCCCTTCTCATATATTCCCATAAGCAACTCACGCTTCAGAAAGTAGTCCTCAAATTCATTTCCCTTAGTTGCTGTCACATCCTGAAGAAAAAGATTAATAACTCTATCAGGGCTAATTTCAATATTATAATATACATGGCCAAAGAAAAACAGTACCATTTATTATGCATTTGTTGCTAAATAACAACAATAAGAAAAACCAGATACAAATAACTTCAACAATTAAAAAAAAAAGAAAAGGTTATTGTTAGTGCATAGCTTATGCATTTCAGTGCCAGAAAACATGAAGTGGCAAGACTGACTTCTGCCACAATATTCTACATGCAAAAGATATGTTTGGAAATAATATATTTAAAAGGTATTTAACCCCTTTTACGCATGTACAGAAATAAAATAATTTAAACCCTGAAATTAATCAAATTAGTGGGTGATCGTTGCTTTTTCATCTTTACATGAAGATCACACTAACAGCAGGGGAAAAACCTTCCATATTCATTCAAACACAAAGCAGGTTATCACATTTATTGTAATAATTTTTTTTTTTTAAAGGTTGTTCAAAGTGCACAAGGATCCCAGTTCTGTGGGGCCTGAGAGGGGTGGTGGTAGGCAGCCTTAATCCCAATTTTTGGAGAGGCTGATTAGTAATTCGCGACTTGAACCCTTGACACATCACTTGGGTGGAGGGCACTTGCCATCACACCAAGGTCCAACCACTATTGTAGCAAAGAATACTATTGATAATTAACCAAGATAACATCAAAACTAAAAAATCACAAAAACTATGTTTCTGTTCTAAAGAAGAATATTGACAAATAAATTCAGAAAAAAATTGACAAACAAATACTTTGATTATAAAATCTAGTTTGTTACTTTGTCATCAAAGTCTTTGAACCAGTGATAAGGGTCATGAAGATACACATTCTGATACATGCATGTTCTCTGTCAAGCTACTTCACTGACAGGGAAACTTATCCAAAATATGAGAATACATACAATAAAGAGATTTTGTGAATTAGTTTATATACATGGCTGGGTGTTTTATGTGATTCATAGAGAAAGAAGTGTGCCAATGTAAACTGAAACGCATTAATGTTCTGTAACCTAAATTACATGATAACCTGTCTCCTCTTCAGAATTGAATTCCACTAGCATGTATCCATCCATAAATAATACCACATTCAACCAAGTAAAGGGGAGAGGAAACTAATAAGCATACAGTGCATTAAATTCATGCATCCAAACTTCTCTAAGTATGTGGCAATTATTTAATGCATATGATAATTCATAAAAAAACCAATCACAATCATACCTCAGTTCTGTAGCGTGTATCGGATGGTGGTATCTTTAGCCTTGCCTTCCAATCTTGTGAACTAGAGAGGGAGAAAGAATCAATAAGAACTTATATTCATGTAAACTATATGCCCTAAGATATACAATTCGCAGAAAAGGAAACAGAAAGTATTTGGCAAACAATTGAACATCAACAGAAATATTAAATATTTAAATATGTAACAAAAAGAAAATCTTTTGTGATCACTACTAAGCCACAATAAAAAATTAAAAAAAATCCAATTTAATGGTTAGACACACTTGTGCGTGAACGTTTTGCAAAATCAAGGAAAATGTGAAAGACGCTAAATAGAAAACACCTTGGGAAATATAATGTTGATATGAACAACTGCCTTATCCTCTACAAGTACAAGATATCAAATCAACTCTTCTCCAACAAGAAAGCAATGGTGAATCCCAGATGCATAATACTTCAATCATACCAGAAACCAAACAGACCCCACCAGAGGCGTAACTGCATAATTCTTACTACAACACACACTATAGGACTAAATTTACAAGAAAATTTGGCTCATAGAAGGAGTGCATTCATAGTCAAAATGAGACTTGTAAGAAATCTCCAGTATAAATTCCGGATACACATAAAAGAGTAGAAAACAAAAAAAAAAATCTTTCAGCGGAATTTTTTTTTGGATGGCCCTAGCACAAGTTGCACCAACTCCTGGTCCGCTTTGGCGATTGAACTAATCTTCTTCAAACCCCCCAGACCAAGTAGATCCAGTAGTTCCTCCCAGTCGCATCCAAGTAGATCCATAGTAGGGTTCCTCCACATGTCGCATAATCCATAAGATACCAACAAGAGTTGGCACAGATATCAGTATAACATGTTCAGCCAGGACAAAACATCAGTTGTATTAGATAAGGACATCCATAACAGATAAAGGAGCTAGTAATGGGTTTTTCATTAAAAAAAAAAGTGTCTCCTTTAAAACGATAATTGGCCAATTGTATGGGAAGGTTCTTGAGGCAGAGCACTTCTAACCAAGGAGAAGAGCTCCTATACAATATCTAAAGCTTATAACATGTCTCCTCCAGCTAAATTACCCACTTTATACATAGAGGGTCCTATTACAAAAAACCTGTTAGATATATACTTATCAAAAAAAGATCTGAGACATATATGGGGTGATTAAACTAGGAGGCACAGCTACTTCAAATTAGCAGGCCATATCTGATATGAATATGGTGGGAAAACCCCCCTTTTTTTGGCTTTTTCTCTACCTCTCTCACTCACTCTTTTTCTCTCAATGAAACTAATAGTCTCTTAATTAGTTGTGTTATTTAGACATACTTGCACCTATTATCATTAGTTACTTAAATTTTGACCCAAAAATTAACATATACCTAATATTTACTTATATATTAATCAACTAAAGTATCCCAGTATTATTGTATAAGAATTGGTGTATCACCATGTCTGTTTCGTCTTGTATTACATGCCTATCCCATATTTGCATTAGTGCTTCCTAGACTTAGAGATGTATAGAAGTTTGTCAAAGTAGTAAAAGCCTTACCCATACCATAACAAAGGCCTTATTCCACCTTCAAATGAAACTACAGCTACTGCACGATAATCCACTTGGCCACCACAATAACAAAGTCATAGTAAATCAATATTCCTCAAACAATAGAACAAGTCAAGTATACATATCCACACCATAATTTTCTTAATTCCCCCACCCACATTTCAAGCAGCATTCAGATTTCAACTAAAGTCAATAATAAACCTACAAAATCACAAAGCTCTAATTCTAGAAACTACTCTTCTAATTCCACCATTTTCATCAACATTGCCACAAAAACATACAAATTCAGAGGAAACCAACGTACCTTGAGTCGACAGCCTCGGACTGCACGGTCTTCTCGACCTCCTCAATGCTCGAATCAGCACCGCCCAATTGGCCCCTCCTAAGCCAATGTTGCTGTTGCTGCTGCTGTTGTTGCTGTTGCTGTTGCTGGTGATGCTGCTGTTGCTGCTGCTGATGATGTTGTTGCTGCTGTTGATGGTGATGATGTTGGTGCTGCTGATACTGCTGGTGCTGGTTTGGCATCATGCTCCTCTGCACGTACTGTTGCTGTGGATTCCTCGACTGGAATGCCGGGTTGGCGTTCACACCGCCGCCTCGGCCCATGCCGATCCCCGGCGGATACCTCCCTCTATTGTTATTGTTGTTGTTGTTGTTCATTTCCACCGATTCAAACCCCACAAAATCGCCCCCAAACAAAAATATCGGGTCGAAAATCTATGGTTTGTTGGGAAAAAGTTAAAAAGACAAAAAGGAAAACTACGACGAGCTAGGGTTTCCTGGTGGTACGGATCGTAAATCAAAACAAAACCGTGACTGTTTTTGAAGACTCTTTTTGTGCCTCAGATTATCTAAAAAAAAAAAACCTAAAAACCTAATTACACACAAAAAAGAAGCTAGCTAAGGTCTCTAATGGCAGGATCGCAAATTAGAAGCAGAAATGAGGGTAAAAACTGGAAGCCTGAAAAGAGATTATAAGATTGACGAAGCTAGGGTTTCTTAATGGCAGGATCGTAAATTTGAGAGAAAAATTCCGAAACAGTTTAAGAAATTGAAAGGCGAAGAAAGAAGAAGCGAAAATTAGGGTTTAAAAGCAAACGCATGAGAGGAAAAGGATTGAAGAGATCCAGATCGAAAAGTAGAAGAAGAGGATGTGATTTAATTTATACGGTGATGCGAGAGAGAGATAGAGAGAGAGAGTATTTTTTTTTTTTGGATTTTTGAAGGACGAAATGAGTGGGTTTCGGAAACAGAAGCGAATAGCAATGAAAATGAGGAAGTTACCGTCCAGAGGCAAGAGCGAGTGAGAGAGCATCCAAGGCTTAGGGCGTCACACTGTCACAGAACAACAAACCAAAATAGCCAACTCTTTCTTATTTCCTCATTTGCCCCTCTCCTTTCTTCTATTCTTAAAACTACCCAATATATATATATATATGCTATAAAATTAACAACAATTATTGTTGCACATCTAAATTGTCAATTTTGTAATAAAAAGATTAAACTATTGTTCTCGTCTCTAAACTTTGTATGAAGTTCGTTTTTCATTCTTAAACTTTGAAAAGTTCGTTTTTACACATGAATTTAGTACTTTTAAAAAAAAAAATCAGAGACGAAATTCATATGTGGAAACAAACTTTTCAAAGTTCAGAGACGAAAAACAAATTTCATACAAAGTTTAGGGACGAAAGCAATAGTTTTCTAAAAATTATATTAATTTTTTTTATAAATACGGGCTCCAGCTTGTTCAATGAATAAAAAATATTAAATATGAAGTAAAAAAATTAAGTGGCTTGTGTTCAACACAAAAAAATATAATACTCAAATAATTTAATTTAGTTATTAAATATTAGCATATATATTCGTACATGAGTAAAAAAAAAAAACAATTGGTCTTAATATTATTATATATAAGAAATTAAAAGGCTCGTAAATAAATTTGAGCTTATTTAACAAGAAAATAAACTATACTTGAATAGGTAATCTAGTTTTATAATGAACTCAATTTTGACTTGTGTTTAAAATAAAATTAAATGAATAATCTTGAATTTTTAATAATCGCATATTGGTTGGGCTCATTTACATTTTTACTTATCTAAACATTACCTAATGATTATTTTAAGTATTTATGTTATTTCTTAGTCTTAGAGACATTTTTTTCATACTGGAAGTGTCTTTGGTAATATTAGCTAGCAAGGAAAGATGAAAAGAGAAACGATAAGAAGAAAAGTTACGTTTGTACTTCAAGGTATCTTATTTTGTTTTTGGCAATGAAGGAAAATGTCGAGATCCATTAGATTGTGTTACAATTTTTTCTTTTATTCTTTGCTAAAAAAATACGGGTTTAGGCAAATGAAAAAAAAAAAAAATTACACATAGATCTGACGAGGCTCTAGATCTAGTAGGGAAAATAAATTCGTCTAGAATCACAACAATTGGCATAACTTGTTTTGGTAACTTGTAAGTGGTTAACAATCAATCCACATGGATCCACTACTAAAACACTTTTTAATTTTCACCTACCAGCACAGCACACATTAGCAAGTTGTATCAAAAATTATATAACTTTACATGGTTTGAAACTTATATAAAATAAATAAATAATAAAAAAAAAATCCAACTTTAGATGGCATGGAAGTGTATTTTTATTCATCTCATCTCAATCAAATCTCTCCTTGTCTCCAAATATGAGAAGTAATTAAAAACTTATACTCTTCTCACTTCTCTCTTCCTTTCATTATTTCCATCCAAACATATTCCCAAATGATATTTCATTTCATCCACCAAATTTTTTTTTTCTTTTTTTGTCTTCACTATTTATGCTTTTATTGTTTAAAGGGCATTTCTGAATACGTATCCTTTTTTTTTTTTTCTTTTCTTTTCTTTTTTTATGGTTTTTGGCCACGCTTCTCTCTTACATTCAATTTCTTTCCTTATCCTAGTTTATCTTGTCTAATTAAAAATTGAAAGACTTTGTGTGGAATTGAATTTGTTTAAGGTTGGGAACTATCTTCTCAAAAAAAAAAAGGTTGGGAACCATTATTATTGCAAATGTAACCTAAAAATGTAATAGGAGTCTGTCTATTGGGTTAATGGCTGAAAACAAATTAATGCCGATTACAAATTGGAGGAGAAATAATTCGATAGTAACCAAACCGAGATTAGAATTTGAGAACTTAACTAAATCATGCCAACTTTCTGTTCGGTCATAAGCAAAGTGCTCATTCTTGTTCAGTCATATCCGAACTATATACTTACTCGGTCCGATAGATTGAAATATGATTCGGCCAATACCGAATCCTCCTATACTTACTATATTATCATCTTATCCATGTCCTACTATCATCTTATCAATAATATCCAGTCCATATCAGAACTAGTAATCCACCTCTTATCCTCGGTGTTCGGATTGTACTAAATCATGTCATCCATATTGTTCGGTCAAACACAGTATTTTGTTAAGTTACTGCTCGGCTCGTGCTGAAACGAGCTGGGAATACTCTGAGACCCAGCATTTAATGCCAGAAATATTTGTGTCAGAAATCATTAAGTGCATCACTTGAATTAAAACTCTGGATATTTGGTATTGAGTTGACACCCACTTGGTCATCCATAAATGTCCAAAATATCTAAACAAAGGGTGTTGAATACGTTTATTCTTTAAACCCAGAATTAGCTGTGATAAGGAGTGATGATGATCATTCATTAATGAACTGACAGAACCCATGTTCAGGGAAGAGGTATACTAAATCAGAGAGCCTAAATATCTCTGATTTCTGACGAAATTAAGATTATTGGGAAGGGGAATTGGTAAATATCACAAAATATCTCCAGCTAGAGGCATGTATAAATAGAAGGAGAATCAATATTTTAAGAGGTACGTGCTCTCATATACTGAATTCCTTTAGCTCTGTTTATTACGTTTCTTTATCACCTTTCATCCATAAACTGACTAAGGCATCGGAAGAGCTAAAGGCCAACCCCCACTGGGTTGTCCAAGGTTCTAACGATCAGTTATTGCTGTATTGTTATCTTATACTGCAGGATACAGGGAAGGTGTTCGGACAAACCTCAATAGCACTCTGATTCAATCTTCCGGTCAGCTCTTCTGTCTGTCACATTTTAAGTTCCTCCACAAATGATGTAAGCACTCTTGCATCCATCACCTCTGGCTCCCTTGCTCGTTTCCCTTCCCTCCCATAAGCCTCAGAAATAATTAGGATCCCAATTCCCAACTCCCAAGTTACGAAACAAGGCATTTTATCTCAAATTCTGCTTGAGTTTTTGGATGCATCATGTGTACTCATGTCCAAACTAGTTTCTCTCGTACCAATTCTTCACTTTTTTCCTATATTTCTTGACCTCTAAAAGCCATGGAATAAGGAAAATCAAAGCTTAAACTCAAAATTGATAGTTGAAGTAAATGTCATATTCATTCCTCTCACATGAATGTGGATCCCACCATTAATTTAATTAACAGAACTAACAATTTATTGAGCTAGGACTGTTTATACTTTTTTTGAAATAGATTTTTAAACTAATTTAGAAAGAGATACATATTTTAATGTTAAGGGAACCAATATCATTATTTGATTGTTATCCTTACATTGCACGAATTTGGGTGCCAGTATATTCAAATCCCACGTAGACTTCAATTACGATTAAATTTCCATGTTTATTAAAGCAGAAGACGTTGCCATCTATCTGCCATTTGGCATGTATGGCAACGTCTTCTGCATGACACGTGGTAGCTTAGTTGGATAAATGCTGCCACGTATTTGCCATTTATCTATAATAAATGAAAAAAAAAAAAAAAAAGTAATGCCCTTAAATGTGCAATATTAAATGTGAACTATTAATTCCACTAATTTCCTATATTCATACTTCAAAAATTATGTGGTTTCACCAAGGGAAAAAATAAAATAACTTATAAATAATGAAGCTTTAATAGTGTATATTATTGCTCCTTAATTGTCACGAGTTAATATGTGTCAATATCTATCTATATAATATATATGGCAATTAATTATTTGAAACATAAAAAATGTCCCTTCAAATTTCTTCTTCATATATATATATATATATATATATTAATTTTGAATTTCTCATTTGCAAATCAGTTTTCCAAATCATTCATATTCCATGACTTTGAAATTGCCAAAAATGTCAAATGACCTTATATATATTTTTTAACCCATTTATTTTAATCCTTAAACACAATAGTTATAATATGTTGTTTCAAATATGCATTTAAATTACAACTTGGACATTTGGCCCAGTGGTCATTTTTCTCCCCAAAAAGTCTCACCCTTCTGTGAGGGTGTGAGTTCAATTCCCGAGATCCACAAATCGTTTAGAATATAATTTTACGACGTATGTATATTTTACATTCAAAATATTTTTGCTTGGTTAAGTTGTAATCCTTTATTTTATGCAACCAAAAATGCCTTTTTTTTTTTTACAATTTCTGATACTATCTAATTGCATATAAAATTTAGTTTGACTTGATCTTTTTATTTTTATACAATTGGATATGCTAAATTGCGTGGTAAGTATATGTTTATATATATTTTTTTTTGATAGAAATGATAGAAATTGAACCTATGGCGTCCGCTCCATGATGATTGCTCTTTATCATCAAGCCAAGACACCAATTGGTTTTTGGTGTAGGCGGGATTTGAACCCAGGCCCCTTATGTGACGATAAGAGACTTTACCAGTTGAGCTAACTGGAACCCACGTGGTAAGTATATGTTTAATATATATTTTGGGAGGAAGTGTTAAGCATAAATTATATTTCATCACTCATATTGGAATTGATGAGGCAACATTCAAATTATCTTAGATTTAGGACATCAATGAACTATCATTTAGAGATAACCAAAAAAGGCAATTGTAAATTTGTTTTAGGGGCAGAGGAATAACATCTTAACATTTTTGTTCTCTGTGTTAAATTTTCCTAAGATACGTATTAGACTTAAGATGACATTGTCATTTTTATCTTCGTCGACCAATTTGTTATAGGATAGACTTCTAAGGTCACAAATATTGTTTCTAGATCTGTGATTATTAATAAGCAAGAAATTACCCAAAAAAAAAAGAGAAACAAAAAAAGTCAAAAAATGTATAGATGGGATAAATATGTGACAAATTGAAATAAGGAACCTCTGAATATTTGGAATCCCTGTATGTAACAATTAAGGTTCACCAAAGTGATTAAAATTCATAAAAGATGTGAAGTGAGTTTTTTTTTTTTCTTTTTCTAAGTGAATGTAACCCCGAGATATAAACCCCCATTGAAAGGAATTGATGCAACTAGGCTAAAAAGTTATTGGTAGTTATCTTTATAGCCTTAGTTTAATACATTTGATGAAATATAAGAAAAATCATTTCTATTTTTAAGCGCAAAAAAAAAAAAAATTATTTACATTTTCTATTATACGCTTTTCTTTTCTTTCTTATTTTTTTTCCTTTTCATTATTGTTATTATTTCTTCCCTCTTCTTGGTTAAGTTGCTTTGTTAGGAATATATTTATAGAAAAACAATAAAAAAGAGCCGCGCATTGCGCGGGTTATAGTCTAGTTTTTAGATTATTTCGAATGAAGAGAAGACTTTCCTTAGCTTGATGAATGAGACAAAAAAGGTATCAATTTCAGATGATTAGTTTAAAGTCAATTTCAATATGATTGTAACTTATGGATGAGTGAGCATACTCAAATTTGTTGCAACCATGAATTTTTATTTATTTTTATTCACATCCTCCATGTGCCCTTCTGTCCAGTTTTTTTAGTTCAAAATATTTTAACAATCTTCTACTTTCTCAAGATTTCAATTAAATTATACCAGAACCTATACAACTCATTCAAGCATAATCAAGCTTGCACAGTACTTATAATGAATTTGCTTTGAATCAAATCATTTGTACAATTGTAGGGGGGTGATTTTTGAATTTAAGAGAAGAGCAATCTATATGCTTGGAGTCCTCTTTATCTTCAAGTGACCAAGCAAGATTTACTCATGATTCTGCTAAACAAAGACAATAAATTTAGAGTTCTTGGTCAACCTAGTGGGAGTTGACATTTAATCCTTTGAAGATTAAGTCAATAATGAGGAGAGGATCAGTTGGTGAACAATAATCAATAATCCAAAACAAAATGTGTTAAAAGAAATAAATACCAATATCTTTAATGCTCATAGCTCTCCTCCTTTATTTATACCCCATTCATTGTTCAAAACCTTCATATCCCACCTCTACTGGGGATATTTTGGTCAGCTCATCCCCAAGTCTTCTTTCCCAATGCATTTATTATTCAATGCTATACATGTCAGAATTGAGAAATTATTCAGTCCATCGGGTGACATGGTTCACCCGTTCACCATTCCAATAATTAAATGACACGTATGATAATTAATACAGTCAGCTTGTGGCTATTTGGTCATTTTAAAAGTATGGGGTTAATGGTTAAAAGCTGACTGTATTAATTATCACACATGTCATTTAATTATTAGAATGGTGGACGGGTGAACCATGTCACCCGGTGGACTGAATAATTTCCTGTAAGAATTACCAATCCCTTATTCCTGGCACTGAAATTCACATTTATGGCACTGTGATTCTTGAGATATTTACATTACATATAATGCTTAATTCTACGTTAATCTCCCCATTATTCTATTCTTATTCGGTTAATTCCAAACACGTGTCAATCAAATACTTCCCGGACACGTGTCAATCATGAGTTTGTCTATTTACTATTTCAAAATTTTCTCCCCTCCAGTAACTGTACTATGTTAATTGAGGAATGAATTAGATGTAACTTACAATCAAAAGAGTTGCTATTATAATGCAATAGTTTACAGAGCTTTTAGAAGCAAGTGATGAATATCTAATCTTATCCGGACTATACCATATATGCAAGTGCTTGCATACGCAACAAGTAGATTAAAGTATTCCTTTTATCAAAAAAAAAAGATTAACAGTATTCCTTCAATCTTATCGGATGTTGCATTTAGTATGTGAGCTGGCAACTTTTCATGATTATGTTCATGCCTATTAATAGTTTATTAAGGACTGTTTTGAATGATTCCTGACTTTATTATTAAAAGTAAATATTTATTTGATGTTTTTCACTTGTTTAATTTTTTTAAATCTAAATAGTTTATATTTTTTTTATTGTATGTATATTTCGGTGTTTGAAGTTAAAATAGGATCAAGTTTTGGAATCCTTCAGGGCCACCTAAGCTTTACGCTTATCGTGGTACACGTGACTAATAAATTGTTATGTGTCCCCTTGAGATTAGTCAAGCTGCGCGTATCTACGGAACTCTGACCCGAACACTCAAGGTTAAAAAAAAAAAAAAAAAAAAAAGAAAAAAAAGATCAAGTTACACTTTTTGTAACTTTTTATTAATATTATACCACTTAATTTTTAATTAGATTAATATTTTTAAATTCCACTATCATTTGATTCTGCCTTGATTTGATCAGCGGGGTGTGTCGATGGCCTTTGTTAAGCCTTAATTTTTACGGTTTGACTGTGTTTTTTATGGCTCCCACTTCCTCCCCTCCATCCCGGCCAGGCTGCTATTCTTTCACACTTTTTAGCTTTTTCCTTATTCCCTCCCATAAGTTAACTATAGTCTATCGATTTCTCATGTCATTTGTCATCCATTAGTTTTTCCATATTTTTAAGGGTAAATTACACTATCCCTTGAGACTTATTGGAATGACACCTACTCTCCAAACGTCTGTATAAATGACACTCCCCCCATGAGGTTTTTATGACTACAATGGTTAAGTTCATGCCCTCTCCAACAATGATTTAACTAATAGAATTTTTCAATTTTTTTATAAAAAAAAAAAAATTCTTATCCAAACTATAGACAAAATGACGAAATAACACTCTTCTCCATTGAGATTTGTAAATGAATTCCACTCACCTCCTTGAAGTATTTATAAATTAATGGGAATCTTTATTAAAAATATAATATTTTATTAGTGAAAACTTAACTGTTTCATTTATACAAACCTTAAGGGGAGGGTGTCATTTCATGAAATGTTTGGGATGGGGTATTATTTTATCAAATTTTAAGGGGAGGTTGATGTAATTTACCATATATTTAATATTTGCTTCCAAAGGAAGCTTCATTTATATTTCCCAAAATCTATTACAGTTCAGTTTATTACACTTTTACACTACAACCAGTCAACCATCGAAAACACCTCAATGACTCTCTAAAATCTTTATGAATGAGTTCTTTCTTCAACAAAAAAAGAAAGAAAGAAAGAAAAGGGTTCTTTTCAGACTTATGAGTATCTTTTGATTTTTTTTTTTGATAATTAGTATCTTTTGATTTTTAAGCTATATCGAGGCATATAGTCAAATTGGTTTGCGCTGAAATTGTAAGTATATTTTCAATTTTTATTTTTTTTGTTAAACTCCTTATGTTACCAATTTCTTCTTCCTTTGTTACTTTCTTGATTTGTTAATTTATGACAAAGTAGGGGTGGGCAAAAACCCGTGAAACCCGACCCGTTCGTCCGTCCGCCCGCCCGTGAACATATATATGGACGGATACGGTTAGTGTTATTTTTTTTATTCGGGTTTCGGACGGACAACGGATATTGAGTTTTTGGTCGGGTAGATACCCGCCCGCCCGACCATCTAATAATACATATATAAAAAAAAAAATACCTTTCTCACTTAGTCTCACCTGACCCGCCCGACCATCTAATAATACATTAATACATATATATAAAAAAAAATCCCTTTCTCACTTCAGTTTCTCCATCTCACGATTTCTCTCTCTCCATCTCACGGTCCCCTCTCTCTCTCTCTCACGGATTACGGTCCCTCTCTCTCCCTTAAACCGGAGCCAACACACCTCCACACTAACAGATTCGACCATCGCTGCCTCGATCTAATCTCAGTCTCAGATTTGCCTCCGCCGAGCTCCCTCGCCGAGCTCAGATCTGCCTCCGCCGAGCTCCCTCACCTAGCTCAGATCTGCCTCCACCGAGCTCCCTCGCCGAGCTCAGATCTGCCTCCGCCGAGCTGCCTCGCCGAGCTCAGATCTGACTCGACTCGACTTGCCTAGACTTGACTCGACTCGCCTCGCTCAGATCTCCCTCACCTCCAGCCAGCCCGTGGGTTTTGTTTGTTGATCTGTGATGGTTTTGTAGTTTTGTTGGTGTTTGTGGGTTTTGGATTCTGTTTGTGGGATTTTGTTTGTAGTTGTGTGTGGTGTTGCTGTTGCTGTTGGTGGTTGGTGGTTGGTGGTATTGTGGTTTTGTGTGTGGTGTTGGTGTTGGTGGTTGTGGTTGTGTGGTTTTGATTTTGATTTTGATGTTGGTGGTGTTCTGGGGTTGTAAACTTGTAATATTTGTTTGGTGTTATGTGAGTTTGATTTTTCAAATTTTGTTAAAATCTCTTTTCCTACCCGTCCAACCTACGAAACCCGACTAACCGACCCGTTCGATCGCCTAACCGACCCGCCCGCCCGAACCTATCAACGGATGGTTAGCGGACGGATTATCTGTGAATTTATTTTCTACGGACGGACAACGGATTTGCTCAAAACCCGACCCACCCGACCCGAACCCACCCCTAGACAAAAGGTTTGTGTAAGTATATATTATGGCAGGATTTCATTGTTAGTTCTTGATACTGACGGAATTAAAACCTTAACGACGATCAACCACACAATGACGAGCCAATTAAATATCACAGCTGTAAACGGCATTAATCCCACGCTGCAAATATGCCATCTTTAAACCCCAGCAATGAAAGTCAAAAACATAAATTAAGGGCAAGAATCAAGGCAATCAGCACGGTTACAAATCAGGATCAAACAGTTACAAATCTGGACATTAAAGCCATTTAATGACCACAAACGGCTAGAAGACCAGGGCCTCCCTATATAAACCCAGGGAATTCTCAGACAAAGGTAATCACTCCTTTCCTCACCTCCAGACTCTCAAAATCCCTCTTTCTCTGTCACATTCTTTGCTAACTTAAGCATCGGAGGCTTCCCCCACCGGACCACCGCCGGTGCCCCCTCTTTTAATTGTTTTTCTGTTTTGCAGGTCTTGTCTCGTCGAAGAAAGCATCGTCCGTTCGGATTGACTTGTGCGTGGGCCCACTGATTTTTAGGCATTATCAGTTGGCGCCGTCTGTGGGAACGACTTAATAAGTCACTGTCGTTCTTAGAGCAAAAAGGGCCGCACACAGGTCGATAACGATCATGGAAGGAGCTCCCAACGACGGAACCAGTGCTGACCCAACCATGACTCCAATTGAGAGGCAAATGCAGGTCATCGCCACCAGCATTCAGGACCTCGCTCGAGAAACATCTCGTCAGAATCAAGAGTTATGGCAGGCCATCAGGAAGGGGCCCCCAACCCCCCATGACAACAACCAACCTCCTCCGCGGGGTGGAAACAGGTCGAATGACCAGGAAGCTGACAGCCATCAAGTCACCCGTCGTAGGGAAGACGAAGCTGAGAGAACCCCGCCTCGCAGCAGGCACAGAGCGGAAAGCGCAGGAAGTTCCGCTCCACCCAGCCAGCACAAGACGGCTAAAACAACGAGGTCGTCCAAACAGCCGGAACGACCAGATAGGTCGTCCAAGCAGCCTGAACGAGAAGATCGACAAGGGAACTCCTCCAGACAACCCGATCGTCCAGATCGATCCACAAGAGATCCGGATGACAAAACGACACGGTTGGAGAAAGAATTGCGAGAAATGAGGAAGCAAATGGGAGACATGAAGAACAGCCTGAGAGCGAAAGCTGCTCGCAACCTCGACAACCTTGTACACCGGGCTGATTCTCCGTTTATCCCAAGCATCGCTGACTTCCCGCTCCCGTCCAGATTCAAGGTACCATTGCTAGAGAACTTCGATGGAACCAAGGACCCATTTGACTACCTAGAGGCCTTCAAAACAATCATGCAACTGCAAGCCGTCCCTGAAGAAGTAATGTGCCGAGCATTCCCCTTGGGACTGAGGGGATCTGCAAGGGTATGGTTCAACAAGCTCGAATCAGAGTCGATCGGTTCATTCGTCCAGCTCAGCCGTGCATTCATCGATCACTTTATCGGCAGCCAACGAAGGGGACGACCGCCAACTCACCTGCTCAGCGTCAAGCAAATGGAAGGAGAATCACTGAGGACATTTGTACACCGCTTCAACGGAGAAGCGATGAAGATAGATCGTCCGAAAGAAGATGTCACAGTAACAGCCTTCATGGCGGGTCTGCGAAAAGGGGATTTCCTCTATGAACTCTGCAAAGACCCCCCAGAAACAATGTCAGAGCTTATGTACGAAGCTACAAAACACATGAACGCAGAGGACGCCCTAGAGGCCATGGACGACCCACCACCGAAAAGGCGGAAGGAAGTTGAGGATCGCAAACCTGAACCTTCCAAGCAAAAAGTTCCGAAATTCACGGAAACCCCGGAACGAAAACGGACGACCGCACCCCCCGTGAAATTCAGCAGTTTCACACCTCTGAACACACCTATCGACAAATTACTCTTACAGATACAAGACGACCCATCACTTCGGTGGCCAGGTAAGATACGTTCAGATCCTAACAGCCGACCTAAAAATTTGTATTGCAGGTTCCACAGAGATCATGGACATCTCACAGAAGAGTGCGTAGCCCTAAAAGAACAAGTAGAAACACTCATCCGACAGGGCAAGCTGCAGAAGTATGTCAATCGTCCAACGAATACCCGTCCAGCAAAGCCTCCAGTACACAGGGAACAGGCCGAACCCAACAGGCCGGGACCCGTAGGAGAAATCAGAACCATCGTTGGAGGACCAGCATCAGGAGGAACCTCAAGAGCCTCAAGGAAAGCGTATGCGAGGCAAGTACACAACATCATGGTCGTCCAGCGCCCACCAAAGAACATCCGCCTCGACGACCAGATCATCTCTTTCAGCGAAGAGGACGCCAGAGGCACCCATCAGCCCCATGACGATGCCCTAGTGATAACGATTAACATTGCAGGTTTCACCACCAGGCGAGTAATGGTAGACAACGGGAGTTCGGCTGATATACTCTACCTCCCCGCTTACCAACAAATGCAGCTTGACAAGGATAAATTGCGCCCCATGGATGCACCACTCGTGGGATTCACAGGCGACAAGATTTGCCCAGTCGGTATTGTGACCTTACCAATAATGGTCGGTACTCACCCAAAGACGGTCTCTAAGACCGTCGACTTCCTCGTCGTCAACTGCCCCTCGGCATACAACGCTATAATCGGACGACCAACCCTCAACCGACTCCGAGCCGTCACCTCCACATACCACCTTCTCCTCAAATTCCCCACTGAGCATGGAATAGGAGAAGTCAGAGGAGATCAAGTAGCAGCCAGAGAATGTTACCTTGCCTCCCTCGGGTCAGGGGGACAGAATCAGACGATGAGCATTGAAGAGCAGAAGGTTCTAGTGAAGCCTTCTGGGGAGCTAGCCACCATAGAGCTAGAAGAGGGACGACCAGAGAGGACGACCAAAATTGGAGCAGACCTTCCTCCAAAAATAAGAGAATCACTTGTCCAGTTCTTAAAAGAGAACAAAGATGTTTTCGCATGGAGTCACGAGGACATGCCAGGTATCAACCCTTCCATCATTTCACATAAATTAAATGTTGACCCTTCTCTCCGTCCAATAAAACAGAAACGAAGAGTCTTCGCGCCAGAGCGGAACAATGCCATCATGGAAGAGGTGGACAAACTTCTGGCAGCAAACTTCATCAGGGAAGTATTCTACCCCGACTGGCTTGCCAACGTAGTCATGGTAAAGAAAAATACCGGCAAGTGGCGTATGTGCGTCGACTTCACCGACCTAAATAAAGCATGTCCTAAAGACAGCTTCCCTCTCCCTAGAATAGACCAGCTAGTCGACTCGACAGCTGGCCATAAACTATTAACATTTATGGATGCCTTTTCAGGTTACAACCAAATAGTGATGGACGAGGGCGATCAAGAAAAGACATCCTTCATCACCAGCAGGGGGCTCTTCTGCTACAAGGTGATGCCTTTCGGACTGAAGAACGCCGGAGCCACCTACCAACGACTGATGAACAGAATGTTCCACGACCAGATTGGCCGGAACGTCGAAGTTTACGTTGACGACATGTTGGTAAAGTCCAAAGAGGAAGACGGTCACCTGGACGACCTCAGAGAGACCTTCCAAACGCTCCGCAAGTACCAGATGAAGCTGAACCCAAGTAAGTGTGCATTTGGTGTTTATTCAGGAAAATTTCTTGGCTTTATGGTTTCGCAGAGAGGCATAGAAGCAAACCCAGACAAGATCAAAGCGATCCTGGAAATGCAGCCACCAAAGAACATCAAAGAAGTACAGAGACTGACGGGAAGGATAGCCGCACTAAATCGATTCATGTCTCGATCCACAGACAAGTGCCTACCCTTCTTCAAAACATTAAAGAAGGCGTTTGAATGGACCGACGAATGCCAACAAGCATTTGAAGAGCTCAAGAGGTACCTGACGGAACCACCCTTGCTTAGCCCGTCTAAACAAGGCGAGGAGCTCTACCTATATCTGGCCGTATCACCAACTGCCGTCAGCTCCGCACTAATCCGAGAAGAAGAAAGACGGCAGTTGCCTGTCTATTACACTAGTAGAGCACTTAGAGGAGCCGAAGAAAGATATCCTCCTATGGAAAAGTTGGCATTTGCCCTAGTGACAGCTGCAAGGAAGCTCCGCCCATACTTCCAAGCTCACACGATTGTGTTACTCACCAACCACCCATTACGGAAAGCAATGAAGCAAACCAGATGCAGCTGGACGACTTATCCAGTGGTCGATTGAGCTCAGCGAGTTCGACATCGACTACCGACCGCGAACAGCGATCAAGGCTCAAGCCCTGGCAGATTTCATAGCAGAGTTCACCTCAAAAGATGACGAACCAACGGAATACGTCGAACAGACATCGAAGTGGACGATGAACATAGATGGGTCGTCGACAAAAGACTCAGGCGGAGTGGGCATAGTCTTGAGATCTCCAGAAGGTGACATCGTCAAACAGGCAATACGACTGCAGTACCCAACCACCAACAACGAAGCTGAATATGAAGCCCTTCTATTGGGGCTCAACACTGCCAGAATACTGGGAGCCACAGAACTGGACGTACATAGCGATTCGCAGCTCGTCGTAGGTCAGGTAAACGGGGACTATGAGGCAAAAGAAGGGCGTATGCAGCAATACCTACAGTTGGTCCGACATCAAATAAGCCAATTCCACGAAGTAAGACTCTGTCGAGTACCACGAGAACAAAATACAGAGGCAGACCAACTAGCCAAATCTGCCTCGTCATCAACGGTAGACGACAAAATCAAAACCATCCAACAATCAAGCCTACAAACGACTAAGATGAACCCCATCCACACTGAAATTTCTTGGATGACGCCAATAATCTCCTACTTACAGAGAGGAACGCTACCAGACAACCGACACGAAGCCCGACGATTAAAGGTACGCGCCTCACGTTTTCTCATGTTGCAGGGAACATTATACAAGAGAGGCTTCTCCCTCCCTTACCTTAGATGCCTGGCACCAGACGAGGCTAACTACGTCATGAGGGAAATACACGAAGGTGTTTGTGGCGACCACTCAGGCGCACGAGCTTTACAAAGAAAGATCGTCAGAGCAGGTTACTATTGGCCGTCCATGAAAGCTGACGCCTATCAGTTCGTCCAGCGCTGCGACAAATGCCAACGGTTCGCCAATCACCTACATTCGCCTCCTACTGTGCTGGTACCAATGACGGCCCCTTGGCCCTTCGCGCAGTGGGGGTTAGACATCATGGGACCATTCCCAATTGGAAGACGGCAACTGAAATTTCTAGTAGTTGCGATCGATTATTTTACCAAGTGGGTAGAAGCAGAGCCATTGGCGACCATCACAGAAAGAAACATCCAGAACTTCGTATGGAAGGCAGTGATTTGCAGGTTTGGGATTCCACGAGTGCTCGTATCTGACAACGGGAAGCAATTCGACAATCCCAGGTTCCGACAGTTCTCCCAGGAACTAGGCATCCACAACCATTATTCATCTCCTGGCCATCCACAAGCCAACGGACAAGTCGAGGTCACGAATCGTTCACTACTCAAACTCATCAAAACCCGACTTGAGGGGGCGAAAGGACTATGGCCAGAAGAGCTTCCAAGCATACTTTGGGCATACAGGACGACAGTCAGGATACCAACAGGCGAAACACCCTTTCGAATGACATTCGGAAGTGAAGCAGTGGTACCCGTTGAAATAGGACTGACGACGTTTCGTACTTCAACATTACGATGAAGAGGAAAATGAAGAGCAACTTCGCCTCAACCTTGACCTGATCGATGAAGTTAGAGAAACAGCGGAAACCAGAATGAAAAAATATCAGGACAAAATGGCACGACACTACAACTCAAGAGTTAAGCCCAGGCAATTGTCAGTCGGTGACCTCGTCCTACGGAAGGTTACGCTCGCCACCAAAAATCCCTCTGAAGGGAAGCTAGGACCAAACTGGGAAGGACCTTACAGAGTCATAGAGATACGACGACTAGGGACATACCACTTGGAAGACATAAACGGACGACGGCTACCTCACCCGTGGAATGCCGAGCACCTCAAGAAGTACTATCCCTAAAGAAGGACCAACTTTGTAAAAATATAATACTTCGAATAAAGAAATAAGGGTGGACGTAGGCACTATTGCCGAACCACGGTAAAATCACGGATCTCAGCTCATACCTACAAAGCAACCCAACAGTTAAACTGCATCGTCCAACACGATCTTTTAACTTAAACCTAGTTAAACTGAATCGTCCAACACGATCTTTTAACTTAAACCTAGTTAAACTGAATCGTCCAACACGATCTTTTAACTTAAACCTAGTTAAACTGAATCGTCCAACACGATCTTTTAACTTAAACGTAGTTAAACTGAATCGTCCAAAACGATCTTTTAACCAAACTTAGTTAAACTGCATCGTCCAACACGATCTTTTAACTCAAAATTAGTTAAACTGCATCGTCCAACACGATCTTTTAGCTCAAAATTAGTTAAACTGAATCGTCCAACACGATCTTTTAACCAAACTTAGTTAAACTGAATCGTCCAACACGATCTTTTAACCAAAACTTAGTTAAACGGAATCATCTAAACACGATCTCTTAACTTAAAACTCAGTTAAAATCGTCCAACACGATCTGTTTAAACTAAATCGTCCAAACAAACAATCCCTTAAAACTAAAAACCTAAGAGCTAGAGTACATCGCCTAAACCAACATCTTTTAACTTAGACAAAAATCCAGAGTCGAACCTCTCAGCTTGGGCAAATAATCGGTATCAAACCCACATCGTTTAAAACAACACTCAGAAAAAGACAGGATTAACATCCAGCAAGACTAAACCACACATCTATCAAAGTTAAGAAATTCATACCAAAAATAATTCCGTGCACCGTCTTTTAATGACGAAACATGCACACTGTTCAGAAATGTTAAAATGCCCTAAACACGGGCCCTACATTGTTTGAAAATTTCATACACTTAAAAAAGAAAAAACCACAAACTACTTGGAGGTTACGTCCTCGTCTCCCGCCTGGTCCTGAGAAGCATCCATCACCGAGTCCTCGTCGTCGTACGGCTGAAGAGCAGAGAAATCCAGACCAGGAAAGCGTTGGACGGCCTGCTTCCTGAAGGCCTCGAAACCGGATAGGAAGTAACGGGTGTTGATGTCCTCAAAGGCCTCAGACGCCCTGAAATCAGACACTGCAGCCTCTTTGGCACCTTCAATTTGGCCAAACAAGTGTTTGAAATCAGCTTCGGCCTTGTCCTTAGCCTCAACCGCCGCTTTGGTATCGTCCTCTCGAGCCTTCAGCTCCTTCCTCAGA
>OU015769.1:23910738-24038928 GCA_907173295.1 Fagus sylvatica | reverse complement strand
GGACACCGAAGAAGTCAGCTCCTACTGCTTCTTCTTCTAAGAAGGCTCCTTCGAAGAAAGCAAAAGTTGCGAAGCAAGGTAAGACTCCACTGTTGGTTCCATCTGCTGCAGGGGCGTCCACCACGGCTCTTGCACAAGGGTCAACCAAGTCTGCCGTGGCTCCCTTCTAAAAGAAAAACAAGGGCTGGGAAGGAAAGTAAATCCACCCCTTCAGTGCCATCTACTGCAGAGGAGTCCACTGAGGCTTTCATGGAAGAACCCATTGAGTCCGCGGTGAGCCCTGCTAAGAAGACAAAAGTTGGAAAGGAGAGTAAGTCCACCACCTCGGTACCACTTGCTGCCAAGGAGTCCATGGCGGCTCCTGTGGAAGAATCAGTTGAGCCCACTGTTGCTTCCTCAAGGTCAAAGAGAGCAAGTCCTGCCAAGCAGGCGGTCAAGAAGAGTGCTGCTTCTGGTCCACCGAGGGGTCAAAAGAAAGTCAGTGTTTCTTCGTCCACGGATGAGGAGGAACCATCTGCGGTGCCAATTCCCTCACCTCCCAAGAAGAAGAAGTTCACTGCTCCTCTATTCCCTCTTGGTGCAGCTGGTCGTACAAGAAGCAAGAGTGGACCAAAGGTGAGTCTTTTGTTGTTCTTGTGTCCTTCCTTTATGCTTCATTTCATCTTTGCCTTGTGTTTTCTCATATTTTTAGTCTGTGGCAGGTGGTACATGGTTCTGGTGGATCTGGTGGTGACACCGTTGTTGTAGAGGTTCTCTCCTCTTCTTCTCTTTATATTTTTTTTTTTTTGAAGTTGTATTCATATTTTCTGACATTGTTATTTGTTCCTTCCCCAGGATTCAGATGTAGCTGAGGAGGATATTGATGCAGGTCCCCCGGAGGAGGATGCTCCAAGTGCTGCTGCCGTGGATCAGACAGAAAACTTAGGAAAGAGTGCGGCAGATAGCCTCCGGAAATTGGCATTGAGTCCATGGGAGAGGACCTTTCTTCTTCAAGTGGTTCCCTATTTGATAGTGCCCCAGACTCTATGCCTGAAGAGCAGATTGTGTCTGCGGAGTCCACCGCAGATGATGAAGATATGCCTGAAGCTGACGATTCAAGTGTGGGGGCGGCTGGTTCCATGGATGAAGACTTAGCCATTGTTCCCCATGCGGGCTATGACGATGATAGTGCCGTGGACGCCGACGTTGACCCCATCTCTTTTTCACTGCCGCAGCCAGTTCTAACTAGTGCAGGTATGCCTTAACTTGTACTTCATTTCTTTGAATTGTGCAAGTAAGCAGTGTATTCATGTATGTTGCATGTGTTATGCGTTGGTCTGCCGCAGGTCCTGACACTTCTATAGCCCACGTGATGGAGGGGATTTCCCTCTTTGGTGTTACCCCCAGCCTTAGAGCTATTCCAGCTGGCGGCTTTGTCATACCAGCCGGTCACTTCACCAGCGAAGATTCCCCTGTTGTCGAAGGCGCTCTTATGCCTGAGGAGATCCATGCGCAAGGCCTTGTGGAAAGTGGGTCCGTGGTGGACCTAGGTCATGATGCTCCACTTGAGGGTGCTGGTGCCTCTGCGGTGGATGCACTTGCTGGCAGTGACCACTTGGAAGACATAGGTAAGTTTGGATTCCAACTTCCTTTCTCTTCTTTTAGTAGCTGGAGTGTTGTTTGTGGAAGAAATTCCACTTCATATGGGAATTTCTTTCTGTAGACTTGATTGTCATTTTCTTTGAAAAGTTATATCTTTCATAGACTTGGTTGTCGTCTTATGAAAACTTTTCGTGCCATGGACTTGGTTGTTGTCTCGTAAGATATTTTGATTCCATAGACTTGAGCGTTGTCTTATGAAATGTTTGATTCCATAGACTTGGGTGTCGTCTTATGAAATATTTTGACTTTCATAGACTTGAGTGTTGTCCTATGAAATATAGACTTGGGTGTCGTCTTGATGGGAAAATTCTTGTTTCCATGGACTTGGTTGTCATCCTATGGAAAATCCTGTTCCATAGACTTGGTTGTCGTCTTATGGAAAACTTTTCGTTCCATGGACTTGGTTGTCGTCTTATGGAGGTTTCCTTTCCCACGGACTTGGTTGTTGCCCTATGGAGGATTTCTGGCTTCATGGATTTGGTTGTCATCCTATGAAAGATTTTTTTTTTTGTTGTTTCCATGGACTTGGTTGTTGTCCTATGGAAGATTTTGTTGTTCCATGGACTTGGTTGTTGTCCTATGGAAGATTTTGTTGTTCCATGGACTTGGTTGTTGTCCTATGGAGATTTTCTGTTCCATGGACTTGGTTGTTGTCCTATGGAAGATTTTGGATTTGATTAAGTCATGGGAGTCGTCCCGCAAACTTAACCTCATCATGAATTTGCTTGTTGTGATTTCATTGCTCATTTGCTTGGTTTTGTTTCTTCCCTTTTTTGCAGGCGTGGATGATGCCGTGCATGTGTCGGAAGAGATTGATGAAGTGGGGATCACTGGTGAAGTCACTGTTGTTAGTCCACCACGAAGGCCCACTGTTGAAGTTGGTTCAAGCATTGATGTGAGCAGCTTATCTAGTGAAGTTGCTGCCTTTTTGAGAGAGTTCGATGCGAGGGCACCCAATCCTCACCCTGAGCAGTTCTTCTGGTCTTTCAACGGGCCCTTGGTGCCTTTTGGTGATTTTTGGGTTCCCAATGATTGTTCGCCTTATCTGTCACGGCTGTCTGCGGGACATAGCGATTTTACCAAAGGCTTCAAGCTCAGCATTGGGCTCGGTGGACCCATGATGTCCCTGCTTGGGTAGCGTGTTGGCTGCCATGGACGAGTCTAGCCTTGAGGATGTGACCAAGACCCAAATCCTTGCATGGAGGAGTGTGATCCAAGACCTTATGGACGTTGGCTTTGATTTGGGGTTCATGATGGAGCGTCTGCGGCAGATGGCCCAATGTGTATTTGGCAAAAGGCTCACAGATGAGATAAAGGCACTCCAGCACCAAATCGCCCTTCCTGCAGGATTCCTTGGCCAAGTTGACTGCTTATCAGGATGCCATGATGTCCACGGGAGAAGTGGTTCCCAGGTCTGAACGTGGTGGATCATTCCTTGACAGCCTCCTTGACTGACTCTTGTAGCTCTCATGCTCACTTCTTTTGTAATGACTATGTTTTAGCCTTATTCTCACACACTTGTATGTATGTTTTGTGGTGGCCCGGTTTTGGCCTTTTCTTTTGGACAAATGACCAAGTTTTGGTCTTTTTTTTTTTTTCTTTTGGACAAATGACCAGGTTTTGGTCTCTTTGAATGCTCATGTTCATATCTTGTTTAATCATGACATATCTAATCTATTGCCTTTTGCAAGAAAAATCTTTAGCATGTGATAGTTCTTTGATTGCTTGGCAAAACATAGACATTGCATATCATGATTCGTTAATAATACAACATGACTTCAATTGTTCCAAAACAAAAGACTCCAAATACTTGGCTAATAAGAGTGGTAGTCTTACGAGTAGTAACGCTTCAGCCATTTTCCGTTAATGGGATCTGCCTAGGGTCGTGCCATCTGCGGTGGATAGCTTGTAGTAGCCACTATCATACGCTTCACGGATTAAGTATGGCCCCTCCCAATTTGGTGCAAATTTGGACGGTGAGGGGAGACCTCTTCTCACGTGATCCACCGTTTTCAGCACCATTTGACCCTTAGCAAAAATTCTGGTCTGGAGCGTTTTTCTCATAAGCATCAGCAAGCTTCTGGTGGTACCGTAGACTACGGGCTTGGGCCAGCTCTCTTGCTTCTTCCAGACCTTCCAAGTCTGCCACTCTCGCTTCAGCACAAATGTCAGCGTCAGCTTCTAAGTCCATCCCATGCAAAATTCTTGGGCTAGGCACTAATAATTCTGTAGGTGAGATAGCATCAGTGCCGTAGACTAGAGAAAATGGGGTGAAGCCCGTTGCTGTTTTGGTTGATCCACGGTAGGCCCATAGTGTGTCTGCCAGATGAGAATTCCAGCCTTTTCCGTAGTCAAAAACCATTTTACTCAAAATACGCAATAACATGCGATTAGTTGCTTCCGCTTGTCCATTGCCTTGAGGGTAATAAGGCGTGGATCTGCGGTGCTTGATTCGATAATGCTCCAAAACTTCTCTAACATTTTTGTTAACAAAAGGAGTGCCATTATCACTAATGATTTTGTGAGGGATGCCAAACCTCGTGATAATATGCTCGCGGATGAAGTTTGCCACGGCTGCACCAGTTGCCTTGCGAAGGGGAATGGCCTCAACCCATTTTGAGAAGTACTCGGTGGCCACCAAGATCCAGATGTATCCACCAGAAGCTGGGTTGATCGGTCCAATGAGGTCTAGCCCCCAAGTATGAAAAGGCCATGGTGTTGCCATGTTCTGCAGACTAGTTGGATGGGTGTGAATGAGATTAGCTTGGAGTTGGCAAGTGTGACAAGATTTCACAAAGTCAGCCGTGTCTTTCTTCATGGTTGGCCAGTAATAGCCGAGAGTCAACAGCAGCTGATATAATCTTTTCTTGCCTTGATGTTCTCCGCACTCTCCGGAATGAGCTTCTTTCATCACTGTTTGGGATTCTGCCAGACTGAGGCATCTCAAGGGGTCACCGTGGAACCCTTTTCGGAACAATATGCCTCCTTCCACAAAGTACCTTGTGGCCAATTTCTTGATTCTAACCGCTGCTTGGCTGGTCTGCGGTAGGATGTTCTCAATAAGGTATTCAAGAAAAGGCGTGCGCCAATCACTAGAGACAAATGTTGCATAGATCTGGTCGGACTCATGTTGATGCTGACAAAATGAGCACTGTTCCTGCAGACTTGCTGCCTCTTTACTCATGCTGGGCCAGAAGTAACCCAGGCGCTGGAGTCTGCGGTAGAGGCTTATTCCATCCCGAAGTTCACAGCACTTCTCGTGGACCTCTGTTAGCTTCTTTGCTGCTTCTTGGAGGTTCACACATCTTGCTAAGATTCCTCCAGGCAGTCTACGGTAGAGATCCCCAGCAATCAAGCACATAATCTTTGAGCACTTTCAGGTCTGCCACACCTTCAGGTGCTACAAGCTTGGCTTTTATAGGCGTCCGCCAGTCTTCTGCATCAAGGTTTGGTTCCTTGAATTTCTCTCTCAGCAGATCAGTGATAGGCATGCTTCTCTTATCAATTGTGACATCTACCTTTGATCCCTCAAATGAAACTTGGGAACCCAAGGTTGCAAGGGCATCGGCGTACCGGTTTTCGCACCTCATGGCATGAGAAATTTCAAAAGTGTCGAACTTCTTCCTCTAGCTTCTGAGCTAAGGCCCGGTACAGTGCTAAGTGATGGTTCCTTGAGGGAGAACTCACCCTTGGTCTGGCAGATGATAAGATTGGAGTCCCCAATCACCCGCAGATGCTTTATCCCCATTTCGTGGGCAATGACCAACCCGGTGATATAAGCTTCATATTCTGAGGCGTTGTTGGAGCATGGGAAGTCAAGTTTGAAAGACTTAGCTATAGTCTTTCCATCTTCTCTTGCTAACACAATCCCAGCCCCACTTGAGCTAGATGTTGAAGAAGCCATCAAATTTCAGCGTCCATGTCGAGTCTGCCAGATCTGCCAGCAGAGCCTCTCCTATTTCCCCGGGCACTTCATGCGAGATTGATGAGCTATCTTCCCCTGGGAATTGTGCTAGGAGATCTGCTATGGCTTGGCTCTTGATCGCTGTGGGCGTCTCAGTGGTTATCTCGTATTGGGACAATTGCAAGAGCCACTGGGCCAGTCTGCCAGAAAGGACTGGTCTGTGCAGTAGACTCCTAATTGGATGGGATTTAGTTATCAGCTGGATTTTGTGGGCCAAGAAGTAATGCCGCAGACGCTGTGATGCATATATTAAGGCTAAGCATGCTCGCTCAGCCCCCGAGTATCTTGTTTCAGCGTCCTTGAGTGCTCGGCTAACATAGTAGATTGGCCTTTCGGTTCCTTCTTCATCTTCTTGAGCCACCAAGCCCCCAATTGCTTCACTATTGGAAGCCAAGTATAGACGCAGTGGTCTGCCAGGGACTGGAGCACATACAGTGGGGAGCTTAGTCATGATCTGTTGGATCTTCTCAAAGGCTTCGCTGGCACGCCGTGGACCAAATAAAAGGAACTCCTTTCTTCATCAGAGGTGCGAACACGGCTGTTACTGCTGCCAGACCAGGGATGAACCTCCTAATGTAGGACAATCTCCCTAGAAAGCTCTTCAATTCCTTATGAGAAGTTGGTGCCTTCATGGTTGCTATGGCGGATGCCTTGGCTGGATCAACATCAATTCCACGGTTGTGGACTAAGAAGCCCAGGAACTTTCCAGCAGACACCCCAAAGGCACATTTAAGGGGGTTCATCTTGAGTTTGTAGAGTCTGCATCTGTCAAACACCTTTCTTAAGATTCCAAGATGATCCTCCCTTTTCTTGGACTTCACCACTATGTCGTCCACGTAATCTTCGATTTCTTTGTGCATCATATCGTGGAACATGGCTGTCATAGTCCTTTGGTAGGTGGCACCGGCATTTTTAAGACCGAAGGGCATGACGGTGTAATAAAAATTGCCGATTGGTGTGCGAAAGGCAGTCTTTTCAGCATCTCTGGTGGACATGCGGATTTGGTTGTAACCACTAAATCCATCCATGAAGGAAAACATGGCATGACCGGCGGCTGAATCTATCAACAAGTCCATGTTTGGAAGAGGAAACTCGTCCTTTGGACATGCCTTATTAAGATTTCGAAAATCTACACAGCATCTGATCTGCCCGTTCTTTTTCTTGACCGGCACAATGTTTGACAGCCACCGTGGATGCTGAATGGGTTTGATAAAACCAGCAGCAAGTAGCTTTTTTACTTCTTGTGTGATTTGTGCCTCTACTTCCGTATGGAAGGTTCTCATGGGCTGCACCACAGGTCTGGTACCGGGCTCCACATTCAAAGAATGAGCCACTAGGCCTGGGTCTATCCCCGGCATCTCATGATAATCCCAAGCAAACACATCTTTGTACTCATGCAGCAGATCAATCAAGCATTTTCTTTCTTTGGCAGATAAAGACTTGCTAATTGATACAGGCTTGGTAATATCAGGATTATCACTTAAATCAATTACCTCAAGTTCTTCTTTCGAAGTCAGGTTTGATTCAGCCGTGGTGGACTCTTTCATTCTCCTTGCCGTGGATTCTGTCTGGTCTACCGCATCCTCTTCTTCAGAATTCGTTACCGTGGACTGTGAATGATCCACGGTAGATCCTTCAGGATTTGTTGTGGTAGACTCTGCTTGATCGTTTACGGCTTTTTCAGTATTCGCTGCGATGGACCTTGTCTGATCCACCGTAACCATTTTGGGATTCATTACCATAGACCGTGCATGGTCTACCGTAATCTCTTCAGAATCCATTGTTGTAGACTGTAGTTGATCCATCACGACTTTTCCAGAATTTTCAGTCTGCTGTATCAAATGACATGAGGGCTGCAGACCACCCTCTTTAGGTGTGGGACCCTCTTGCCGTGGGCAGTCAGGCCCCACGCACCTTCATAAGCGGTAGACTATGCGTCCATCAGGGAGTTGAACACGCACGCATTGTGGTGCGCTCCCTTGTTCAACTTCACGCTCTTTTCTTTTCTTCTTCCGCTGAAGCAACTCCCGTAGATCAATTTCAGGGTCATCTTTGATGTCTTCCCATGCGGGAAGTGGTGTTCCACATGGCCTCACGATGGATGGCTCTCCCGTGGATGCTAAATCATCATAGAGAGCTGCCTCAACAAAATGAGCTTCAGTCTGGTCGAAGGGGCAGGAATTTGCAGCTATGCGGATTGGCTTGCCATTGAGTCTCCCTTTGACACATTGATGGTAAGTGGATGACACCAGTTTGTGCTTGTGCAGCCAAGGTCTACCAAGGAGCACATGATAAGGAGTTTCCGCATTCACCACATGGAACCGTGTGAGTGCCACAATTGGTCCCACTTTCAAGACAAGTTGTACATGTCCCATTGTGTGTTCAGTCATACCTCCAAATCCGGTCACCTCCATGGGAGAGCCTTGGATCTTCTGGTGTGGCAGATCGACAGCTTGGAGTGTGCTTAATGGTATGAGGTTCAAGCAAGAACCAGTGTCCACCAGAGCACGTCTGACTTGAACATTTTTTATTACCGCAGACAGATAGAGCGGGCGTCTATGGTCCGGGTATTGAACCTCCATATCTTCATCCGTGAAGGTTATGGCATTAGTGGTTTCCAAGAAGGCACGGCTAGCATGAGCTTCTGCCGTAAAACAAGTGGCTCCGGATTCTGCCGCTATTGTGATGAGTGCTTCTGTCGCTGCATTTCTTGCCTCAGGTCCAAATCCCAGCTGATTGAATAAAGACTTGAACTTTGGACTCCTTTGTAGGGTCCTGACAGCTGCTGGTACCAGGGAAGAACTTGCTGCGGCAGACTCTTCTGCTTCCACATCACTCACGCTGCCGTGGATCACTACTGATACTACAGCCTTGCCCTTATCCTTGTTGTAATTAGGAAAAGGGGTCTGATGGACTTTCTGTTGTGCTTCTGAGAGCAGTAAGGTACCATTTTGGATCTTGCGGTTGACTTCCCATCTGAGGGTTCGGCAGTCCACCGTAGAGTGATTCACGTATCTATGGTAACGGCAATACTTGGGATCCTTTTGCTCTTCTGGAGTGGGCTGCTTGCTGATCTTTGGGAGCTTGATCACTTGATCTTGAACCCATTTATCAAAAATGGCCATCATTTCTTCGGCTGTGAAAGGTAGTGGAGGTGGCTCCTCATAGACTTTATCTGTTGTATTTTTTCGTTTGGTACCGCTGGGTGCGGTTGCGGTGGACACAGTAAGAGTCTGCGGTAGACTCTTCTTGTCCCTACTCTTTTCGACTTGAGGCTTGACTGAAATGGCGGTCTTTCTAGCCTTTTGAAGTAGAGGGGCGAACCGCGTGATGTCTAGGTTCTCCAAATGAGCACGAAATTCGGGTAGCATATTGTCAATGCATACTTCTACTAGTTCTCCCTCTTGGTACTTCACATGACAATCTAAGGACACGTCTCGGAAGCGGTGGATGTATTTCACCAGGTCTTCCCCAATCTGCTGCTTGGTGCTGTGCAAGTTGACAAGAGTGATTTTTTCTTCGACATGGAAATACTTGCTGCAGAAGCTTTCCACCATGTCCTCCCATGTTCTGATGGACCCAGCAGGCAACACTGTGTACCAAGTGTATGCTCTGTCCACCAGAGACTTCGAGAACTCCCGCAGACAAAGATCACCATTTGCAGCAAAGGGTCCCATGGAATCCAGAAATTTGCTGATGTGTTCCATGGCACTCCCTCTTCTTCCGTCAAACAATGCAAAGACGGGTGTATCATATTTTTCCGGGTACGGCTCTTTCAAGAGCTCGATGGGGTAAGGGGGTCTCCTCACAAAGTGTCTAGGCTCCTTCGGGGCCCTTTCTCTTTCTTGCTTGAGTAAGTCAGCCACATCGGACATGGTGACAAATGGCGTGTCATTTTTGTTGTGAGACTCCCTCTCTTCGTGGTTGCGGTTGTCGTTCTTGTTCTGGTGGTCCTCTTTGTTGGTGTTGACTTCTCTCAATTGTTTTAAGGATTCAGCAAGTTCAGCTTGATTCTGCTGCATTGCCTTGATCATTTCAAACATCAATGCCATTTGTTGTGGTCCACCAATAGGGATTTCTCCACCACCAAGAACTTGTTCGCCACCATGAGTTTGTCCCCCACCGAAGGGGTTTTCTCCCCCATGCGTCTGTCCACCACCCTGAGCATGTGTTTCTCCCATGGCGTGGCTGTGGCCTTGAGATTCTGCTTCAGCATGAGAGTTAGCTACTGAGTTCTGTCTGGTAGACCTTTTAGGTGGCATGGTTGTAGCCCCCAGGTGCTGTGGATCAGCTTCGGAATGATGGAACGAGGGAAGATTTGCAACTCAACTCCCCAGTGGAGTCGCCAAAATGTGGATGCTAAAAATTTTCAGCACCGTATAGGCCGCGTATCGATCCACGGACGGGCTGGACACGGGCCAAATTTGTGTGTGTGGGGGATGTTGAGACCAAGACTCTACTCCAAGTGTGGTAGACTACTCAGAGGCTAATGGTGCATTTCCCTCTTGCGTTCTTTAGTCCACCGGGCTGCAATACTCACGTAGGTGGCTGCGGTGGATCAACGAAGCTAATGCCGCAGATCAAAATAAACTCGCTAATCTTGAACTTTATCTCTACCAGAGCATTCAGTAGTTACAACACAAGGAAAGCAATACATGGGAGAATACATCACACATTTGCACATTCAGTGGTGGAAAATACAGTAAGTATGATAACATAACAAGTAATGGAACTCAAGATCCCATGCCGTGGATCAAGATATTGAACATAGTGCATTTGACCTTTTCTGTAGCTTGCCAGAAAAGGAGTGCAGATCAAAGAAACATAAAATCATGGAACTTGAGGGATTTGGGAGTAGGAAGAGAACCATTCACTTTGCAAATACGTGCGTGAGCCAGTACTGTGTGTTTGGGTTAAGTGTTTGTTGGGAATTTTCTGTTGTGGCAGACCAAAAGTGTTTTCAGTCTACCGTGGACCTACGGGAAGTGTCCCGTGGACTCTATTGGCTTTGTATTTTCTGGAGCTTTTGAAGTAAGCTCTAATGGAGGTTAATTTTCAGTCTAAGGATTCTGACCAGCCAAAAGCCAACCCCTTTTCCTTCTTCTCAGCCCTATTTATAGTGGTGTTTATGTCTAATGGTTTGACTTGTTATCCTCGTCATTATGAGAATCTTTGTTTAACCAAGAGATAAGGGGCTGAGATTTGACAAGGTTTTATGTTTTTGGGGCTGAGCTGATGGTTTTCATCCACCGCAGATCTGATTTGATCTGCGGTGAACGGCGAGTTCCAGGCCATTAATGAGGGGTGGAAGTGACGAGCATTTAATGCTCGGTAATGGCCTGAAATATTTAAGGTGATTTGACTCAAGCACGTTTTGCATTAATTAGATTTGAACTTACCGTTTTTGGCATTTCTCCCCAGCAGATCAATGCCATTTCTGTTACGGCAGATCAATCCAAATTGAAGTAAATTAGTTCCCCTACCTCCAAACCTTGCTTCCTGAGTTCCATGATGTGGAGGAGCAAGGACCACCGGAGTGCTGGGCTGTGGTGGTCGTTGTCCCCGAGTGGTGGCCTTGGTGGCCATGGACAGATTTCTCAAGTCCCTTTTAGGCTTGATTATCATTTCTAGTCCCAGCTGGTGCTGCCGTGGACTGATTTGTGCTGAGGTCCACCGTGACCCGTGGACAAAGAAAATACCCAGTTGGCTTCTCATCATTATCAGCTTCAGGTGGTACTGATTTGGGCGGCCATGGTAGATTTCCTAGTCTTTTCAGCCTTGCCTCATCCTCTTCGTCACTTCCTTCGTCATTGGCCGCAGTTGGTGCCGCCGCAGATCGTTTTTCGGTGACTGAGCTTGCTGTGGACCGCTGGACAACTCGCCGTGGACCACTGGGTGGTGTGGAGGACCAGCTCTCTTCCACATTTTCTGGGCTTTGGCTGCTGCGGTGGATCGTTTTCTTCTGGTCATTTACCATGTCTGATGGTTAATGGAGAAGACCAACTCTCATTGCAATGATCAAGCTTTGGAGATGTGATCCTTCCTTGGGAAGATGTCTCCTTTCAGAGCCTCGGGCACCGCGCCAAGAGGGGAGGGAAAAATGATGTTGAATGCCATTTTCCCTCTCATTTTTCAAATTATTTCAGGATTCCCTCGTGCGGTGGACTGAAATCTTGATAACCAGGTGGGCTGGGCCTTGTTCTCTTCCTTTGGACTTTTGGGCTCGGTGGATGGCTTTTGGGCCATTTTCCCATGTTTGGTCTACCATGGATCACCAGTGTTGTTGGGCTTTGGGCCTCTGGTGGATCACTGGGGTGTTGGATTTGGTCCGTGGTGGACTGGAAAAAATAGGCCTCTACAGCAGGTTTGCTTTTCCTTTAAAAATTTTAACATGATTGTTTGGAGTTATATGATTTATGTACTAAATGTAAACTGATAATATTTACTTGCAGAATAACGCAATACATGCTGTTATTCGAAAGAATGTTGCGAAAAAGTTCAAACATCTTTTACAAGAAGGACAACTTTATGCATTATCTAACTTTCAAGTGGATACTTGCAATGCCACTTATCGGCCAATACACGCGGAGAAAAAGATCATTTTCTTATTGACAACAAAGATCAAAGAATTAGAGGAAACTGAAATTAGTATACCAAGTCATAAATTTGAATTTGTTGACTATGACATCATACTTCAAAGCTTTAACAAACACGTACAGCTATCAGGTATTTCTATAACTTTAATATAACTCGAACTTTGACCTGTTTGAAGTTTTTGCCTATTAGCACATAGTTTGTGTATGATATTAGTTTGATATACAGTGGTGGTCCTTATTTCTATTAGTTTAAACTTTGATTGATTTTAGTAATATATATTTTGATTGATTGATTGTTTTTCTTTTCTATTTTTTTTTTAAAATCATGCATTATGTTATTGTTGTCCATGGAAATAATATATAAAATTATTGTGATGCTTAAATATCATTGGAAAGGTGGTTGGTATTGGACCGATTGAACATCCTTACATTAAAGGATCAAATGTTTCAATCAAAAACATAAATGTCATCACTACAAAGTAAGTTTTAATTCTTTCAAGTTGTTGACAATGAATCTGTAAATGTAAACTTACATTGGAATATTCGAACAGGGAGAATAAGATAAGACTTACACTATGGGGATCAATTGCAAATCAAGTTGAAGACAATTTTTGTACTGATAATGCAGGACCTGTTATAATAGTAGTTACATCTTTAATAGTGAAGGCTTTCAAAGGTAAGAACATTTTTTTTTAATGTGTGTTCATAAGAACAAAAAGACAATACATAAATTCTCTGTTTATTGTGTACAAGGGAGAATTACTTATCATCTACAAGTGGAACAAAAGTTTATATCAATTTGAATATTCCTGAGACTGCTAGGCATGGTTTTAAAAATCGGACCGGACCGGCCGGTCCGACAGGTTGAACGGGGACCGGTGCCTAACCCGGTCCGGTTTTCTGAAAAAACCGAAAATCTGGAAAAAAGGACCAAAAACCGGAAACCGCCGATTCGACCGTGAAAACCGCGAACCGGCACGGTTGAACCGGTTTTGGCCCGGTTCACTAATTTCCAAAACTGTGCTGTTTTACTCTTTTTTTTTTACTAACCTAACCTAAAACATTCAGCCTCTCTCTCTCTTTTTCCCTCCTCACGCACGCCGCTTCTCCCTCTCATTCTCACGCACGCCGTCTCTCTCTCGGCTCACAATCTCCTCTCACCGGCAACGATCACTCCTCACACCGGCTCACTGTCTCACGGTCCCGATCTCTCACTCTCAGACTCAATCTCACGGACTCACGGTGTCACCGCTGCCATCACTCTCACGGTGTCACCGCCGCCATCAATCACAGAAACTCATGGTCTCACGGTTGCTCTCTCTCTCTCTCTCTCTCTGTTCACTGCTCACGGACTTCCAAGCTTCAAGTCCTTTTTTTAAAAAAGCTCAGTCAGTCAGTCAAGTCTCACAACTGAAACGGTATGAAATGTTTGATTTTGAAATGTATATCTTTCTCTTTCTTTCTTAACTTTGAAATGTATTCTCATTGTGTTGGAATGTTTGATTTGGGTTTTTTTACAGGCACATTTCGTAGAGGCTGCTGTGGTGGCTTCACTCTGTCGTGGTGGCTTCACTCTGTCTCGGTATGCTCTCTATAAAATCAGAGAATTTAGTAAATTTAGAAATGGATAGAAGTTTAGAAAAGCATACTGCCATATTAAATTCCCCTGTTTTCCCCTGTTTTTTTTTTTCACCTTTAGACATGTGCTACTGCCGTATTAAATTCTGAGTATTCTCCTGGATTAAATGCTGAGTGCTTATTTGTTTGTTGGCTATGTTTGTTGTTGAAAATGTTTGCTGCCAGTCTGTTGTTGTGTGAAAAGTTGAAATGGATTCTAACTCCGCACCATCTACAACCGGGTCATCTGTAAGGGGAAAATGTGATCCAGCATGGAGTCATGTACTTGAAGAGGTGAAGGATGGAAAAAGTAGTTTTAAATGTCTATATTGTGGGAAAGTTTATAAAGGTGGGGGTATCAATAGGATGAAAAGACATCTAGCTGGGGTGAAAGGTGATGTGGCATCGTGTAGGAGTGTACCTTATGATGTTAGATTTCAAATGGGGGAAAATTTGAAGGAAATTGGTAAAGCTAAACAACAAGCAAAAGAGGATCAAGCAAATTCTAATATTTCACCATTAGAGGAAACACAAGAATATGAAGTAGTCCAAGAAAATCATGCTAGTGGTGGGAATTTAGGTAGGGGAAATAGCATTGGTCCTAGTAGGGTTTCATCTAAATCCAATCTAGGCAAAAGGAAGGCAATTGGTGAAATGGACAAATACTTTGCTCCAAGAACAACACCAGGAGCTCAACTTGGAATTAAAAGTGTGTTGGCTACCAAAGAAGCCAAGAAGAGGGTTGATATGGCAATAGCAAGATTCATGTATGATGCTTGCATTCCACTGAATGCTGTGAATTCAAGCTATTACCAACCTATGTTGAATGCTATAGCTTCTATTGGTCCAGGATATAGGGGCCCAAATTATCATGCCCTTCGAGTACCTTTGTTGAAAGAAGCAAAAAGAGAAGTCCAAATGATTGTTGATTCTTATCGTACCTATTGGGCTGAGCTTGGATGTACAATAATGGCAGATGGATGGACTGATAATAGGCAGAGAACATTGATTAATTTCTTAGTTTATTGTTCTAAAGGAATTACTTTTATACGTTCTGTTGATGCTTCAGATATGGTTAAGGATGCAGTTTCTTTATTTAACTTGTTTGATGAAATAGTTAAATGGGTTGGTCCTGAAAATGTAGTACAATTGGTTACTGACAATGCTGCAAATTATGTAGCTGCTGGTAGATTGTTGTGTGGAAAATATAGGAACATTTGTTGGTCACCTTGTGCTGCACATTGTTTGAACTTAATCTTAAAGGATATTGGAGAAATGGATCATGTAGCTAACCTTGCGAAACGTGCATCACAGATCACTGTGTACATCTATAACCATGTGTATTTGCTATCTTGGTTGAGGAATAGAAAAGGTTGGGGAGAAATTGTGCGTCCAGGGCCAACTAGATTTGCTACTACCTTCATTGCTTTAGGGAGCCTTAACGAGCATATGCACGACTTACAAGCGTTGGTAACTAGCAAGTTTTTTGTGGAATCCAGATATGCAAAAGATAAGAAAGCAAAAGAAGTGGTGAAGATCATTCTTGACCCAAAATTTTGGAATGATTGTCGTGTAATTGTGCATATTGTGTCACCACTAATTCGTTTATTACGAATTGTTGATTCTGATGAACATCCGGCAATGGGATATGTTTATGATGGCATGTATAGAGCAATTGATGGAATCAAAAAACTTTTCAAGGATAAGAAGAAATTTTGGGAGCCATATATTAATATTATCAAGGATCGTTGGGATAATCAATTCTCTCAAGAAATTCATGCTGCAGCTTATTGGTTGAATCCCGCATTTCAGTATGACCCGTCAACTTCGAGTAAAAGGCAAGAGGTACATGGCGCTTTGACGGATGTTATTGAAATGAGAGTGTCCAGTAGTCGACACAAGCTGGTGGATGAATTAAAATTATTTCGAGAGCGAGTTGGAACTTTTGGGAAGTTACTTGCACTAGAAACAAGCAAGACAACTCAACCGGGTGAGATATTGTCAATTATAACATTTTGTTTGTCAATTATAACATTTAAAGTATAACATTGTTTATTGATAATTTCATTTTGTGTTGTATATGCAACTTAGATGAATGGTGGAAGTTGTGGGGTGGTTGTGCTCCAACCTTACAAAAGTTTGCAATTAGGATCCTTAGCCAAACAGCTTCTTCCTCGGGATGTGAGCGGAACTGGAGTGTTTTTGAACGAATACATACCAAGAAGAGAAATAGATTGGAGCATCAACGACTTAATGATCTTGTATTTGTTCATTATAACTATCGGTTGAAAAATAGGTATTTAAATGTTGTGTACTTGAATTCAATTATTAGAAAACTATTCTTTCTTATTTTCTTTTATTGTAATACTTGGTTACTAATTATTCAAATGTTCATTATATGGTATAGGGTCAACATTAAAAAGTTCAATTTTGATCCTATTGATTATGAAAGTATCGACAAAACGGAGTTTTGGATTGTGGAAGATGAAGAACCTCCATGTCTTGATTATGAGGAGTTAGAGGCTGCATTATATGAAGAAGGAGCATATCCAGTAAATGAAGGGTCTTCTAGCCATGTACAAGGAGGTTGGTATATAAGATATTTTGTAAATACTTTGCCTAATTTGCAATTTCAATTAGACTATTATTAGAATCAAATTTTTATTTATTATTCTTCTTTTGTGTTGGATTGTATAGATGATGGAGTTGGTGGGACTGATTTGGGACCATCTAGTGAAGAACAAGATGCTCCTCCTGGATTTAACATTCGAAATAATCCTATTGATGTCGATGATGATGAGGAGGAGGAGGATGAGGATGATGATGAGGATAGTGGTGGTGGTGGAGGATTTGGTGTGGATGATGATATTGATTTCAATTATGTATTATGAAATAACTATTGAGACTTGTTTAATGCTATCAAATGAACATTTAATGTTCTTTGTTGTGTGGATGTAATATAATTAAGAACTTATTTGGTTTAAGGATTATTATTTCAATTATGTATTATAAAATGACTATTGAGAGTTTGAGACTTGTTTAATGCTACCAAATGAACATTTAACGTTCTTTGTTGTGTGGATGTAATAGAATTTAGAACTTATTTGGTTTAAGGATCATTATTTCGTAATGTTGATATGTTTAGTTACGTTACTTACGTATTGACATAGTTACATTTTGCTTAGTTTTGATTATCAAATGAATATTTATTGTTCTTTGTTGTTTGGATGTAATGGAATTCAAAATTATTTGGTTTAAGGAACATTATTTTGTGATGTAAACATGTTTAGTTACATATTTACATAGTTATATTTTGCTTAGTTTTGATTTTTTTCGCAAAATATAAAATGTGGAAACTCATATAAAGTATTTTAAAATTTGCTATATATTTGTTAACTCTATATTATTAGTTACAATTTTTTTTGTATTTATTTAATTATTTATATAATTTTAAAATTATTAATTATTATTTATGACGTCATCGATGACGTCACCGGTTCGACCACCGGTCCGACCCCGGTCGAACCACTAGTACGGGAACCACTCCCTTTTCCGGTTCTCTCCCCGGTCCGGTTTTTAAAACCGGTTTCTACAAGTGGAACAAAAGTTTATATCAATTTGGACATTCCTGAGACTGCTAGGTTCATGGATAAGTAAGTAGTTCAATTTTTTTTAATACTTTAATTATATTTTACAATATCTGCAAGTTCATACTTTCTTTATGTTATAATAACATGCAAGTGGAAGATACCCATTCTATTCAAGAAATGCCTAGACAATTCAAGTCACAAAGGACAATTGAAGAAGAGATGAACATCAACCGAAGAACCATAACTGAAATAACAAACATTGTAGGGGACTCCGATAATAAGGTAAGAAAACAATATCTCAAACAATATCTAAGAATAAGACAATTATATATTGAATATTTAAATTTAATAAATTTCAAACTGAAATTCAATTTCTAGGATACTATCTTCACCTGTCGCGGAAAGATTCAAACAATTGATAAAGATTCTGGTTGGTACTTTATTTCATGCCAAAAATGTCGTAAGAAGGTAAAACCAAGAGATGAATACTTGTGGTGTAACCATTGTCAAGAAAAAGCATGCTTCCCCATCCCAAGGTATGTATCATAAAAATGTATATGTATCCATATAAAAATAAAATACTAAAGAATTCTAATTATATACATGACTTTTGCTTTCAGGTATAGAATTCAATTGAATGTTGAAGACCACACAGGATTAGGAGTGTTCATTTTATTTGATCATCAAGTTGAAAAATTAATACATGTATCAGCAAAAGACCTTTTAAACAAATGTATACAGGTAAGAAGTCCATAATAGAATATATATATATATATATATTGGTTTAATATATTCTTTTATTTAATTGAACTTACATTTTGTAAAATATTATTTGATAGGAACATGAAGAGCTCGACCTCCCTGTGCAAATTGAAAACCTTATTGGAAAAACATTTGTTTTCCAGTTGGAACTAAATGACTTTAATTTACTCCATGGGTGGCAATTCTTCACTGTGAAGACAGTTTTTGACTCTATTCTGCAAAGTGACAATGCGTTTAAACTTGATAAAATAACTGAAGTAAGTACTTTTATTTTACATTTAATACAAATAATACATATTTTTTTATTTACCTTATAAATATTTTGATACGTTAATTAACATTTTTTTATTGACAGTGTTATATGAGTGCTGCTTCAAACGATGATCTTAGCAACTTATCAAGTGAAGGAGACGATGATTATGCTAAATTACAACGAATTGATAATGCAAATGATACACAACTTACAGCAACATCTGCAATTACAGAGAATGAAAGGAATTACTCATTGACTAATGCGGAGCAAAAAAAGAAGAAACAAAGAATTGTTTAATTGGGCTCTTTTAAGAAAACAATTTTGTTCTTAAGAGACATTTTAGAGCTTTCATGGATCCTAAGGCCAACATTTTGCTCTTTTAAAATTGTAATATTTGTTGGATAATACTCTATTTTTTTGTTTCAATTTCTTATGATTGTTCTTTTTAAATGAATTTAATTGGTATCTTGCATACTTACTACATTTTCTCATGCTTATATGTATTTCACATATTTATGAAAGGTAATATTCATGCTAACTTATACTGATATGATGATTGAATAAATTTTAAAAAATTTACATAGTCAATATAAAATAAATTCTTTAGATTTATTTTTAGAAAGTTTCTCGCGCATCGCACGGGTTTGCGACTAGTAATATATAATAAAGGAAGACATGAGCGTTAAAACCAAGAATGTCTTATATCATGACAAGTGACATTTCTATTTATCATTTAAAATTCTCAACTGATACGTTGTTTTAAATTTTAAATTTCTCAAGTGGTATGATGCATGCGTTTACAAGAACATTAAACGTTAAACACTTTTAAATAAAAATGGATAATAACAAATTATTTTAAATAAATCTCCTACTACTAAAAGACATCTTAATAAAATATACTTCTCTAAGAGGACATGAGCGTTAAAACCAAGAATGTCTTACATCATGACAAGTGGCATTTCTATTTATCGTTTAAAATTCTCAACTGATACATTGTTTTAAATTTTAAATTTCTCAAGTGGTATGATGCATGCGTTTACAAGAGCATTAAACGCACAAAAACAATAATTTTAATCGTTGTTAAACACTTTTAAATAAAAATGGATAATAACAAATTATTTTAAATAAATCTCTTACTACTAAAAGACATCTTAATAAAATATACTTCTCTAAGAGATATTAAAACAATTAGTTCAATTTAACGATTAACACCAATTTTTTTTCACAAAATATTTTTTCTTAAAAAAAATCAAATTGATTCTTCTATTACTAATAGACTTCTTTCAAATATTTACTTCTCTAAGAGAAATTAAAAACCAAACTTCTTTAAAAACAACGCCTAAACACAAAAATTTATCTTTAAATTAATTCATATTAGACTTTCTTCAAAAATTAACGACCAAACACCAAAACAAAAATCTAATACAGAAATTCTTTGAAAATAACAAAGAAAAAAAAATCAATAATTTTTTTTTAAAAGCGGCAAACATAAAAAATCTATCAACAACAATTTTTTTAATAAAAATAAAAAATAAAAAGAATCAAACGATAAACATCAATTTTTTTTTTTTATCTATTTAACAAGAGCATTACTAATATGATTTAATCTATATAATATATAATAGCAGAAGACATGAGCGTTAAAACCAAGAATGTCTTACATCATGATAAGTGGCATTTCTATTTATCATTTAAAATTCCTCAATTGAGCATTAAACGCACAAAAACAATAATTTTAATCGTTGTTAAACACTTTTAAATAAAAATGGATAATAACAAATTATTTTAAATAAATCTCCTACTACTAAAAGACATCTTAATAAAATATACTTCTCTAAGAGGACATGAGCGTTAAAACCAAGAATGTCTTACATCATGACAAGTGGCATTTCTATTTATGTTTAAAATTCTCAACTGATACATTGTTTTAAATTTTAAATTTCTCAAGTGGTATGATGCATGCGTTTACAAGAGCATTAAACGCACAAAAACAATAATTTTAATCGTTGTTAAACACTTTTAAATAAAAATGGATAATAACAAATTATTTTAAATAAATCTCTTACTACTAAAAGACATCTTAATAAAATATACTTCTCTAAGAGATATTAAAACAATTAGTTCAATTTAACGATTAACACCAATTTTTTTTCACAAAATATTTTTTCTTAAAAAAAATCAAATTGATTCTTCTATTACTAATAGACTTCTTTCAAATATTTACTTCTCTAAGAGAAATTAAAAACCAAACTTCTTTAAAAACAACGCCTAAACACAAAAATTTATCTTTAAATTAATTCATATTAGACTTTCTTCAAAAATTAACGACCAAACACCAAAACAAAAATCTAATACGGAAATTCTTTGAAAATAACAAAGAAAAAAAAATCAATAATTTTTTTTAAAAGCGGCAAACATAAAAAATCTATCAACAACAATTTTTTTAATAAAAATAAAAAATAAAAAGAATCAAACGATAAACACCAAATTTTTTTTTTATCTATTTAACAAGAGCATTACTAATATGATTTAAATCTGCCAAGTGACACCATCCTTCAAAAAAATAACTAATATGATTTAAGTTAACACGAGGACTCACAAATTCAACGAAACATTCAAGGTTTTGCTTTCTTCGTAACAACAATCACAAGGTTTCTCTCTCTCTCTCTCTCTCTCTTCCTTTTTGATATTATGTGTTTTAGATTCAAGCACCATGCGGTTTTTATATTCTTATTAAAATCATACAATCTTAACGCACTAGATAAATCATCAACTACTATAATTTCCATATTGTTTCATCTTAGAAAATTCTATTTTAATAAAATTTTATTACTTTCTTGAGAGACCCAACTTTTAGAGATACAGTTTGAGATTATCAGACAGAATCTGATGAGAAAGTTTAATTAACTCTATACACCCTAAAATGATTTATATTTTTCCATGTGCCTATATTGAGAGTTTAAACTTTTGACACATTAATTTTTGTAGACTTTATCATTTTCTAATGGTGGACCCGTTCTAATGGCTCTTTTACTTTGAAGTGCATGTACTTTTTGTGTTTTAGATGACTCTTTTAATGGGTTAGAGAGATCTACAACACTATTCAATTCTAATTTCAAATGAGTGCTTAAATTAAATTTTTTAAAAAGAAAAATAAAAGTAGAAATTATATATTTAATTCCATTGATTCAATCTCACAAGAGGAATTGAACATGTTCCACACCAGAGACCGCCCTCTTCACCCGCTTGGTTTTCAACCTTGGCCGTGAACCTGCTGAGGCCACCCAAGTCATGGCTCTCTGGCTTTGGCTCTAGAAAGTGAGTGATAATCAAATTTTTTTTTTTTTTCCTTCTTTACTATCTTTCTTATCAACAGTTTCTTATTGCTTAATATTAGTTTAATATTATTTGTTTCATTCAATTTTTTGTTTTTCATTTTTTGCGCATCTATATGTTAGAATAGACAAATTATCTCTTTTAATTTATTTCTTTTTTTAAAAAAAAAACATAGATTAACTTCCTACGTAATAAAGATTTTAATTTGATATTTCAGAAACTTGAACAAACGGTTCTAAACTAAGATAATTTACTATCTTTTTTTTTTTTTTAATCAAGATAATCTACTATCTATAACAAACCATCAGAGTACATAATATGTTTACCAACACAATGTCATCACTCAAACAAGTTATTTAACATAAGAGACTAGCATCCTTCATGCCGACAAATTCAGAACATCAACAAAAAGTATGTACAGCATCATGAGGCTGTAGTGTTCACACAAAATTATATATATATATATATATAAAACATGGACTGTGTAGTAGATCATATATATATATATATATAAACATGTCAAGACTGTAAAAATTATATTCAATATATTAGTAAAAGAATTACAGATCATATATATATATATATATAAAACATGTCAAGACTGTAAAAATTATATTCAATATATTAGTAAAAGAATTACAGATCATACCCGCACATCGTGCGGGTTAAATGCTAGTTAATAAATAATGCTTGTGCCTCCACATTATTAGAAAGTTTGACATACCTACTCAGACGCTTCCACCTTATTTTATAATTTTTACTACACCAGAATGATACTACCGATTTCGAAATTACAATACATACATTACATACCCCATGTGGTCCCCCGTGTCAAAGAACTTTTTCATGAAAGTATCAACCATTCTTTCTTTTTTTTAATGAAAAATTACAATCTAAATCGTATAATTTAGAAGATATAACAAAATATACTCTATAGTTTCAAAAATAAAAAATTAAATCCTGAATTTTCAGAAAATTACAACCTATAGTTTCAAAATAACAAATTAAACTTTGAAATTTCAAAAAGTAATAAATTAAATCCCAACCTATATTAAATCTCAATCATAATGTCTTTCCACTTAAATAAAGTGAGGTTTAATTTGTTACTTTTGAAATTATAATATTTAATTTGTTACTTTTAAAAACTTCAGGGTTTAATTTATTAATTTTGAAACTATAAGTTTTAATTTGTTACACCCCTAAATTATAAGATTTAAAATTTAATTTTTCCCAAATTTTCTTACTACTTTTTTCATAATTTTTTATTCAATAGTCGAGGAGGGGGGTTTTGAACCCAGATGTCTCCGTTGAAAAAACCAAGAAGTGACAGTTGGCTCTTGGTCAACAATTTTCATAATTTATTAAGGTGAACAATTGTGATTAAAGTAACATTACTTTTACATTACCTCTTCTCAAAAAAAAAAAAAAAAAAAAAAAAAAAAAAGAAATTTACATTACCCCACCATGAACACCATTTTTATCATACATCCATCACAACAAATCATATTAATAATTATAAAATGACAAAAATTAATTATCCTTAGATTTATTGATAACATATGCGAGAGGTTCAAACAAATTTCCAGATCTAAATTGACTACTCATGTCTCCCACATGGCAATGCTTTAATACTTGCTTGCACAAGGTTTACATTGCTATGCCAAAAAAGTCTTCCTTTTCAGTTGCAGCAATTATAAGAGGGCAATTTTTATCTAGGGATTTCTTGGTCCATTTAGGCATGGGGACTGGGAGTGTCCAATGTTTTGTATCATGTGAATTTGTTTTGTATTTATCCTACTCCCAAACCGTTTTGATTCTTCAGCAAAGCCGGAGAAAAGGACAGCAATAGCGAAGAGACAAAACAAAGATACAAACCCCATATTGGAAAATGGAAGCTCTCATCTTTGTTTCTTTTCCTAAATTTTTTATTCTTTTTTAAGCCTAACTCAGAAAATAAAAAAATAAACACTGAAATACATTTTAAATTCCTGAGGCTTTGGATGCCAACAAAAATTAACCATCATTTACGAGCAGGACCATAAGTATCAGACTGTCTACTCACTTTACGCCTGACCCTCCACTTATATGCAGCAATTTGGTCCACCATAAAGCTTTTGTCATCACCTTTGAAAATGCATCCACTTTTAGCGATTGTATCATTTAACCGCCACTATTTTGATATTTTGAAATTTCAACCTTCTTACCTAATGTGTGCTTGCAATAATGATTGTGTCAATGACATTTTTAATAAATAATCATTTTAGCATCTATAGGTATTTTTTTTATTTTCTAACTACTACTGAATTAGAATGGATGAACATGGGGTATCAGCTGTACTCATGTACAATCACTGAATACAATATTTGTAGGGGTGTCTGCTAACAATATTTAGTATTGCCCACCATACAAAATTCAGTCCAACACACAATGACTCATGTAGTAGCTGTCACAATTCACAAACTAAAACAGGCCCATCTTAGCAAACATATATTAGTTTTAAAAAGTTAGGCTAGGGTAAGCATCATCTTTACCAAGGTAGGATAGATATCTAAATCTAAGCTTTTGCTACAAAGAAAGGGGTTTGGGAGGCTGCATCAATCATCTGAAGAGACATCACAACCACCTATAAAGCAACTATAACATCTCAACTTCAGACTAAAAAGTTGCAACAAAAGCAAAAGCGAAGTAAAAGCAAAAGTAATAATTACAACAACCATCATCCACCCAACAATAACTAATGGAACAGATATCCACCCCAAGGTATTAATGAAAAATGAAAAATGAAAAAGAGAAAAAGAAAAAAAGAACTAGTACAATGGGGAATGCAATAAGAGAAAGAAAAATTAAATTGACAGTTGAGGCCCCGGATTAAACTGATACAACCAAAACACCAGAATTACCACGCAAGATATAGGCATAACAAAAGCAAGGTTCCTTCTACAGATGCATTAGGAGGAATGTCGGCATGCCCCAAGGAACAACTCACCGAGAAGACAAATCATCTGAAACATTGATGAGATCAGGTTGTGGGTCACGATCTTCTCGCAAGCTAGAGCGGCATAGCTCCTCAATGCGTCTTGCCACTTCGGACATGGATGGGCGTTTATCAGGATATTGGGCTGCACAATCTACTGCAAGCTGCAGAAGCTGAACCATCTCTTCCTCGACATTCTGGTACCTGAGGAGCTCAAGATCAAAAACCTCAGAAGTCCACTCCTCGCGAACTATGGACTGCACCCATCTGGGTAGGTCGACTCCTTCCTCATTCAAAAGGGCATGAGTGGGGGCCTTCCCAGTTAGCAGTTCCAAGAGCAATACACCAAAACTATAGACGTCTGCCTTCTGGGACACTTTCCGAGGGTCAGTGACCTCAGGGGCACGGTAGCCAGCAACTCGGTTGGGAGTGGAGGAGGGCCCAACGAGGTGTGCTAGGCCAAAATCTGAAACTCGGGCATCATAGGTTTTGGTGAGGAGGATATTGGATGATTTTATGTTTCCATGAGAGATGCTAGGGCCTTGACAGTGCAGATATTCGATGCCACGAGCAGCTCCAAGAGCAATGGCAGACCTGATTTCCCAATTCAATGGAGTTCTACCTGCTCCTTTGTTTCCTGTATTGGACAATAAGAGACAAGTAAGGTAGTTAAGATAAAACTGATGAGGCGTTGAAGTTCTATCTCTCATTTGCTCTTCTTTTATATGTCTTGTGGGTTCAGGTATTCAACATGGTAACAATGAGTTGCAAGAAAATTCAAGAGGTCTTCCAAAGCAAATGATTTCACAATTTGGTAGAAACTAAAATCAGAGATGCTAAAAACAAACACATGAAACTGGACTCAACAATAATTATGATAACAATGCAGTCATTCATTGGATACAAAATTCTATGAAGACAGGGCAGCAGGGGATCAATGCAAACCAAATGAATACATAATCGAGGAAGATAACTTTAAATTATCAACAAATGGAAGTCATCGCTAATTACATAGAAACCAAGCACGAAAAAAAATCAAAATTAAGCAAACACAACAGCACAAACAATATATGGAATCTAAACAAGTAGCCCAAATAGCCCTCTTGAAGATGCAAAAACAATTGAAACATGCCTAACAAAATTTTCAAGACAAGTCGTAGCAAAGAAAATAACCAATAGATTTTAATTCCCGTTTCTTTCTTGTAGCAATTTTGCTCTTGATTTTCATTTCGTTTTGTAGATTAAAAATGAGATTATTAACAACAAAAACACACAAAATTCAAAAAATATAAAGAAAACAAAATCAAAACAATCATCTTGTAGAAATGATGCATAAAAAGAAATCATAACAAATAATCACAAAACCCCAATAACAAAAAATCCAAAAAGCATAGCAACACACAGGCTAAAAAGAAACAAGTCGGAGTATAAGAAAGAAAATGCTGACCATGCAAGAGAGCAGATAAGCTTCCCATGGCCATGTAATCATGGACAAGTAGCTTCTCATCCCTGCTAAAATAATAAGCCCTGAGAGGGACCAAATTTTGATGATCCATTGCTCCCACCGTTTCAATCTTGTCCTTGAACTCTCTCTCCGAAATTGTCACATCCTTCAACCTCTTCACAGCCACAACCGTCCCCATCTCCAAAACCGCCTTGTAGGCTGTCCCAAAAGTCCCCTTCCCCAACACCTCCGCCGAGGCCCTCAACAAATCCTCCAAATCGAACACCCTCGCCGCATTCCCGAAAAACACCAATTTCTTAGCACCAGCTGCTCCTCCACCATTAGCCTCAGCCTTCGCCGTCCCGGTCATTGCTGCGGCCGCGGCAGCCGCCACCGAAATCCCATTTCCATATCCACCATTCTCAACTTCCCTGACCGATTTCTCGCCCGGAATCTCCACTTCCGGATGCTTCACCGTCGCAATGTCGACGGTGCTCCCCTTCTTATTGCTACTCTTCTTCCGGCACAAGAATATTAAAATTACAAGAAGTAACAGAAAACCCAGTACAGATCCAATGGCAATACCCGCAATTGCACCCCCAGATAACTTTTGCTTGTTTCTTCCGCCATTGTTTTCGCTTGGAACAGTGACATTTCCAGAGCAAGCCTCAAAGGGACGCCCACAGAGTGAGTTCCCCAGAAAGGAATCCTGGGCATACGTTTGCAGTTTCTCTGGGACAGAGCCGTTGAGCAAATTGTTGGACACATTGAACTGCTCAAGCTTTGGAATATCAAAATCCGGTGGAAAAGAACCAATAAGTTGGTTATTCTCAAGGAACAAGGTTCTTAACCTGGTCAACTTGTTGAAACCCAGAGAGATCCCGCCAGAGAAATTGTTGGAAGCAAGGTTAAGACGAACAAGGTCAGTAAGAGTGAAGAGGAAGCCCGGGATTTCACCGGAGAAAAAGTTACCTTGCAAGTAAAGGTTACGAAGGTTGACACAAGAAGCGAGATCAGAAGGAAGTTGACCAGAGAGAGCGTTGAGACGCAAACTGAGTGTACGGAGACGAGTGAGATTTCCGAAAATGCCACTGGGAAGTTGGCCTGAAAGAGCCACACCAGGGAGGCGAAGCACGGTGACTCTGTTTTGCTCGCATTTGACACCAGCCCAAAGACATGGGCTCACTTCTGTCACGTTCCACAAAAGGGTTCGCCCACCCACTGCAGACCGGAGAGTCAAGAGTGCAGATCGGTCTGAACCCAGATCTGGTTTTGAGAATGGGAACAGTACCACAAAGGTCAAAACCAAAATGGGAAGCGTTTGATGCTTCATTTTAGGATTCCACAAAACCCAGATTGGAGTGATTGAGGAAATGGGTTTGTGAGTTTTGGAGTTTTTAAGGCATTGGTTGGTTTTTGGGGTTAGTGAGTGAGTTAAGAAAGCTGCATTTTTTCTTTTTTCTTTTTTTTTGGGTGAGTGGGTTGAAGAGAGAGTGAGAGACAGAGAGAGAGAAAAAGAAGGCAATAGGTACTCCCAGGCTGTGTGGGTTAAAATGTGTTAATAAGAAGCAAAACTACTAGTTGTGAAGAGAAGTAAACAAAGTAAAACAAACAAACCCTAGTTATCTCTGTGCATAGTAAGTTGGGTAGTCAACTAGGATTCCCTTTCTTTTGTCTCTTGTCTTTCCCTTTTCTTTTTATTTTTTATTTTTACTGGATTACTTAATTATCCATTTCTCTTTTTTGCTTTACTATGGTCTATATATTTTTCGAGTGTTTTTAGACTTTTTTAATTTTACTTTTAAGATTGTAAAACTTTAGTACTTTAGGTGCGATTATACCAATATTAATGTACCAAATTTTATTAAAACTTCACAGTTAAGTATGTTTAGACAAAAATAGTATTAGTATAGGTCACCTTCTCGAAAGTTTCGTGTTGCACTCCATTATTTTACAATTCAAAAACTACATCTTTTTTAGAAAATTCCGAGTTTATTAAAAGTAGAAATTAAAAATCTGATTTTGTTAATTAATCTGGACAGTTAATAGACAGCACTAGCCTTATCCGTGCTGCAGTTGCCATTTTATCCATACACTCCTTTTCAAAGGTTCATATGTGACTTGTGAGTTGTGAGCATGAATTGCAATAGCTTATGGATTTACTTAAGAAGAAAAAAAGAAAAAGAAATTGTCCATACAACAATCGGATTACAATTTATAGAAAGTCTACATATTTTCTTCATCTTATAAATTTAGCTTGTAAGTCAACCGATTTATTGTTGGTTTAAATTAACTGTATAGCAAATTATACAAATTAGTTGCCCAATTAATACTTTAAAGCTTTTAATAAATTAACAACATCGTGTACAAATGGAACTTCTTACCGCCAAAAAGAAAACCTTTAAACTCATGCATTGCGTTTTGTTCTTTTATTGCCCTTTGAATAATATCAATAACTAATTTGGAATAATTTTTTCATGAATTTTATGCTTTTAGTTTGCACATAGGAGTCTATTATCCGTTCAAAGTTTTTTTTTTTTTTTAATCGGTGCTCTTTGGCCCTTCATAGAAATAACTCACCAAGTGCCAACCCTCGTACCCATGGTATGGGCACAAACTCAAAAGATCCTTGTACCTCTTCCAAGCTTGGTACAAGACAAAGTCTCGTTTTCCTTTTGGGTGAAGGTAGAAATCTGTCTCTTCAAGGTATGATTAGGAAACCATTTGTGAAATAATGCTAGAGTCATCTTAGGCTCTCAGCCCATGACTCAATTGATTAAAGTCTCAAAGAATACCAGCAACTCCTTGCTTCATATTTCAAAAAAATTGAGAAAAATTTAAGCTTCCTCACTGTATCGGTGGTGCTCGGTTGACATTTACTGTGTAGTGTAATTTTTTAATAATATAATAGTCCTGAGAACGTCACCAGGAGATATCTAACTTGTGTCAATGATGGTTGAGGATCTATCTGTAAAAAAGATAAAATACTCTTTAGAGGTGGTGGCGGTATTCGCCGATCACCCTTCGAAGATCAAGTTAGATTTTTCTCTTTTGTTTGGAAAATAACAGTATGTAAGTTCTCTATTGAACATGCACGTACCTCTTTATTTCTCATTGTTGCTCTATTTATAGTGAGTTTTACCCCCACTTGGTATTCACCAGCTGTGAGGCACTCATTCGGAGGATGATATCACTTGTGACAACCTTTGAAAGATTGATTTGACGTTGGCATAGAACGCAGCAGCGGCTGTCTCCTGGCTCATTCAATTAATTCGGCTGGGCTGTCACGAGACGAGCGTCTCGAGGTTTGTGCTCGGCAGGGATCATTAATGCCCCAACCACCCTATTTAATGCACCTAAGATGCCGTGAATATCCGCTCTCCGCTTTCAGAAAGTCGTCCGTTCATGAAAGGAGGCGGGTGTCATCCGTTTAACCCGATATGCCCGGTATCCTATATAGCATAAACTGACCAGCCTCTATTACTGTTGATTCGACGAGGCCTTGGTGCTTTCCGTTCTTCTTTGATGACCCTTCATTTTTCTCCAATGAAGCCTTGATGCCTTTGACCGCTCTTAGTGGATCTTCCAATGCCACAAAGGGAATCAATGTTGATTCTAGAAAAGCCAACCTTAACGTTGAACACCAAGAGAGCCGCTTATGTACCAATTCCTGTTATATCTGCGCTCGTCAGCACAGACTCTAGTGTTGGTCAAATTCCTACTAAGTACCCATTGTCTTCTGTATTCTGAATGGGCCTTGTTCCCATTAAGTACTTGTTGTCTTCTGCATTCTGAATGAGCCTTTATAAGAAAAATAATTTCCTCACACATTTACCTTTTCAAATTCTCGAATATTCACATAAGGATTTTGGTTTTCTAAACCGTGAAAATTGGTGAGGAGCTAAATGGGAAGGGACCTTGATGCAAGCCCATTTAAATGTGAGCCCCATGGAATTAGGGCCACAATTTACAATCCAGGATAGCACGGTTTAGGCCACCAATCAAAACAAACTGTAAAGGGTAAGAGTTGGAAGCGACTTGACACAAGGTGAAATGGAGACACTAACCAATATGATACCCACCAAGAGATCATTAATTCTAGTCGGTGAATTGAGACATTTATGGATGAGTAAGAAACCCTCCAAGGACAACAAAGATGGTGATTTTTTCAACCAGTTGATAACGGTGGAGGTTAGGAGCCATCCTTGTCGAAGCCTGAATTGTCGTGGGCTGGGAAACCCATTGACGATTTGCGGGCTTCATCGTTTGGTGAAGCAAATGCATCCCTAGGTCTAGATTTTTATGGAAACAAGACTAAATGAGAAAGTTATAAAACATATATGATATAAACTAATATATAATCAGGGGCGGAGTCAGAAAATTATTTTGGAGTGGACTGGTAGTATTAAGTAAATCTCGACGGTATAAGAGGATTTTATTTAATAATATTAATAGAAAAAAACACACCTAATCAGAGGGGACATAATGAATCTTATGTAATAATGGAGATAGACGAAAGAAAAAATAAAATAAACAAAAAAACAAAACAAAACAAAAAGAAAAAGAAAAAAAGATAACATAAAAAAACAAAGGAGGAAGGACATATCGGCGCCATTCGGAGCGATGACCTTCCAGTTCTAGCCCATGTCTTTTCCTCTCTTGTTTCCAATCGGTTTTGACTTTTGGGGATAAAGATATAATTCATTTCTATTTACTTTTATGTTTTGTTTTGTTTGGTTTGTTATGGCTTTGTGATTCTTGGAGTTCTGTTTGTTTTGTAGGTTATATATATATCATGTGTTTTGTAGGCTTTAAGATCCATGTACTTTATTTCTTTTGGGCTAATTTTATATTAGAGTGCTAGACATTTGGGTTGGACAAAGGCGATGGGTGGCTTAAAGGATGGGCTAATGGCTTAATTTGGGTGGGTAAATATTAAAAAACATATATATATATATAGGTGTAAAATAAAAATTAAAAATTAAAAAAAAAGGTTGCTCTAAACTATAAGAATTCCATTACAATGGAGAAAAATGAGGTTAGGGGCGGTTTGGCTTTACTATGGGAAGATTTTAGCCCTATATGTATTTTGTCTAAATATGAAATTTGATAATAATAGTAATAATTAATATGCATTAATTATGATTGTGTTTGTATAAGAAACAATTTATTTATTCTATTATCTTAAAGAAAACATGATATGACAAGATTTTTAATGAAGAGTTTGAATACAAAATAAAATTTAAAATAAATTAGAATAGTGAAGTGAAAAATTATAAGGTCTAAAAAACTTATGTAGTATGATATTATAAGGCAATAAAATATCAAATATATTTGTGTAAATAAATAAATATATTACTATTCATGCTACTCTCAAGGTGCTATACGCCTATACCCAGAGACGGACCTAGAGAGGGACCGATAGGGGCTATATATATATATATAATTTGGTTCTAAAACATATATTTGGTCCCTTTATCCCCAAAAAAATTATAATTTGGTCCATCACGTCCTAAAGAAAAAAAGAAAACTTCTAGGTTTTAGCAAAACAAATGCAAAATTAATAATATTACAAATCCTTAACATTAATTTTGTTGTGTATTGTTATGTCAATAAATTATTAGCTATAATTTTATTGTGAATTGTGAGGTTGTGATGTATTTTTGTTATTTTTTTTTAATTAGCAAAACTATTGATTTTTTTTTTAGTTAAGAGACTATTGAATATTTAATAAGATAGTTAATATAACTTTTATTTGATTGTAGATCATGGGAAAGTCAATTACAATTATGGACTTTTTCAAAAGAAAAAAATACAAATAATTCAAAAGTCAATACTGATGATACATCATTGCCAACCTCTAGTGTTAATATCCCAATTTTTTAAAATTCACAAACAAGTTTTCGAAAAATTGAAATCGATGCAAGTAATATTAGTTCATTGGTATTTTGTTAATATTTAATAGATGTTAAATTAGATTAAAAAAAAAAATGGTTTATGCTTTAGAGTCTAGCCCCCACCAAGTTCAAATCCTAGTTTCATCCCTGCCTATACCTATACTAAGGTTATTTTCTTAATAACACTTTCTAAAAAAATATATGGTAAGATAGTAATGTTTGAATTTATATTGGGGAAATTATTTTTTAAAATCTTGTCTCTTGTAGAGGCAAGTTTCAGCACTGAACTTGTCTTTTTAAGAAAAGATATTTAAAAACGGTTTTAGCCCTCAAATACTTAAAATATATAAATTTAAATTAACAACATAATTTCTAAAGTAGTATTATAAAGACAAATTGTTCCTAACTAAGTTGCCTTAAAGGCTACGATTTGAAGAGGCAAGCAAGATTCCGTAATTCTGACGGGAAATTGCTCCAACTTTTATATTGAGACATATTGTGATACTTCGATTGCCAATATTTTTGTCCACATCGTAATTTTAAGAGCCACTATGTCTATTTCAAAATGGTGACATGAGTTTACTTAACTCGGTGCTTTTGTATCTTTTTAGTTGAATGATTGAATCTTTGATGACATGTAGTTGCAATTTTCAATGGACAAATTAGCTTCATGGACAACAATTACAAAAACTAAAAAATAAATCTTTTTAGCAAAAAATAAAATATAAATTTCAATTGAAACTGGTTGATGGATTTCTATAAGATTCATAGTAAATTGTAATATGTAGAGGATCATTTTATCATCTGATAGTAAATGTTAAGGGAACAAATTAGAATGCCCAAAGTTTCCAAATCAAAAAATTGTGATGAAGGGCTAAGCTTACAATTTTTGGCATGCTTGGAGAATGAATAACATATACACAAAATCGCATACTCTCAAAACAAAAAAGAGAGAAAAGGAAAATGGCATTACTCGATTCGGTAAACCCAATACAAAATATCGCTACTTGTCTACAATTCCGCCTTGTTTCACGTTTGCAACCCGTTCTTACTGCACAAGCAAGCTCTTACTTTTTTTTCTATTCTTTTTTTGATAAGAAGCAAGCTCTTACTTAATTACTTTTCCATGCATTTAGCAAAAAAATTACTTTTCTATGTAAAGGAATGTCACGGTAAATACAACATGCATATTTTTGGCCTTCAAATGGAGATGTCCTGGCAAATTTGTATATGCTAATGGAAAAATCCATGATATTCCTTTAATTATTAGAAAATTATTAGGTATTCCTGAAATTCAGCGACGCGTTACTCATTCATTTCGCATGAATGATGGATCCAACTATTAATAAAATTAGTAGGACCCATTATTATGTGAGAGACGCGTTACTCATTCATTTCGCATAAATGATGGATCCAACTATTAATAAAATTAGTAGGACCCATTATTATGTGAGAGAATCGAGTACTACCACGTCGCTATATTCCTGGAATGTTGAACAAGTTTGGCAAAATCCATGATATTCCTTTAATTATTAGAAAATTATTAGGTATTCTCAAAATTCAACGACGCGTTACTCCTTCATTTCGCATGAATGATGGATCCAACTATTAATAAAATTAGTAAGACTCATTATTATGTGAGAGAATGGAGTACTACCACGTCGCTATATTCTTGGAATATTGAACAAGTTACTCTTATTCTCATACATAACTTTTCAAGGGAAACTACACTTTTTCATCCTAAACATTCTTTAGTTTTACAATGTCCCCAAACTATCAATTTGCATGACTAACACAACAATTTGAGAGAATTGTATCGATGTGCCACCTGCTGTTTAAATTTAAAGTTAAATGAGACGAAAATTAGGTGCATTTCTCTAGTTGTAATGAAAAATAAAAATATCCATCTCATTTAACTTCCCAATTTAGATGGGAGGAGTTACATTAATATAATTTTCTCAATTTGGGGTGTCAATCGTGCAAATCAATAGTTTATGGCATATTAAAAATGAGGTGAAAGGTTAGGGTGGAAATCTTTTTTCCCTAACCTTGTAAAATTAGTCATTAATAAATTATTGAGAAGAAGAAAAATCAAGAATTTTTTAAATGATTTTTTTATTAAAATTTTATTTTATATTAAAACACTATCATGTACATTGCATGTGATAACATTTTTCGTTTAAATGCATAAATGTAATGGTATTAAAATGATTAATTTGGATATTTCTTGAAGTTTAGGGGTTTCTAATTTCAAATTAAAGTGATATAGGTTAGTTTGATTTTGATCCAAAGTTCAAGAAGTGTTTTTCTACTTTTTTTTTTTATGATCCGAGATTTAAATTAAGTGTGAATACTAAAAGGTCGATAGCACAGCTTGAGAATACTAGTGCAATAGGTAGCATGATGTGTACTATGCAATGTGTGAGCTGCTTGCGAGGTACCTCTCGAGATCGGTGATGGCCGCTAAATCCTCATTGAGGTTTAGGGCAAAGAAGGGAGTCGCCACCCGGTTATAACTCCATATAAAGATTAAGGTTTACCGGTCTTGATCTGAGTTTCGAAGTTAGGGTACGTGCTTAGAAAGGTGTTAAGCACCCAAGCCTGCCCATTCAAAAGTCTGGCCTTCTTTATATCACTGGGGTATGTCTAAATAAATATAATAAGGAAATCAAACCGAAACACACAAAATAAATTTAAACATAGAGACTATACAACCAAAGCATGTGAAGACAAATATAATATAAGATGAGAGAAAATAATGCTTACATGCCTTCAAGCTTACTAATCACCAAATAATTGAGAATAAATTCCTAAATAATATAAGATTCAAAATTGTGCATGTGAGGAAGTCAAATTCTAAATAATATAAGATTCAAAATTGTTCATGTGAGGAAGTCAAATCATGTAAAATATGGCTAGGAAGAAGAATATTCATGTTAGAATTAATAAGCAAAACAATGCCAATTAGGTCACATATATTATCCCAATTATACCACGGCCACAAATCAAATTTGATATCTCAAGGATATTTGACCTTATCACTATTAAAGCACCGCCTTTAGGAACAAAACCTCATTGAAAAACATGCTGGCCGAGATTCATATTCCTAACAAGCCAAACAATTAAACACGCAACAGGTATCACCAATTGTCTACCAAAGCAAGCATATATATGTTGGATATTGGCTTTAGAATCAACCAACTATGAACTATGAACGGCAAGGCATTTATTTCTTAAGGAATTCGGCAATGGCTTTGACCATGGATTATAAAAAAAGAATTAGTAAAAAGAAAAGCAGTGAAATAAAATAAAATCAAAGAAATAAAGAAAAGAGAAGAACATGAAAAGAATAAAAAATTAAGGAGGAGAATACGGGTCATTGAGACGATCCATACCTTCTCCTTTAAGCTAGTATAGGAGTATTTTACTGGTCCCTCGGTCAAATCTCTTGTTGATCTTTGTGTTGAAGAATAAATGAAAACTTAGTAAAACTAGGGTTGATGAATGGAGGCTTGTGAGAAGAAAGGTTAACCTTCTAGTATGAAAAACTAGAGAATAACTTGTTCTTTCTAAATGCCTAGGGTTTCGTCGCTACCAAATTCTACTTTTATCTATGCTCTCTTGCCTAGAGCTTCGCTATTCCTTAACTCTAGAAAACTCTTAGAGTTTTAATTTTTCTCACTTTGTATTTTTGGGGCTCCCCAGTGTGTTTTGAATGTTAGGATGAAGACCTTTTTCATATAATAGTAGGAGGCTACTAGGGTTTCTTGGAGAACAGACAAATTTAGAATTTATTGGAGAAGAGAGTAATTAAGGTTGCAGGAGGCAACCCTAATTGTACTAGAACCTTTTAAAAATTAGAGCTTTCTACGACGGTGGCGTACGCTTGTATTTAAGTGGCGTACGTCTGTATTAAAGTGGTCTACGCTACTTAGGTTGGAATTTGACAATTTGGGCTTTTTAGTTCATTGGGCTCTAAAAAATGGGCTTAGCTTACTAGGCTTTTGAAATAGGCTTGATTTCCTAGGCCTTAGTCACTAAAATTATCTTTTACTCTTAACACAAGATTTTGATCACATTGATAGAGATTAGTATTTTTGTCATTGGGACCGGGGACTCAAGTTGTAGGAGGGACAAAATGCGATGTCTACACAATGTACTAGACCAAATATAGCTTTTCACAGTATGCAAACTTTCAAGGCACACAAGTAATCCAAGTATGGATAACTAGAAAGCTATTGGAAGAGTTCTTGGGTACCTAAAGGGAACCTTGAATTTACGACTCTTTTATTTGATTTTCTAGCTGTGTTGGAAGGATCTAGTTGGATAACTAGTACGAGTGATAACAAGTCCATGTTTCGCTAAATATTCACTCTTGGTGGAGGTGTTATTTCATGGGCATCAAAAAAACTAACGTGTTTTTCTCACTCTACCATGGAATCTGAGTTTATAGTCTTTGCAGTTGCAGAGAAAGAAGTAGAATGGTTAAGAAATATGCTATTGGATATAGAGTTGTGGCCACAACCGATACCAGCCATTTCGGTGCACTGCAATAGTGAAACCACCATGGCAAGAGCTTATAGCAAAGTGCACAATGGAAAAGTCTAGACACATAAGTCTAAGACATGAGTACAACAATTTTTTTTATAAAGAAACTTTACAAATTATAATAAAAAGTACACTTCTTGCACCAATACAAACCTCATCTTTGTTATATTTAGGAGACAGGAGCTTACCATAAAGTGATAAAAAAAATTAAATACAATAGCATTACGACTATAGGTATCTACTTACAGTAGGGAACAAGTAGCCAATAAAAACAAACTTAATCTTAAATAAATTTAAACACTTTTGTTTTCATACAAGCATGGAGCATTAAGGACAGTCCAATGTGGGAAGATGATTGCCGCACATTATACGGCAGTTGGGAGTTATTTACATAAATAGGACATAGCATTGTGGTGGAGCACATGGTGGGTGCAACCTCTCTTTGATTGGTCTCTCTCAATCCAACGTGTACACGGTTTGCTTTATTACTTGTTGCTAAGCCTAATTTCAAAGAAAAGGTTCACGTCATTATATAACTTTATTTATTGTGGCAAACATTTTTTAGTAATACGCCATGAAAACTACTATTAATTCGATAAACTTTTTCTTATTTTCAAATATTAACAATCCCAAAAGTCCACAACCCGACGTAAAAAAAAAGTCATTTTCTAAAAATAAAAGATTAATTGAATAAATATTGTTACAAAAATCAATGTAAAAATTCAAATTCTATAAAATAATGACACCTTTTATGTCCAAATTATAACTATTTGTATTTACAATTTAAAACTGTTATTTTTTTTTAATTAAAAACAAAATCTCTCCACACATAAAAGGTTAGTATTTAATCCAAGGGGTGGGGGGGGGGGGGGGGGGGAAGTCTTTGATATTTATTTTGTGAATTTGTGGCCAAAACTTCGAACCAAATAATGCTTTCAAATTTCAATTTGATCAACTTATTGAACTCTTGATCAAGTCTTTGATATTTATTTTGTGAATTTGTGGCCAAAACTTCGAACCAAATAATGCTTTCAAATTTCAATTTGATCAACTTATTGAACTCTTGATCAAGTCTTTGATATTTATTTTGTGAATTTGTGGCCAAAACTTCGAACCAAATAATGCTTTCAAATTTCAATTTGATCAACTTTTTGAACTCTTGATCAAGTCTATATAATAAAGCAGAAAGTTTATTTGTGAGAGCGAAAGGTTGTGTGAATTCCTTGAGAAGAAGACTAAATTCTTTTCATCATTTTTTATTTAATAGAAACAAAAATAGGTAGGAAACTGAATGGCATTGACCTTGGTTGTCTAATATACGTCAACCCATCACCTCTATTCATTTAGAATTTAGGAAGTTGGATCGATCGATATAATTCCTCACCTACAATCACAGGCGACATGCCCCAAGTTCCAAGTCTGTGTCAACATATCTTCCCACCTAAAACACATATTCATGTTCACAAAATAAACAGCGTCAATATGTATCCACTCGTCACTTGTACAGTGGTGTCCCCCTCCCTCCCTCCACTTCATCCCCATCTCTTTTTAAGAGTGTTAATTTAAATAAAAAAATATGGTAAGAAGATCCTCCTATCTCCTAATGTTCTATATCCACTTCAAAAAAATAAAAAAATAAAACAAAAACAAAAAAGGAGGTCAGTGCAACCTTTTTCTCATTTTCTAATTGTACCACTCCGTTTTCCAACTTCACCTAATTTCATTGATTTTTGAAATGAAAGAGCCTTTTCCGTTTAATGAAAGGATTGGACATTATAACAAAAGTCCATTCCCCTACCCCAACAATTATTGTATTGTTATATATATATATATATATATATATATATATATATATATATATATATTCATGTATTAATTATTTATAGGTGGTATTTTTTATGGTAATATTTAATATTTATGTATGAAAACAAATATGTTTAAAATATGAAATTCTTGCTCAAATTTAGTTGCGTTGGGAATAATTGAAACAAAGTCTAGCAAAAGATAAAAGTAAATTTAATAACATGCTATCAAAAATATCATAAAAAAATAAATTTGAAATTAATGGAAATAATAAAATATTTATTAATTCACTCAAGACAGTAGTTCTATTAATTCATCGTGAAGTCGTCTTACAGTCTTAACTCAGATGGTAGAGCGCATGACTTTTAACCATACGGTTGTGGGTTCGATTCTCACCTCTTGAATAAAGATTATTTTGTTATCTCAAAAAAGAATTAAAAATTTGTATTTTCTCTATTTTTAATAACATTTATATAATTAAAGTTGATTTCCTAATTTTTATAATACATAATAAATATTATTCATGCGCTATAAATTATTTTCTTACAAAATTTTCAAAATGTACCGTGCATCACGTCGGAATTAGACTTGTATTTACAAATACCGGAACCATATTAAAATTTTCATTACAAGCTCATTTCAAGATGCACGAATTAATTGTTGTCGGTTAAAATTTGTTCCACTTTTTTCTTTTGGGATTAAGTTCTTTAGTTGAATGGTTTATTTATTTATTTTAAATTTAGATATAATACATCTAGGGACACCAAGTTTTTCAAACAAAAATTTATCAATGGTTGACATAGCCTATTCTAATTAGTGTATAATAAAAATGATATCAATGATAGATTTGTGATATTATTCCATTCAAAACTTATCACCTTAATAAGTTGTAAAATAAAAATAAAAATTTATGTCTCTCGCATTTCTCTTACAATAAACTTCTTCTGGAGATTTCGTATACGCAACCATCTCATTCTCATATTTTTTTGCCCTCTTACAATAAACTTCTTTTGGAGATTTCGTAAACGCAACCATCTCATTCTCATATTTTTATTGCCCCATAAACTATTGCGTTTTGATATTCATTAAACAAGTGTGAGTAAGAAGTCCCAATTTTCTTTCTCAACATCTTGTTAAAGAGGAATATTTTTTTTTTTTTTTTTTTTTTTGAGGAAAGAAGTTTTATACCTTAAGTAAGGCTATCTTAATTTCTTTGTTCAGTATCTTTTTTTCCTAATTGAATCAATACAATATCATTTAATGGCTGTAGTTTTAATATATAATAATCGTGGGAGTCAGGTTGTTTCAATCATCGCTAGTACCAAACCAATTTCATGGCAATGATTAATGACATATTTGATATGAAAAAACAAACATCAGCTCCAAGCTTAGCAGGTACTAGCATGTTGGCGACAATTTAAGATCAAATTTTATGTTACCCAATGATGAGATACGAAGCATAAAGTATTTGATTTTCCAGCCAAACTAAGGTGCTAATAAACAGTGGAAAGACAAAGTCTTAGGTAAGAATCTGAGGACATTTTCTTAAAGGGCATGAAGGTGTAAAGTTTGACAACCACGCCACACACAATAATGACACAAATTAGCTGTTTGTGAATTGTGAATGGCTTTCTTGTTGTCTTAGTTTTACCCCTGTCGGCTCTCTCTATCTCTCTCTCTCTCCCTCTTGGTGACCACACGCGTGCACATGGGGCACGTGCACAAATTATTTTTTTAAGGAACGAGAAAAAATAAAAAAGAACATAGTGAAGGATTTTTCTTCTTAGTCATGCTACTATCACAACGTTTTCATAACATTGCCCAGGTGTTGAATTGTTATTGGTTTTCATATTTACCTACCACTTACAACATTTTATTGTCTATCATTTATAGTTTAACACCTTAATATTGTTGTAAAATTATTATGTCCTTAATTTTACTGTTTCCTTTTTGGGATAAGTACACTCTACCCACTTTTGGTTTGACCTATTTACACTTTGCTTATCCGTCATGGTTTGAAAACTAATATTTTACCTACCCCTGTTGTCCTTTCTGTTAAGCAGCAATAACCCACCATTTTCTTTTTTTTTTGTACAAACAGGGTGAAATTTTTGGTGAACTCAAGTCCTAATTAGGCCACCAATGATTAAATATTCACTTCTCTATTACAAACATGGTGAGGATTTTGATGGGCTCCAGTCTTAATTAGGTCACCCATTTTGAGAATTTCCATTTTTTGTACAAAAATGGTTAGAATTTTTATGGGGCTAGCTCTAGTCCAAATTTGGTAATCCATGGGGAGCTACATTACTCAACTTTGCCGTTTTTTTCAACTGCCAACTGCTAACTGAATTTCAAGGTCCTGAACAAGTTATTCTATTCAATTAAGTTTTCTTCCATTGCTCTACTAGTGAGGCATGAAAATTAGACACTGAGAGTGAGAAGCATTATTCGTATTCAGTAATCAACACCAATTTTCATTTCTTGTACCCTTTCATTGTTTCTACGTAGTAGTATTGCTAAAAATTAATCCAAGGTTAGTTGAGTTGGTTGGTCCAGGAGTACACTGTTTAACTCTGATTGACGTTCCTCCTTTTCCCACTATAAAATCAAAGGCTCTTAGGCACGGTCATATATTTGTTTAATCAATGAAATATGACTATTAAGCTACTTTACAAGTCCTCTTCAGTGGGAAGGATAATTTACAAGAAAAGAATGCGAAAGCTAACGTGCACTTCAACACATAAACAGTCTTTTGTCTAGGTCTAATTATAGATCACATAGAAAAGAGATGTCAGGCAGCTTAGTATAATAGCTGAATCAATATATATATAGGTTTAGCAAAAAAAATCAATAATAGCTGAAAGTCTTTAGCAAAAAAAAAAATAATAGCTGAAAGTCATGTATAGCTGGAGGTTCCCTTGATCGGATAATGACATTCCAGTTAGCAACAGAGACTTTTGAGAGCAATTTAATCTTACTTTATCAAGAAAACTTTTATTTATTTATTTACTTTGTGCCAACAAAATGAGCTAGAGAATGGAACAATCAATTATAATTTGACTCTTTTTTATATGAGTTTACATTTTATTTTTGCAGTAATGTTAGAGACAACAAATTTTACAATATTTTTCACAACAATTGACATTATAAATTGTGATTGAAACAATATTACTTTCATATGGACCTATAATTAATATCATTTTTATTAGCACTAATTATAACATACGGTACCGCCTCATTACTCACTCAGTGAAAGTTATTGTTTCCCTAGAGTATTTTAATTTTTCTTTCATTCCTTTAATCGTTCAGAGTATGGTTGAAGAAATATATCATCTGTCTAGATTGCCTGATTGCGCACAAATAAAAATATTTGGTCAAGACCACTATTGTGGTCTTTCCCAAGGACAGGTAGAAATATGGGGAATTTCATTTCATGAGATGAACATGATTAGTCCAAGGGGAAAAAATTATCTGTCAGTCATGGAAGTATGATAAGGACATCAAAGAATATTTTGCCACATGCTATGGGATCAAAGTCTGTATCAGCTATAGAAGTTATACATGCAGAATTATAAAATACTTCAAAAAGTACTTTTTTGTGAAGAGAGAGAGAGTACGACATTAATGTATTCTTGAAATATTGTATAATTCTACCAACAAAATCAAGATTAGGAATTCTATTCCATAAGTTAAAGGGATGTAAAAAAAATTTCCTATGTAGTTTTTAGACTTTTGCTAATGGATTTAAAGAAGAGATGAGTAGATAAATTAAGATATTTGTGGTTTCATATGTACATTTCCCCTAATGTTCTTTCCCAACTACTATTATTTGTTTTCTTTTCATTGTCAAGCATTTTGTTCCCTTTGGGTCGGTGTTCTTTGCCCATCTCCAAATTTACAAAAACTCAGCATTAAATTAATCTCATCGTATTATTTTAATTTGTTTTTTTAATAATAAAATACTCAAATCAAAACATATTAACAGTACACATAGTGAGCTCCATCATTCCACAAGAGTCCAGCTCAAGTCCCTCTCTGCACTACACTGAAGCTTCTCTGTTTTCTGCACTGTTAATATGAAACACACCGTTTCATTAAAGCCATGTTTAGCATCCTTATTATCATCACACATGTAACTTGTTGATTGGGCATTAGTGAGTGGAATTAGTTATTAGATGATAGAATTTGTTAACACTGCTTGTTAGGCAGTTTTACTTAACTGCATAACTGATTCTACTTTCTGCATCTTCTTTAACCAACTTGTAGATTCTTTAAGCAAGATTAAGTTCTATAAATACTTAATCCTTGTAATCATTTATTTTAATGAGAAAAGTAGTAAGCTCTAAGCTTCTTCACCAAAGATTGGTTTTCTCAATTTCTTTACTGCTTTCAGTTTTATTAGAACATAACTAAAATTCTCGAATCCATTCTTCCAATTTAAAAAAAGAGGAAGTTGAGCATCGAATCACATCAGGATGACACCGACAAGCTTGCGTAAAGTTCTATCAATAAATAAGTCCAAAAAAATAAGTTCTATCATTAAAATTTAGATTTGGACCTCAAAAAAAAAAAAAAAAAAGCATGCGAACGACAATACCACGAAGGTGTTACTTTGCTATCATACATTTACACTGACATATAAGAAAAAAATAATTTATTGGATGAGACAATAATTGGACTAATTATTTACTACTGATGAACTGATTATGCACTGACGGTGTCCAAGCTTATCTACACCCTTGTTTCTGTGCACTGTGCAGCATATCCTTGTAAAGTTTCATAATTCATAAATAAAAACTATTCCCATTTCATATATATGGATTTGGTCAAGGTTTCAAAATTACAGCCACTGTTGATTGCAAAAGACCAGAAAATAGACAAAAGTGGGGTTTAAGCGATTTATTGTTGGTTAAAATTTCAGTAGAAAGTGTAGAACTATTGTCAATAGACCCAACCCAGCTACCAACCTATTCAACGTGGAGTTGTAAACTCAGCCCAAGTCCTAATTCATCAAATACCTATACTTGCAAGTTGCAATGTTTTCCCCCACAAATTTCTTTAAATCATATTAACTTATCCAATAAATCATAGGCAATCATTTATAAATTATAAGTCTTGATAAATCCAGCATTTGATTATTTTCAAAAGTTAAAATTATTTAAAGAACACATAAGAGAAACTTCTTTTTTCCCCTTTTGCTTGGGTAATTTGAAGAATTGTAAGAAGGGATGACGTTTATTAACAAACTTTAACCGTGTCTTAACTCTCAAGATGTGTGCTTGGAACCAGCCTAAGCACTTTGATACTTTAGTCAATATTATATTTCTGAATGATAAATAGGAGTGTATAGTGATAACAAATTTTCTTAATTATTCTTCCTTTTCTTTAAGAAATTGTTCTTCATTTGTTGAATTTCTGCAATGTTGCAGTGAAGCAGTAATGCAAGAAAGACAAAGTTGCAGAATACAGAGAAAACAGAAGTGAAAGAAATTTAGAAGAGATGGAAAAATACTTTCAAATCTTATATTATCATAATTGAATTACATTCAAGTATTTATAGAAATCAACTTAATCTATACTACTCTAGAACCTTGTAGAAGATTATGGAAGAATTAAGCTGACTAAGCAAATAACAGATTTCTAACTAACTAGAACAGAATCCAAGTTACAAGCTTAAGATTAACAAACTAGAACAGAATCCAAGTTACAAGCTTAAGATTAACAAACTAGAACAGAATCCAAGTTACAAGCTTAAGTTCTAACTACTTGCTGACTAGGATAACTAATCTTGACAAATGGCAGCAGTGACAACTCTCTGGAACTGCATGAATCTCGGCTGCTATGCTCAATCTCTGCTGCTATGCTTTGCTGTCCAAGCATGCTGCTCTGCTGCTATGCTTTGCTGTCTAAGTGTGCTGCTGTGTTGGATTCAATAACTTTGATTATTTTAACAGCCCTCCTCAAGATGGAACTGGGTGATATATATCATGAAGACCCATCTTGCCAAGTAACTTACTGAACTGCAGAAAGCCTAAAGGCTTGGTAAAGATATCAGCAAGTTGGTGATGAGTTGAAACATGGAAAGTTTTAATAATACCCTCTTGGATTTTGTCTCGAATCAAATGGCAATCAATTTCTATATGTTTGGTCCTCTCATGAAATACTGGATTAGAGGCAATATGTAATGCAGCTCGACTATCACAGTATAATGAGACAGGTTGAGGATGAGATAGTTGTAGGTCTTTAAATAAAGCTAGCAGCCATGTAATCTCACAAGTTGTGACTGCCATTGCCCTGTATTCTGCCTCAGCAGAAGACCTAGATATAGTAGTTTGCTTCTTGGACTTCCACGAAATCAAAGAATCTCCCATGAATATGCAATAGCCTGTTACTGATTTTCTGGTATCAGGGCATGCTGCCCAATCAGAATCAGTGAAGGCTTTTAGTTGTAATTTGGAGTTGGCAGGAAAGAAAAGACCTTTTCCAGGTGAGTTCTTAACATATTGGACAACTCTGCTAGCAGCTTGCATGTGAGGTTCTCTGGGCTGATCCATGAATTGACTGAGTCTATGGACAGCAAAAGTAATGTCTGGCCTTGTCAAGGTAAGATACAAAAGTCTCCCAACTAATCTTCTATAGTTTCCAGGTTCTTTGAGAAGCTCACCTTCTGACCTGGAAAGCTTACAGTTTTGCTCCATAGGAAATTTGGAAGGTTTGCTGCCTAACAATCCTGAATCATTGATAATGTCCAAGGCATACTTCCTTTGGCCGAGTGATATTCCAGTAGTAGACCTAGCTACTTCCAATCCCAAGAAGTACCTGAGATTACCTAGGTCTTTCAATTTGAATTGTTTATCAAGAAACACTTTGAGTTGATCAATGGCTTCATGATTGTTGCATGTAATGAGTATATCATCAACATATACTAGGAGTACCAGAAATGACTCTCCCTCTTGTTTTGTGAATAAGGAATAGTCTGACTTAGATTGTACAAATCCATGTTGAAGCAAAGTGGATGAAAACTTCTCAAACCACTGCCTTGAGGCTTGCTTAAGACCATACAAGGACTTATGAAGCTTGCAAACTAAATTCTGCCCCCCTTTGCTGTGAAAACCAGGTGGCAATGACATGTAGACCTCCTCATGTAAATCCCCATGTAAAAAGGCATTATTTACATCCAATTGAGCAATGTGCCACTTCTTCACAGCAGCAATAGCAAGCAGAAGTCTAACAGTGCCAAATTTAGCCACTGGTGAGAATGTATCATAGTAATCAAAACCTTCTCTTTGTGTATACCCTTTTGCAACCAACCTTGCTTTGTGTCTTTCAACAGAACCATCAGCTTTGAGTTTGATTTTGTAAACCCATTTGCACCCTATAGATTGTTTGCCTGGTGGTAAGGAAGTAAGGGACCAGGTATGATTGCTCTCAAGGGCTGCAAGTTCTGCAGTCATAGCATCTCTCCAGTCTTGAGACTGTACAGCTTGGTGATAAAACTGAGGTTCTGGATTAGTAGAAAGGGCTAAAGCATATTTACGAAAGGAAGGGGAAAGTTTAGAGTAACAAAGAACATGAGAAAGGGGGTATGGTGTACCTGACTGATTTGAAGCTGGAGCCTGATCAGATGGAGAGGATAGATCATGGGGAGTAGAGGTGATCATATTGCAGTGATAATCATTCAAGTAACCAGGAGGTTTGTGGGATCTAACTGACTTCCTAGAAGGGACCAGTGGATAAGGTTCTGGGGTAGGAACATGGATAGGTGCAGATAAAGTGTTTGTCATAGCAGTAGGTGTAGGTGTAGGAGGATTATAGGATGCATTGGACAGAGATGCAGCAGAAGGCTCATATGTAGCAGAAGGATCAGATGCATCAGAATGATCAGATATGTGAGGTCTAGTAGGTGATGTAGGAGCATGTAAAGGAGATGTATGAAGTGGAAAAGATGCATCTGCAGTACTGACATGAGGGATATTAACTGGTGGACAATGAAACAATGTATTTTCTGGTGGAAATAAAGGTGCAGTATTGTCCAATGCTGTATGAGATAAAGGTACATGTGTAGGAAGCACAAAATTATCAAAGAAAGAAGTAAAGGAAGATGCAAATGCAGAATTATAAAAGGGAAAAATGGATTCATGAAATACAACATCTCGAGATATAAAGATGTGATGAGAATTTAAATCCATGACTTTGTATCCTTTGACTCCATGAGGGTAACCAAGGAAAACACATTTTGTGGCTCTAGGCTGGAATTTGGATCTGTTATGGGATAAGGTTGAAGCATAGCATAAACAACCAAAGGTTCTGAGGTGGGAATATGTGGGCTTATTATGGAAAAGTAACTCAAAAGGAGTTTTATGGTGTAAAACAGAAGATGGAGTTCTATTAATCAAATATGTTGCTGTCAAAATGCAGTCTCCCCAATAGGTAATAGGTATGTGAGATTGAAATAAAAGGGCTCTAGCTACATTTAGTAGATGTTGATGCTTTCTTTCCACTATTGAGTTTTGTTGAGGTGTTGCTACACAGCTAGTTTGATGAACAACTCCTCTTGGGCCATAGAAACTAGGCATATTGAACTCTCTGGCATTATCTGTCCTGATAGTTTTGATTTTAAGTCCAAATTGTGTGTCTATTAGAGCAAAGAAGGATTGAACTAGATTCCTAGTCTCATCTTTAGACTTCATTAAAAATACCCAAGTACACCTAGTATGGTCATCCACAATAGTCAAGAAATATTTAAAACCATCAACAGTAGGAGTAGGGATTGGACCCCAAACATCACAGTGAATCAAGGAAAAAGCAACAGAGTCCATTTTATTATGTGTAGGAAAGGATAATCGTTTTTGTTTAGCCAATGGGCAAACAGTACAATGATTTGAGTGATCTTGAATATTACAAATGGAAGAACCAACAGAAACAAATCTTTGATAAACTGTAAATTCGAGTATGAGGTATGTCCTAGCCTAAAGTGCCACAAATCAAGTTTAGAAGACTTAGTGATGCTTGTAGGCTGATTCACAGTATGCACAGACTTGTTATTGGGAATGAATGAAGAAGGATCAGAATCAGAACTCTGTAGAAAGTAAAGACCACCTCTCTCTCTACCCAATCCAATCATCTTCCATTTGACTAGGTCCTGAATGAAACAAAGGTTAGAGAGAAAGAATATGCAACATTTTATAGAGGAAGTTAGCTTGCTAACAGATATGAGATTGAAAGAAAAGGATGGTACACATAATACATCAACCAAAGTTAGAGAATCAGATAACTTGATTGTGCCTGTATGTGTAACCAAGGCAGATTCACCATTGGGAAGCTCAACAGTAGTGTGTAAGGAAGAGGTGATTTTAGTGAATAAAGTGATAGAACAGATCATATGGTCAGTGGCACCTGTATCTATGATCCAAGTGTTATGAGAAAAAGTTGTTCTATTGACAATTCTAGAAGAAAAGACACTATGTGTAGGCAGGTTATGTGCAGGCAGATTACTGTATAAAGGTTTATGACTTATACCTGAGAAATTGGAAGATTGAGAAAGGACTGTTGCAGCTTGGTGAGTGGGATGAATCTCATTTGGAGGTTGCTGCTGTGAGTTTAGGAATGAAAGGAGTTGCTGGTACTGGTCTGGACTGAGAGGCAGAGCAGCAAGATTAGCCATTCCATTGTCATTATTACTGCCAGATGCAGTCATGACTTGATTAGCAGATGGCCTAGCTCTTGGCTTGTAACCAGGTGGAAATCCATGTAGCCTATAGCACTTCTCAACAGTGTGTCCAGCTATTCCACAATGGGAACACATTGGCCTTTCCCTTCTGCCATAGTTCTTGTTGCCAGCATTAGGCCTGAAATTAACAGCAAGGGCTGCTGCACCAGATTCAATACCTCGAATTGTGGATCCAGAACTTAGTTCCCTTTGCCTTTCCTCTTGAGAAACTAAGGAGAAGACCTTGTTAATTGTAGGCATAGGGTCCATGAGGAGGATCTGACCTCGAACACTAGCATATGAATCATCTAGTCCAACTAGGAATTTCATAACATACTCTGAGTGTTGATAATCCATGAGAGTCTTCAAAGCTCCACAAGTACAAGCTGGTATAGGTCGATAGTTCATCAACTCATCCCAAGACCCCTTCAGCTTGGTATAGTATGAGCTCACAGAACCTTGATCTTGACTGAGAGAAGCAATAGCCTTTTGGAGTTGGTAGATACGAGGTCCATTACTTTGTGAGAATCTCTCTTTGAGATCCTTCCAAACTTCAATGGATGTATCAAGGTAAATGACACTTGCAGAAATCTCTTTGGACAAAGAGTTCAAGATCCAAGAAAGGACCATTGTGTCACATCGTTTCCAAGAACTATAACAAGGAGCTGATGGATTCAAAGGCTCAATTGATCCATTCACAAATCCTTCTTTGTTCTTGGCCGTGAGAGCCATGAGCATGGATCGAGACCATGTCTGGTAGTTGTCTCCATTCAATGGCTGAGTCACAAGCATGATGCCTGGATTATCTCCATTGTGAATGTTAGAATATAAGTCCAATGGGTCTTAGGCCCAATATATTGTCTTGTATAGCACTCCTTTTACTTGTGCATTACTCTTACCTCTGCCTATATAAAGGCTCTCTCTTGTACTACATTTGATATATAATACAATACACACTTTCAGTGTTTAACATGGTATCAGAGCTAAGGCTCTAATTTTGTGCAGTCCTAAGTCCTTCCAGGCGTTATTCCGCTGCCTCAGCTATCTCCGGCACCTCTCCTGTCCGAAATCCGGTCGTCGCGCTGCCAAGAAGCTGCTTCATCGCCAAAAGGACACACTGCCACCCTCAGATCTGCCGTTCCCGGACTCCGATCAAGACACCGCCGGTACCGTTGGAAAGATCTCAAGATTCTCGACTCAACGGCACAAAAAACGGCGGTATTGGACACTGGACGCGCCCTCACGCGCCGTCTGAAGATCCGGTGCGCCGTCACGCGCTCCCACGCGCACCCACGCGCCAGACCTCCTCTCTGCCACGTGTCACGCCTCCAGGACGCCACGTCAGCCCTAATCCACGTCAGCCCTAGACAGCTACTGCCACGTCAGCACAGTGCCACGTCAGCCCTAGCGTTGACCGTTGACTTTGACCAGAGTTGACCGTTGACTTTTCCGTTGACCAGAGTTGACTTTTTGCGTTGACTTTGACCAGCAGAGTTGACTTTTTCCAGAGTTGACTTTTTGCAACCCAGGTGCTCCCTACCCAGTTTTTCGTGCTGATTTCATTTTTGTGGTCTGTTTTTGCAGTTGAGATTTCATTATGACTCAAAGTGAAATTTCTAAGCCTATTCATAGGCGATCCAATCAAAAGAATTATCATCTTATTTGTGCCTTTTGCAAGCATCGCGGTCACACTATTGATCGATGTAACATGCGTGCCGGCATTCTTCAGCGCTCTGCAGCCTTGACTGCCTCTGAGTCTGTACCATCATCCGATGCTGCATCTTTTGATCCTGTCTCATTGACTACACCTACTTACAGCATAGCAGATCTACAAGCCCTCTTCAGTCAGGTTCAAGCTTTGTCTTCCAGTGCATCAAATTCTGCTCTTTCTATGACATCAGGTATCTCTTCTGAATGGTTCTTAGATTCTGCCTGCTGCAATCACATGACGGATAATCCTCACCTCACAAGTGCCCACACTCCTCATGTCTTACCTACTATTACCACTGCTGATGGCTCCGCCATGACTATTAGTCATGTTGGCTCCATCTCTACCCCTAACTTATCTATCTCTGATGTCTTTTGTGTTCCTAAACTGCATCTTAATCTTTTATCTGTTGGCCAACTAACCGAACTTGGTTTAAACCTGTTCTTTTCTTCTCGTGGTTGTCTTGTGCAGGATTCTCGGACGGGGCAGATCGTTGGGTCCGCGCGTAAGGTTGGACGGTTGTTTGAGCTCACTTCCCTTCACTTTCCTTCTTCATCAGTCTCCGCCCCTGTTATTGCTGCTTCTGCCTCCATCAAGTTGTGGCACTCTCGTCTAGGTCATGTTTCTCTTCCTCGTATTCAAACCTTAGTATCTAGGGGTCTATTAGGTTCAGTTTCTTCCAGTCCATTTGATTGCATGCCATGTCAGCTCGGCAAACAACCTGCCTTACCTTTTAATAATAGTGAGTCTATTGCTTCTGCAACTTTTGATCTTATACATTCAGATGTATGGGGGCCCTCTCCTGTTCCCACAGTGGGGGGGTCAAGATATTTTGTTATTTTTGTCGATGATTTTTCTCGTTACACTTGGATTTATTTAATGAAAAATCGTTCTGAAGTTCTCACAATATATCGTGATTTTGCTAAAATGGTTCAGACTCAGTATTCTAAAGCTATTAAGGTATTTCGCTCTGACAATAGACAAACAGATTTTTCTACTATTCTTAAACACGAGAACCTCTTGTGCTATCACAACAAAAGACAAACGTAAACTCCGTCACATCCTAGATACTGTTAGGGCTCTCACCAATGCAGCCTCCACTCCTGCCTCATTCTGGGGTGAAGCTGCTCTCACTGCAGTATACACCATCAACCGATGCCCCTCACCTGTCATTCAAAACACAACACCATATGAACGGTTGTTTGGCACAGCTCCAAACTACAGTCTACTCAAGGTTTTTGGTTGTGTCTGTTTTGTTCTTCTTCAACCACATGAGCGCACTAAACTTCAACCCCGCTCCCAGCTATGTTGTTTTCTTGGCTATGGCCTTGAAGAAAAGGGGTACCGTTGTTATGATCCAGTCGCCAAGCGTCTTCGAGTCTCTCGGCATGTGGTCTTCTGGGAACACAAGATGTTCTATTCCTTACCTTTATTTTCTACAGGTAATTCTGATTCTCAGGCTGATCCTCTACCAAATCTCTTCCCTAAGATTCCTTCCCCTTCTGCTGAGTCAGTTAATCCCATCTCCAACGAGTCTCCCCCTGCTGATCCCTCTTCTGATGAGTCTCCTACAGCCAATCCTACCTTCGACGTGTCTCCTCTCTCTGCCCCTGCTGCGAATCCTGTCAACACTACTGCTCCTAAGCCTCGTCGCTCTCATCGGGTAAGTACTCTTCCCTCTCATCTTCGTGATTTTCATTGCTTTTCTGCCTTTGCCACCTTACATGAACCTCACACCTTTCGTGAGGCCTCCTCTGACCCTTTATGGCAGCAAGCTATGAAAGAAGAATTAGATGCATTGTTAAAGACAGGTACTTGGGATCTGGTTGATTTGCCAGCTGGTAAATCTGCTATTGGTTGTAAGTGGGTGTACAAGATCAAGACTCGATCAGATGGTACTGTTGATCGCTACAAGGCTCGTCTCGTTGCCAAGGGATTCACTCAAGAGTATGGCATTGACTATGAGGAGACATTTGCACCGGTGGCTCGCCTCTCCTCTGTTCGTACTCTTATCGCAGTTTCTGCTTCCCGACATTGGCCACTTTTTCAGATGGATGTGAAGAATGCCTTCCTTAATGGAGAACTAACTGAGGAAGTCTACATGCAGCTCCCTCCTGGTTTCTCCCAACCTCCAGGCTTTTCTCCCAAAGTGTGTCGCTTACGTCGGGCACTATATGGTCTTAAGCAAGCTCCACGAGCTTGGTTTGCCAAGTTCAGCTCCACCATTTCTCAGCATGGTTTTTCAGCTAGTTCATATGATTCAGCTCTGTTCTTCCGACGCTCAGATCATGGTATTACCCTTCTCTTGTTGTATGTAGATGACATGATTATTACTAGTGATGATGTGCAGGGTATCCAGGATCTTAAGCGCTTTCTTGGTCAGCATTTTGAGATGAAGGATCTGGGTCCTCTCAGTTATTTTCTTGGCCTTGAAGTCTCTTCCTCCTCCGATGGTTACTATCTCACTCAAGCCAAGTACACATCTGATCTTATCTCTCGAGCTGGAATCACGGACAGCAAGATCGTTGACACACCCATTGAATACAACAATCGCCTGAATATTCATGATGGAGAACCACTTCCTGATGCTACCCTCTACAGACAATTAGTTGGGAGTCTTGTTTACCTCACTGTCACTCGACCAGACATCTCCTATGCTGTTCACATTGTTAGCCAGTTCATGGCTGCACCGCGGTCTCTCCATTATGCAGCTGTACTTCGGATTCTTCGGTATTTGAAAGGCACCTTGTTTCATGGACTTCACTTCTCATCTCAGTCGTCGCTCACTCTTCAGGCTTATTCTGATGCCGACTGGGCAGGGGACCCTACTGACCGTCGTTCCACTACAGGGTATTGTTTTCTTCTTGGTGACTCCCTCATCTCTTGGCGCAGCAAGAAACAATCTGTTGTTGCTCGTTCTAGTACTGAGGCAGAATATCGAGCACTTGCTGACACCACTGCTGAGCTCCTTTGGTTACGTTGGCTTCTCCAGGACTTAGGCATTGATTGTTCTACTGCAGTTCCGATCCATTGTGACAATCGAAGTGCCATCCAAATTGCCCACAATGACGTCTTCCATGAGCGTACTAAGCATATTGAGATCGACTGTCACTTTGTTCGTCATCACTTACTACAGGGTACTTTGCAGCTCCGTTCAGTATCTTCTCAGGACCAGTTAGCTGACATATTTACCAAACCTATGCCTCCAGGCCGTTTCCGTGATCTTATTTCCAAACTCAAGTTGGTGTCTGTTCACCCACCATGAGTTTGAGGGGGGATGTTAGAATATAAGTCCAATGGGTCTTAGGCCCAATATATTGTCTTGTATAGCACTCCTTTTACTTGTGCATTACTCTTACCTCTGCCTATATAAAGGCTCTCTCTTGTACTACATTTGATATATAATACAATACACACTTTCAGTGTTTAACAGTGAAGATGGCATGGATTGGAATCATTTGCCATGACAGGAATATAAGATCCTGAGGGAATCTCAGAATGAGAAGGAGCAGTATGTTCAGTGAATGTGGGAGCATGTTGCTCCATGGAAGGAGGAGATTGCTCAGTGAGGATTGGTGCGGAATGCTCTGATACCATGTTGAATTTCTGCAATGTTGCAGTGAAGCAGTAATGCAAGAAAGACAAAGTTGCAGAATACAGAGAAAACAGAAGTGAAAGAAATTTAGAAGAGATGGAAAAATACTTTCAAATCTTATTATCATAATTGAATTACATTCAAGTATTTATAGAAATCAACTTAATCTATACTACTCTAGAACCTTGTAGAAGATTATGGAAGAATTAAGCTGACTAAGCAAATAACAGATTTCTAACTAACTAGAACAGAATCCAAGTTACAAGCTTAAGATTAACAAATTACAAGCTTAAGTTCTAACTACTTGCTGACTAGGATAACTAATCTTGACAAATGGCAGCAGTGACAACTCTCTGGAACTGCATGAATCTCGGCTGCTATGCTCAATCTCTGCTGCTATGCTTTGCTGTCCAAGCATGCTGCTCTGCTGCTATGCTTTGCTGTCTAAGTGTGCTGCTGTGTTGGATTCAATAACTTTGATTATTTTAACATCATTCCTTCATACTTGACTCAAATTGTTCTTCATTCCTTCAACTTGTTTTCCTTTCTCTTCTAATTTCTTGTTTTGTTAGATCCAACCTAATCTCCATTTGGATTCCCTTATGTTCGTTTATGTCACTTGGTGGAGAAACACCATCAAGAATCGTCTTCCTTTCTTATGTCCTCTGATGTGTCTTAACAGATCTCTTCACTTGGATGAGTCCAACATTACATTTTTAGGTTCTATCCACATAATGGCCTATGTAGAAGAATTTCATTCTACCACAAATGTCCAATGTTCTCTTAAGTCGTCTGATCTCACTGGGATATAGAAGAGGTACCAAATTCAATATCCTCTTGTCCTCTGTCCAAACAAGAGGGCCTAAACCTAATCGTTCCCTTTTGAGGAAGTTTGCTTCTTCAAAGGGAATTTCCAAGTAGGTATCCGGTTTCTTATGCAATCCCTTTGTGCGTGAGCTACTCACACATCTAATGTTGGCCCGCATTTTATTTTCTCTGAATGCTTGGCGTATGAGCTTCGGGTGTTAGGTGATCTGGATAACGAGCGACAACAACTAGGAGTGCAAAAAAGGGAAAGAAAAAAAAAAAGAAAAAAGGTTTTTAAATTTGTGATAGCTTTGGGCTTGAGCTTAGTTTTTAGTCCAATTCAAATCCAATCCAAATAAACCTAATCCAAGCGGTAGCCCAACAGAAAAATAATGTCATTATTTATCAATGTCTTTGTAGATAAAGCTATATTATTGTTTTAATATATATCTTAATAAGCCAAAGACTCTTATAGTATTATTATAACATTTTATATCACACCATGCATATAATTATTATTATTGAAATAATGGTTGGACAAATTGAAATTGAGAATATCATCCATGGATATCATATCAATCTAAATAATTTTTTTTTTTTTTTTTTTTTTTTTGCCATTTATGTCAAATGAACTTTTATTATATGAGTAATTATTGTTTTATATTTACAAATATATAAACTATATATTTGTATATATATAACGGTAACCCAAAATTGGTACAACCATACATAACGGTATCGAAATATTATGTTCCAATGGTCAAATCAAAACAATATTCAAAACATTGGTATGTGCTCATGTTGAAAGAGACTCATAGTACATATGCATGTGGAGAGTATGAACCTCAATTTTGCCTCTCTAGATAAACAAAATTACCCATTTTCAATCAAGGATCCGGTTTAGACCTCTCAAAAATTCAATTTTCCTCGAAAAAAAATGTGCTCCAAAGTCACGAACACCAAATACCATCTATAATCTTTAAAATCACCTTCATTCACCTTTTATTTTCCCACAATTTAGGTAAACTTTTTCTTTCTTTGATTAATCAATGTCTATGCATGTTTAGTTCTTTAGTAGAAATTGATGATTATATGCTTGGTTTGCCTACTTATTTAATATGTTGTTTGACTTTCGTCATTGGTAAGGGATTTTCATGTTGGTCCATGGCCAATATGAAAACCCATTCAACTAAACATGGTTTTGTTATGAGTTGAGATGGATAGATACATGTGCTTGGTTTTGTTATGAGTTGTGATAGAGATTTCCATGTTCTTAGTGATAAGTGATGTACATGTTTGAAATATGGATGTCTGGGTAGGTATGTAGAAGCACATCATATCCGTGCATGTATATATGTCCATATGAATGAATAAACCGTCATGTCTAAATTTAAATTTAAATTCTAATATTAAGCTATATTCTTTAAGTGTGATTCATTAAAGAAAACCTTCTTACATTTTTTTTTTTTCCCAAATCCAAAAATAATATTGTAAATCTTTGTTTTTTAGCAAATAAACCTAAAACCCATTTTTATTAAAACTAGCATAAAAATACATTTCTTATGTGATTTTTTGTTGGTGGTCCATGTGCAGCTCTGAGTTCATTTTGGTTACATAAGATCCAAGGACCCACTACGTGCATTGAATGTTTCTTTACCATTTACTTGTATGATTCAAACCCAATGAACTCATAGGCTCACGAAAAGACTAAACATACATTCTCTGTGTTCCAACCCTCCTCCAATTTTTGCTTTGACTTTATGTCCACATGCTTTTCATTTTTGGTGGAGATCAAAACAAACTTTTCAAAGCATAGGGTAATACATGCATCAATCTCAAATTCAATCATTTTTATGTCGGTCTAGCTTAGCTGAGGATGGAACTAGAATTTCAAAAATGTGACCGAAATTAATAACAAATATAAAACTTTATTCAATCTAATATGAAGAGTTAGGAGTACTGGGCCATCCCACCTCCAACGTCTATGTAATTTCGCCTCTGGCTGTATTTATTTCCAATGCTATTTTCATTCAGCAATAAGGACAAAAGTATCATATTTGTGTTTTATGAATTAATATACTAAATATACTTAAAAATGATAGATATCCATACTTTGAGAGGAGAAAAGTGTGTCAATTTTGATCTCGGGATCCGCATACACATGGTACCTAGAACAATAGCTGCAAGTGTCTGAGAGTGTGTCAATTTTGATCTCGGGGTCCGCATACACATGGTACCTAGGACAATAGCTGCAAGCGTATGTGTATGTGTATGTGTATGTGTATGTGTATGCTACGAGAGCATACGCGGTATACTGATTAAAAAAAAATTTGTTTAAAGCATTCACAAAATACTCTCTCTTTTTATTCAAAAAATAAAAAATACTCTCTTTTTCTTTTTTCTTTGTTTTTTAAATATATTTTAGCCAAATTTTAGCTAAACTCATTTTAAAAGCCATTGCATCAAGTTTAACACAATCTAGCCAAAAAGTTATAAATCTTTTGTACCTTTTCCCCATGTAGCTCAATTATTTATTTATTTATTTTTGCCACAACCCCAATCTCTCTCTCTCTCTCTCTCTCTCGCCAAAACAATCCTACATAATCCAAGCACAAATTGCAAGTGAATTGTGCCCTTCCTTTGCACCACATATACCTGCTTTATGTTGCACACCTTTGCCTCTGCATCTGTCGTAGTCACCTCAACCACAACTAAGAGGACACTCGGCTATTGCATTGTAAGGAGGGTTGTGGTGATTGCGACATTGAAGAAGAGAAAGAAGAGGAGGGAGGAGTGGGGTTGTAATAGTGGGACATGGAGGATTACATGCTTCTCGGTGGATCTGTGTACAAGTGCGATGATGATGATCTAAGTATTAGTTCTAGGATTCTTCCGTGTACAATAGTTATTTATTTTGGGTTTGATAATTTGTCAAGAATTTTTTATTTTTTATTTTAAGAAAAAATAATAAACGAAAATGGAGAAATAAATCGAGAATATAATGCATATGTGTGTGAATAATAGGTTAGTTAAAATAGGAAAAAAAAAAAATGTATGGGACTTAGTTAGAATGTAGCTAAAACTTTGTTATGCCTGGTGTGAATGCTCTCCTTCACTCTCACGGTTAGTCTTACCATAAATCAGCTGAGCTTATCTCAATGGTGAGAAACGAGAATGTGTTTTTAACTAGAATTTTGAAACAATGATTAGTATTGAAACCTAAGAAATATTTAGTATTGAAACAATGTGTCCTTTCTACCATCAGTGGCTTCGCGTCGATGAACCTGCCATCAGTAGCTTTTCACCATTGAGAAGAAGAATGACGAGACTATGGTGGGAGGAGAGAGGAGATGAGAGAAGGATTCACATCGATGGTGGCGGTGGTGGGTGTAACGACAAGGTCATAGGAAAGAGATGACGGGACGTGATGACTGAAGATGGATTCGTGGTAGTCACAGTGTTGGGAGGATAGAGAAAATGAGAGTCATTGATGATGGTGGAGGGCGAAACAAGAAGGGCAGGGGAAGGAGATGACGGGACGCAGTGACTGATGATGGATTCATAGCAATCACAGTAGTGAAATGACAAGACGATTGGCTATGGGTGGGGCTTTCGCTTGCAAGAAGAGAGAGGGCTTCCAAAATCTTAGGCTCATGTGATCTTTCTGTTAACGAATTAACAAACCATTGGCAAAAGGGTCTATTTACTATACCAAATTGGCCAAAAAGGGGGCTTTTGGGACAACAACATACAAGTCCAAGGGATTTTAGTGAAATTTACGAGTTTTCTTGCCCAATAACCCCTTTTTTTAATTTATATAGCCAAACATAGTACTTTTAAAGTTATATCAAAAGGTAGGGTGCTTTTGAAAATCGTCTCTTGAAGAGACGATTTCCGTGAATATTTTATATATATATTTTTTATTTTAACGCCTTTTAAATATCTGTTTAAAAATTAAAAAAAAAAAAAAGGACCAAAATCGTCTCTTGTAGAGACGATTTGGTGGTTTTATTTTTTTTAAAACTCTTATTTTTTTAAACGTAAAAAAAAAACACCAAATTTTTTTACAGCCTTCTTATTGTAAAATTTTTTTCCCAAACTTACTTTCCCCCCTCTCTCTCTCCGGCGACACTCTCTCTCTCAGTTCTCTGCACCGGCTCTCATCAACGACTCTCTCTCTCTGGCGACGCTCTCTGCTGTTCTCTGTTCCGGCGACACTCTCTGCTGTTCTCTGCTCCGGCTCTCAGTTTCCCTCTTTTCTCTCTCGTTCTTCTCTTTCTGAACAAACCCTAACCCATATTCTCTCTCTTTCTTCTTCATACCAGATCAAGCCAGGCAGATGAACTCAGACCACCGCCGATGAATCAACTCCAGATGAACTCAGACCACCTACCTCCTTCCAGCCACCGTTTTCCGGCCAGCGCGAGCGAGAGCCGAAGCTTCGAAGATTCGAACCCGATCCCACTGAGTCAGGTTCGATTTCTCTACAATTCGTGAAGTTGGTCGAAAGGTCAGTGCTTAATTAATCTCTAACCCGCTCTCAAGCTTAGTTTTTGCTCTTCATTGTTGCTTCCTTTCTCTCTGCAAAAAAAAAAAATTCCTGCTCTGTTCGTCTTAATTTGACGAACTCACTGATTAGTATTGAAACCTAAGAAATATTTAGTATTGAAACAATGTGTCCTTTCTACCATCAGTGGCTTCGCGTCGATGAACCTGCCATCAGTAGCTTTTCACCATTGAGAAGAAGAATGACGAGACTATGGTGGGAGGAGAGAGGAGATGAGAGAAGGATTCACATCGATGGTGGCGGTGGTGGGTGTAACGACAAGGTCATAGGAAAGAGATGACGGGACGTGATGACTGAAGATGGATTCGTGGTAGTCACAGTGTTGGGAGGATAGAGAAAATGAGAGTCATTGATGATGGTGGAGGGCGAAACAAGAAGGGTAGGGGAAGGAGATGACGGGACGCAGTGACTGATGATGGATTCATAGCAATCACAGTCGTGAAATGACAAGACGATTGGCTATGGGTGGGGCTTTCGCTTGCAAGAAGAGAGACTTCCAAAATCTTAGGCTCATGTGATCTTTCTGTTAACGAATTAACAAACCATTGGCAAAAGGGTCTATTTACTATACCAAATTGGCCAAAAAGGGGGCTTTTGGGACAACAACATACAAGTCCAAGGGATTTTAGTGAAATTTACGAGTTTTCTTGCCCAATAACCCCTTTTTTTAATTTATATAGCCAAACAGGGTACTTTTAAAGTTATATCAAAAGGTAGGGTACTTTTGAAAATCGTCTCTTGAAGAGACGATTTCCGTGAATATTTTATATATATATTTTTTATTTTAACGCCTTTTAAATATCTGTTTAAAAATTAAAAAAAAAAAGGACCAAAATCGTCTCTTGTAGAGACGATTTGGTGGTTTTATTTTTTTTAAAACTCTTATTTTTTTAAACGTAAAAAAAAAACACCAAATTTTTTTACAGCCTTCTTATTGTAAAATTTTTTTCCCAAACTTACTTTCCCCCCTCTCTCTCTCCGGCGACACTCTCTCTCTCAGTTCTCTGCGCCGGCTCTCATCGACGACTCTCTCTCTCCGGCGACGCTCTCTGCTGTTCTCTGTTCCGGCGTCACTCTCTGCTGTTCTCTGCTCCGGCTCTCAGTTTCCCTCTTTTCTCTCTCGTTCTTCTCTTTCTGAACAAACCCTAACCCATATTCTCTCTCTTTCTTCTTCATACCAGATCAAGCCAGGCAGATGAACTCAGACCACCGCCGATGAATCAACTCCAGATGAACTCAGACCACCTACCTCCTTCCAGCCACCGTTTTCCGGCCAGCGCGAGCGAGAGCCGAAGCTTCGAAGATTCGAACCCGATCCCACTGAGTCAGGTTCGATTTCTCTACAATTCGTGAAGTTGGTCGAAAGGTCAGTGCTCAATTAATCTCTAACCCGCTCTCAAGCTTAGTTTTTGCTCTTCATTGTTGCTTCCTTTCTCTCTGCAAAAAAAAAAAATTCCTGCTCTGTTCGTCTTAATTTGACGAACTCACTGATCTCTTTTGTTCGACTTCAAAATTCCGGATTTTTTTTGCTTCTTGTTGTTGAAGTTTTAAGCATTTGAATTTCGTGAAAAGGAATGAGGGGTTTTGGTTGGTGCAGTGGTGCAATTTGTGGTTTGTGCAGTGCGTGAGAAAGCCACGGTCCAAGTTTTTTTCTTTTTTTTGGTGATTCAAAACTTTAGGGTTTTGATTGAGTATGGTTTTGAATAAATTGAAGATGAGATTTGGGTTTGCATTGTATGGTTTGTGGGTGGGTGAATTCAGGGTTGTTTGGAAATAAGGATACCGGTATTCCGGTTGGGAATTGGGGGTTTCAGTGATTCGTTACTGAGAGACTTGATTTACATTGAATGATATGTGGGAGGGAAATTTTTGGGTGGTTTGGAAACAGAAAGAAGTGTAATTTAGGTTGAATTGGGGTTACTGGGGGTGGGGTTTCTCATTCTGTGGACTGTGTATGAATCTTTTTCTCGAGAAATGCAACCTCAGCAGAGCTCGAGAATTGATTTGGTTGACTTGAAAGCTCAGATAGCCAAGAAGTTTGGTGTGAATAAGTCCAAACTCTACTTTTATCACTTGAATGGGTTTTTGAACAACAAATTGGGCAAGAGTCAGTTTGAAAGTTTTTGTATTCGGGCTTTATGATATTGTATAGTTTGTTATATACTGTAAATATGCTTTGGACCTTGACAACCATGTTATGTATGTATTTATTTTCATTTTGGTCATTGAATTGATATGCATTATGATCTAAAAAATGGCACTTGGAATTTTTAGTTTTTATTTTAAATGGATCTCTTTTATGTGTGCAGAATCATATATAATAGCTTCTTTTTTTTGTTGGGAATATCTTAGTGAAATCAGTTTGATGCATTTTGTATTTTAATTCCATATTTGGTTGACAATTATGTGTTCTTGCTAATCCACACAATATCCAAGCTTTTCATCTCAGAAGATTTGACTAGTGCTGATTTATTGTTGCTAACTCCAAATCTGTCAGATTTGAGTCAGCCACATTGCGGGATTTTTAATAAATTGTGTAGAACTCTTTTTGAGCTGAAATTTCTGTGGTACATTATACACATATAGAAGTACATCCTTATAAATTTTCAAGGCTAATCGGATGACTCTAAGTGGGTCAAACGAATTTTACAAAGGGCTGACCTGCTTTCATTTTAATCTGAAAATAGATGGTTTTGCAGAATTTGTCCCAAGCTTTTATTTATTGAATTGAGTTGAAATTTCATATGGGTATTCTTTGATGTGTGTACTACTTGGTTGATTTTTATTATCATGTTAAGTTGGAGGTGAAGTAATTTATCAAAAAAAAAGTTTGAGGTGAAGTGGGAGATGGCGTGCATGCTGAAGGGGAAGGGGAACTTAAAATATGTCATGTATTTTCGTTCATTAAGCTGATCTTGGTTAGTGGTATTATGCTTTCAGGCTGAACTGGTTAGTCTTGAGACTTGAGAGGGGTGAGATAGGTCCAAATATGGTAGCAGTGATACATGGGAATATATGGATTATATATTGGAAGTTGGGCAAGTGGAATCACATTCACACAAACAAGAAATTAACATCTATGCAACTCTCTATTTATAGGGATTAACAAGTGGGTAAGTGCTGTTATTTCAAAGGGCACTGTCATGCCTATAATCTGACCTAGCTTAGTTTTATTTCAAACTTTTAATTTTATATGTTTAAGTTTTGCGCTGTATAATATTTACCTGGTGATATTTCAATTTATAGGATCACAAGTGGCCCTCTATCAGGACTAGTTGGAAGGTGAGCTTAGTGATTCTATTATTTGATTGGTTCATTTTTCCAATTTTAATTCTTCTTTGTGCTTCATTACGTGATATTTATGATTGTAATAACGCGCAAAAAGGTATTTTTACAGAAAAAGGTATTCTAATATTCTGTGTACATAACTTGTTGTTTGATTTATGTCTCTTTTAATATGTTAGAGAAATCCCAATCTTGTTGAACTGGAGGATAAGCTTTTGGCAATGCAACAGCCAGAATCTAAAACTTCGAGAACCGGTATGTTGATCTAATACTGTAATTCATTCTCATTTCAATTTTTGTGTTTGCTTTTCTCTTTCTGAGTTTGTTTATTTTGGGGTTGTAATTCATTCTCATTTCAATTTTTGTTTGTTTTCAAAATGTTTTAATTGGTGTGGAACAGCCATTGCTAATCCTTTGATGTTATTGGTTTCGTCTCTTTAACAATGCATACTTGTTTTCCTACTTTTTTCTTTGTGCTTTAATGTTAAGTTACTTATATATATAAAAAAAAAAATCTAATATGGATTACTTAACTAAATATTATTTTTCTTTTGGAAATCACCTCCAACTTCTCTTTAATAACGTGATAAAAAGTTCTTATAATTCAGTATCATTACTTTGCAGCTTTGTGTTTAATAATTTTCAATTGAGCAACGTTTCTGATGTTGTAATACATTATGCACTCACTTAAGTGTAAAAAACTGGTTTCGGCTCTCATATCTAAATGTTAAATATCAAATGTCCTAAATGACATTGATTGGCTGGTGAGGCTTTGTTCTTTTTCCTCTTTATTCATAATTTGTAATCTTTGATTGATTTCCTAGTCACTGTAAATGCCCAATCAAGTCTGTTGTTAGTCTGAATATTTTTGCACTCAAATTCATTTAGCCTCAATGCTTCTTTAATTAGGTTGATTTGGTTTTCTTGCTTCTTAATGAAAATGCTCTTTTTTCCCTTCTTAATTGTAAAAAAAAATTCCTTTAATATATAGTCCTAGATTGTGTAGTGGGATTCTTTGTAATTTCTGAATTTCTAGAGAAGTGAATGTGCAAAGAATGTGGAGGGTTAACATGCATTATATAGACGTGAGGAATACACTTTTGATTTGACGTATATGCACGTGTTATTTTCTTCATTTTTGCAGAGGCATTTCTTTGCTTCCTCAAGAGTAGCTCCGAGGAAAAGGTATATTGTTCATGTTCTTACTTCCTATATTTTATGATATTAACACTTAGTAAGATACTTGAAATGTGATAAGGAAAACTTGGGGTTGGGGAGGGGCAGGAAAGAAAATAACACCTAAGATGTATTGCATCGAAATTAAAGCTGGCAACAAATCATAGATCTTTATAGCTCCTCTCTTTTTGTTTACTTTAATGATCATTTGGCTATTGAGGAGATTGGAGAACACAATTAAGAGTGTTTCCTAATTTTTTAAATACTAATTAAGATGTTGCTTGAATATTCATGTCTCCCGTCTTCCCTGCTACCAAATGGCACATTGTAGGGATTCGAGGGCTCGTATCTTTGTAGTTTGTTGGCAGTTCTGCTTTGTACATAATTTGATGCTGTCAATCTGCTTTTACACGGTTGATGGCCAGGAAATTTATATACTGGATGCTTGGAAGTTAAGGGCCATTAAGTCTTGCATCACTAGGGCATGGTTTTTGTAGGATCAAATTATCAACTATATTTTTGTTGTTAAGAATCACTTCAACTTTCAAAGGTGGGGCTAACCTATAGAAATTTTGTTCTTTGAAGGGCTCAGACTATGTGCATCCGTTCGTTGCTTTGAGAGTTGTATTAAAGCTAACCCCAATGCCTTCTCCGAGGATGTTCTAGAAGAGAAAGAAGTGGAGAAAGAGGAAAAGCCAACACAAGAGTACAAAATCAGGCTCCCTCTGTGGGTCAAGAAGTCCAAAACCTGAGCTCTCAAGAATATTGTTTTTGTTTCCCTTCTTCCCCATTCTACACCTAAATTTTTGCTTAGGAATCAGAAATGATAGAATCTTCTTGGTGAATAAAAATAACTTTTGTTGTTATAAAGCAAAACAATGATGTAATAACATGGCCAAAAAGATGTCCTAACATTTCACCACATATTTGTGATTTCACATCAGAATGAGAATTTTTCTTAATAGAGATCTACTGAAGCATATTGTAAACGAGCAGATGATGAGGAAGATATGACCGGAGATAAATGAAGTAGTGTTATGTAGTTGAGGTTGAGCACCTAATATCAGGAGAAATGAGTAGGGAATGTGATCTAAAAATTGTCGTTTCCCTTATTATACATAATTTTTTTTAATTTATATGAAGAATTTAAATGCTAAATATTATGTTAGAGAAGAAAAACTAAGTTGACAAACCTAGTTTTTTTTTTTGGGGTCCTAAAATGGAGAAAGTAGACAAATTTGATCAAAAGTTATCTTTTGTAAAGACAATTTTCAAGTTTGATTTAAAAAAAATTAACCAAAAGTCGTCTTTAGAAAAAACGCTTTATGACAAAATTTTTAAATTTGTCAAAATCGTCTTTTCTAAAGACAACTTCTGACAAAAATTTCTAAAATTAAAAAAAAAAAAACGTGAAAGTTGTCTTTTGTATAGACAACTTTCAGGTTTGATTTAAAAAAATTAACTAAAAGTCGTCTTTACAAAAGACAACTTTGACAAATTTGGTCAAAAGTTGTCTTTTGTAAAGACACTTTTAAGTCTGATTTTAAAAAAATTTGATCAAAAGTTGTCTTTACTAAAGACGACTTTTGATCAAATTTGTTAAAATTTTGTCAAAGTTGTCTTTTGTAAAGACACTTTTAAGTCTGATTTTAAAAAAATTTGATCAAAAGTTGTCTTTACAAAAGACAACTTTTGATCAAATTTGTTAAAGTTGTCTTTTGTAAAGACGACTTTTGATCAAATTTTTTTAAAATCAAACCTGAAAGTTGTCTTTACAAAAGACGACTTTCACATTTAAAAAAAAAAAAATTAGAAATATTTGGTCAAAAATCGTCTTTAGAAAAGACAATTTTGGGAAATATAATTTTTTTTTTCAGAAAACGTCTTTTCTAAAGACGATTTTTGATAAAATCCAGTGGCAAAAATATAAAAATAAAATGACCAAAATCGTCTCTACAAGAGACGATTTTCACAATTTTTTTTTATTTAATTTTTAAACAGATATTTAAAAGGTGTTAAAAAAAAAAAAATAAAAAAATTCAAGAAAATCGTCTCTGGAAGAGACGATTTTCAAATTTTTTTTTTTAATTTTTTTTTAAAATCAAATATGTTAAAAAAAGCGTAAAAATAAAAAAGGACCAAAATCGTCTCTACAAGAGACGATTTTTCACAAATTTTTTTTTTTTTAATTTTTAAATAGATATTTAAAAGGCGTTAAAATAAAAAAATAATAATAAAAAATTCAAGAAAATCGTCTCTTCAAGAGACGATTTTCAAAAGTACCCTATCTTTTGATATAACTTTGAAAGTACCCTATTTGCCTATATAACTTTAAAAAATGGGTTATTGGGCTAAAAAACCCCAAATTTCCCACAACCGAATATTGATTACCCATAACCGCGGTGGGACTATGGAGTTAATGGGGAAGCATGGGTTCAGCTGGTGCTTGGACTTCTCTGCATGTATTTGCTTATGATGGTTAATGGATTAGATAGTTTCATGACTTATTTATCAAATACTCAAATATCCTTTGTCATTCATTTCCTTAGGCATATCATTGATGAACTCACTAACCAACGGTTAGGATTATTTCCATTGTTTAGCCATAAAATGAATATTTTTGAATCATAAAACTATTGAATTACAGAATAATATTATCAGAAAGAAATCTCGCCGATGCTTGAGAACGAAGAGGGTGATGGTGGTCGCCTTGTACATGTGAAAAATCGATTAAGTCATTATGTAGTAGATTAGAAAAATTTTCCTCCAAACTAGTTTAGAAGTAAACTCTAACCTAAAACTACTATATATCAGAGTTATCGGTTCCCTTTCACCATGAAAAAAGTATCTTACTTTTTTTTTCTTATTCCTTTTTATTTATTTATTTTATGTAAACACCATGAAACGACATGGGTACGTATGCAAGAAATTATATTCTTTGATGTCTTCAATTTCTATCTCAGTATACTTGAATGCTAAGTTTGGTGCACATTTTTCTTCAACTTCTTCTTTTTCTCACCATACTTTGCATGATTATTAATTATTCAAGAAAAGCATTATTTAGATTGCATATATGGTGGAAGCAATATATTTTACATGACATAAAAAGTTACTAGCTCCTTAAATTAAATTTTCAATTTGGTGTTATTAAGTTCACCATTACAATTCAAGATCTCACCTAAATAAGAGAAAATGTACTGAAATTCAAAACTTACAATCTATGAGTTTGATCATCCATTGGCATCAATCAGAAAGGAGACACTTCTTGCCGAACAAAAAAGAGGCCAGAAGGACTGCCATTGGGCAGCAGTGCCAACCTCACAGGACTTGCAGCACCTTCTTCAACAGTTAAGACGCCGGTGTTGCGATTTATATCTGTTTTGACATAGCCAGGGCAGACACAATTGACACAGAAGCTAGGGTACTTTTTGGCTATAATTCTTGTGTAGGCATTCATGGCTGCTTTCGAGACTGTATAGGCAGAAACAAAAGTAGGCCAGCCTTTGGCTTCCAGTGAATCTTCTTTAAAATCCTTTAGAAACTCCACTAATACTTCATCCACTTTCTCTTCTGTAAGGTTTTCACCATCACATAGCACTCCTTTCGCCCATTCGTTTGGGATGTTCTGAAACATGACAAGCAATGTTTTTATATTTTGGTGCCAGGAAGTGTGGACACGAAGAACTATGATGAATTCTTTCTTGTAGACTGTAGTACAATTAGAAATTTAATATGAAAACAAGATCTTTATCTCTACTGCAATGAAAATTAGAGAAAAAATGTATTATTATAAGATTACTTCACCATTTTCAAAGAATACCTCACATTTGTTGGAAAAGTGTTCAATAAATTAAGGAAAACAAGCAGGATCATCGGATGATTAATGGGAAATGGGGATGACATTGTCTGCGTTAAAATATTGGTTAAATGCTTAAATTCACTATTTCCTAAGTTTTTGGGATATATCAGTCTGCTCCTATTATGGCATACAACTATTTTTTTTCTTTCATTTTTGTCTGTTAAGCAAAGTTGTCCAAGCCAAAGAGTGAAAGAAAGTGGCAAATGTGTCACTTCTGTCATTGTTAATCTAAAATGAGCTGATTTAAGTTCATCAATAATTTGGATTGGTTGACTCAACTTGATCAACTAACGAGAGGATTTGATATAATTTGGCCGTATCTCACTCATTTTAAGCCAAACTAAGCTTCAAGTCGAGTCATCTGCTCTATGGCTAACTTGCTTGAGTTTGAACTTTGAAGCCTACCAAACTAGTGTCAAACTCAACCAAGTTTTTTACCAAGGTGTGCTGACAATGTATAGAATTTTCGATAGGAGGATTTTGTTACTTTCATACCTTTAGGTGACCCATGGAGGATGAAACGTTAACAATCCTTGGTGAATTGGACAATTGGAGGAGAGGGATGAGTGCCTCAGCCGTTCTTTTAGCACCATAGTAGTTTGTTTGCAAGCATTCTTCTGCTAATTCATAATTTTGAATCAGTTTACGCGGATTGATTCCACCTCCTGCCTGCAGCAGTAAGAAAAACTCATAAATCCCATGGTAAAACTATAACCAAATACTTCCAAGCCCAAGGTAGAATGCAACCAATATCTACTGAACTTCGATATACAAAAACACAAATACCATAGTATAATATCAATTATTAGCCTTAATAGGCATCAGGTTAAGCATGGAGCACTAATAGACACTAATTTTTCCAAGGAAAAGTACGGGTATGACTTAAGAATTAATATTCTGTTTCAAACCTCCCTAATGGTCTTTGACAACGTACATATATATGAAAGATGTAGAAGCATAGAAAATGATCGTCTTCATTTGAAATTAATTTATTTTATATTTCATATTAAATATTACAAATCTAATGGAGTATTAGTGACACGTCATTTAAAAGTTTTCAGAAGCATCAAATTCTCAAGAATATATATGGATGTCAGTGAATATATTGTTACACGCCACTTAATGTGGACATCAACATTCACAGATGTCATATTTTAGATGATGTGTATGGTTTATGTGTATTCCTGTATTGGTGGTGTATCACTGCTAATATCGATTTTCCAAACCAAATGCTACCTAAAAGTCAAAATAAACTGCCAAAGGCACATCTGATCGAGTTTAACCCACCTGTATTTTGCTTCAAATACAAAAATCATCCATAAAATACTTACCCCACCATCATCAGAACCCATTTTGACTCCACCAATTCCCGCGTTGTTCACCTGCACATAGTTTCAAAATTTTAATATTACTCAGTTTGTTTTTGTTTTGGATCATAAACTGCTTAGTATGTTGGGGTGAATGTCCCTAATTACTTGGCAACTGGTTTTGACAAGTGAGATCAATTGTCCTTAGATTTTATTGTCTATAGGTAAATTGAAAGAAACTCTTCTTTAGAAAAGTTCCTTACGGTTCTTTTAAAAAAAAAAAAAAAACTTTGATTTGTTTCATTTTTATTATTATTTATTTAAGGAATGCTAACGTTTTCACAACATTATTTATTTATTTAAGTTGTTATTGGTTTGTATAAGAGCTCATCACCAACACCACTTTATTGTCTACCAATTACAGTTTATCATATCAACAATATTGTGAGTGAAAATATTATGTCCTTTGGTAAAACCGAGAGGTGATGGCAACATGGAAACTAAAATAAAACAAAATTATAAGAGGAAGGAAAAGGGGAAAAAGGTGAAAACGAATCGCTACAAGAAGGCAAAATTCTAATAAAGAGTGATTGTTCAAACCTTGGTCATCAAGTATACTTGAGTTTCTTCTGGATGATTAGGTGGATTATCAAACATTAAGCTTGTAGAGTTTCAAAGAGAATGAATGAAATCCAAAAGAGGCTTAATATTTTTTTAATGAAATTAGGTTTGAATCATACCAAGATATCAAGTTTCCCAAACTGGGTTCTGATGAAATCTGCCAAAGAAGTAATGGTGGCAGGATCAGACACATCAAGCTGATGAAAAAGCACATGATCAGAGAGAGCAGAGTGTTTGAGTTTCTCAAGAGCTTCGAGACCCCTCTTCTCATCTCTTCCTGTCAGCACCACAACGATCCCATTTGAAGCCAACTGTCTAACTGTTTCAAATCCAATCCCCTTATTTGCCCCTGTAACAACTACAAACCTGACCACAATAACAACAATAATAACGTTCCCATGCAAAAAAGAAGAAGAGGGAGATGGATATATATAAATATATATTAATTTGTTATAGGAGGGTGCGATGTAAAGTATAGAGAATAGAGACACCATGGAAGGACTACCTCTTTGTTTCTTCAGCCATTTACCCCCCTTGATGATGAGACTTGAGATTGGCTATGAACAAAATGAGTAATGCCAGGACTTTTTACTTTTGGATCGGTAGCTTTTTGAGTTTTCACGAGAGAGAGAATATCTGCGTCGTTTTCATTTACAATAAATATACTTTTGTCGGATTAGTAGCTTTTTAGTTTTCACGAGAGAGACATCTTTGTCGTGCACATTCATTGCTTGATAATATCCCGTATGGTATGGATGGGAATAGGGCCATATGAATTATTTGGGTTTAAAATGAGACAGACATTAAAATTTAGCATAAAATGCATTAAATTTTTTTTTAACTTTTATGTTGTTTAGATTCCTTTTATTTTAGTTTTTCGTTGAGTGGCTTCAATTGAGATGATCAGAGAAGATTTAGGTTGGAGAACAAAACTTACTTAGTGGTAGAACCATAAAGAATATCGTACCAAATATCCTCTTCTCTTCTTTTATATCTCTCTCGGTCTCTCTTTCATTCTTCTTCTTCTTCTTCTTCTTCTTCTTTCTCATTTCTTTCTTTCTTCTTTTGGTTTCTGAATAAAGATTACTGTACCAAGTTTATAACTTCTTTTCCTTAAAAAAAGAACAAAACTACCTTTGGCAATGAGAATACCATGGGCGGGTTTGTCACTGTCAACTTTTTTATAATATTTAAATAATACTTCTTATGATACATGGTCTCCATCCACGTGTTACTGACCAAGAGAGAAGGTTTTTTTTTCTTTTTCCCGAAGACCCTTTTTGTTTTCTGCATTACTTAAAACAATTTCAACTTTTGAACACTCATTCAACATTTGAACAGGGTCATAACCAAAATAGCAACACAAATTAGGCTTTCCATTAGAAAAATTAAGAATAAGTCTTGAGACAAAAAATAAAACTCACAAATTTTTTTTACAATTTGTTAATGTGTCAAGTTATGAATAGTAAATAATAACAATAATATTGTAATCATTTAAATCTCATCCATTTAAATGAATTACAGCTCATGCAATATAAAAATAATATTGTAATTAATATTAATGTAATTTTGGTATGTATTGAGGATAATGTAATAAAGGGCTTAAAAATATATGGGATTTTAAAGATATATATATATATATATATATATATATATATTGTGATAATTTTGAAATGGTACATCATTATTGACCGGTACCAAAATATTTCATTTCTTTAACCAAACCGAAGAGGCCTTCGGTACGGTATTGACCATTTTGTTCCAAACACCTTATGTTACACAGCTAGTAATGTACCAAAAGCAAAATATAACCAATACACCTGGCAAACGTAAGTGGTTTTGGTGACTATTATTTAAAAAATAAAATTGAGATGTATCATTATTATCTAAAAAAACAATTTTGAGATGTATTATTAGCTTTATTATAATAATAATTATTATTTTTAATTGTGAGTGCATTTGAAAAAAGTAAAATAACTATAGTTAAGTCCTTTTTGGTCATTTTCACTTGAAACAGCAGTTTTAAACTAAAATTATCCAAAGGCTCAATTAACAGAAACCGCACTTTTTTACAATTTTACCAAACGCTTAAAATGTGATTTTCAAAATCGTGATTCCAAAACACTCATTTTGAAACCGCTATTTTTAAAAACGCTCGTTTTCAAACAGCTCCCCCAAACGGACCCAATATCTGTGTCGTTTTCACTTACAATAAATATACTTTTGTCGGATTAGTAGCTTTTTAGTTTTCACAAGAGAGATATCTTTGTCGTGCACATTCATTGCTTGATAATATCCCGTATGGACGGTATGGTATGTATGGGAATAGGGCCATATGAATTATTTGGGTTTAAAATGAGACAGGCATTAAAATTTAGCATAAAATGCATTAATTTTTATTTTATTTTTTAACTTTTATGTTGTTTAGATTCCTTTTATTTTAGTTTTTCGTCGAGTTAGTACATGAACTTCGATGGAATACCAAATAAACTCTTTTGTTCGTCAATTTACTAACAAAAAAATGACATGTTTAGGGCACAGGATTTATAATATAAAAACAGAATACAAAATCCCTCAATTTCATATTTTCTTTCTCTTATCCTAAATTTTCTCTGCAGCCAAATACAAAATTAATAATAAAGAAAAAAAAAATCATTGTAGGGACTCAAAAACATTCTACAATTTATTTCTAAGGCCAGAATTGAAAAAATCAGTTTTAGGCTGCTAGCATGGATGGGAAGGGAGAGAAAGAGTCAACACCAAGATTTACCTGGTTTGGCCATAATGCCTATGTTCACATTTGTCCATCTTTTATATGAGAGATGGAAGGCCTTTATATATGTTACATAAAAAAGATGGAGATGGAGGGGGATACAATGGTGATTGAGCCTAACTTATAAGGGTTTGATTTGAATATGTGTTGGGTTGGGCTTTTGAAGCCATTGAAAATCCAACCTCCCACAATTACCGTTGAAGGAAAACTATTCATGACATTAATCACTTGTCATATTAAGCCTGTGTTTGGATCCTCTACTTAAAAGTGATTTTAGGGATTTTTATGCATAGAATGCATTCTGCAAAAAATCTGAGATGTTTGGTTGGGATTTTGGAAAATGCAAAAGAATGCATTTTGCAAATTCTCATTTCTAGAGCAGAAGTCAGAATCCAAATATTTTGGATTCTGATTCTAGTTTCTACTTTTAATTTTTGCTAAAGTAAATGGGACCCACTTACAACAGTTTATTACTCGAACAACTCTTTTTTCCCTCTCTTAATTTTTCTTTCTTTCTTTTATTTTCCTTCCCTCTTTTTTGTTCCCTACTTTTTCTCTTTTTTTTGATGTGTTTCCTATTTTTTCTCTTTCTTTCTTTTATCTTTGAAAATGTATTCTCATTTTCTCATTTTGTATCAAAGAACCAGGGAGATGTGTACAAATCATGACCAACTCATTTCTCTATATTTTTTTATTACATTATTCAAATTTTATAAAAATGTGTGCAAGGAGATGTGCACAAATCATGACCTATTTTTTTTATTAGTAGACATTAATTTAAATCACAACGTAATACTTTATTTCTTTATTACATTGTTAATTTTGTATTGGTAGTAAATGTATTTTTAGCCTTGTATTGAGATATTTAAAAAAAAAAAATGTTAATTACATAATGTATACTAATAATATATTATTTAATAGGAAGAATGCATTCTTTAAAATACCAACCAAACACAATTCCTTTCAGCATAATCACTTCTTATAAATAATTTCAATATTTTACCAAACGCACTATTTTCAGCAAAATGCATTATAGAGAATGTATTCTCAATAATGCATTCTAGCAGGAATGCATTATCTAGAATGCATTCCTAAAATAGAGGATCCAAACACAGGCTAAGTCTATATTTGTTAATTTGCTACTTTTGAAATTAAGAGTATTATGTTCTCTATATATATAACGAGAACCAACATTACTTCATTATTATTTTTAAGAAACCGATAAAACTACTAAAATGCTTTAAGAGCATTCACATCAGCTCTTTTAAAAGGCCTAATTTTTCAGATTATAAGAATTCAAGTCCCAAACAACCTATACATCAAACTAGTCATCTTCTTTCATATTTGAAAACATGCTCTTTAAGAGCATTCACATTAGCTCTTTTAAAATGCCTAATTTTTAAAATTATAGGAATTCAAGTCCTAAACACTCATACATCAAACTAGTCATCCTCTTTCATATTTGAAAACACGCTATAGTGACTCTTCACAGGTGAAGAGTTACTTTTGCTCTTTCATCCATTTTTTAATTTATTACTATTCTTTCTCAACTCAACCCAAAGATTAAAAAATCAACACACCAACAGATTAAAGAAAATCAGATGCTCTCTCTCTCTCTCTCTCTCTCTCTCTCTCTCTCTCTCTCTCTCTCTCTCTCTCTCTCTCTCTCTCTCTCTCTCAACTTCAATCTGTGTGGCCTGTAAACGATTGAAGGAATGGCGGTAGAGCCTAGGCTAGCAGAGCTTGGGTTGGCAAATGTGGATGGGGATGGTTAAAGGAGCGGTGGCGAAACGTGGACTGGCCGATTTGTCCATGGATGGTTGAAGGAGCAGTGGGGCATTGAAGTTGTTATCGATCATTGAGAGAGAGAGAGAGAGAGAGAGAGAGAGAGAGAAGTTAAGATTAGGGGGTATTGTTGGGCATAAATAAATTGGGGTTAGAAAGGGGGAAAAAAATGTTATTTTGAAAAGAGGGGATTATGTTTTGATTAGAGGGGACTCTAGAGAAAAAAATAATTTGGGTAAGAAAGGGGTGCGTGCGTCAGTGAGAAAAATTAAAAATAAAAAAATAAAAATTACGAATATTTTAATAAAATAGATAAAAATATGAAGAGTAACATGTAAGATTTATTATAAAAGTGAGTAGTTAAAAGCAAAAAGTGATTTTGATTTTCAAAATTTAAAGAAATTTTAAACAAGTAATGTGAATGCTCTAAAGCTTCTAATATTATTAAATTGGGAAAGAACATTTTAATTATTATTATTGAAAAGAACTTGTGCTAAACTGGGATCCACCTGACCGTGCCTTGTATGTTTGAAACCCATTCCCCTAAAAAGGTTTGAAATTCATTCTAGCATGCCCAAACCACGAAGTGGTGTTAGAATTGCATATAGCATCATTTCATAAAATCACCTGTGCACTCGTCAAGCCCAAAAGATAATATTTTGTAACAGTATCCCTTAAATAGAAGAAAGAAATTATACACATTTAGGTTGTGTTACTGCAATGCAAAAATCAAGCTAATGGGGTTCTCAGTATTTGAGAGGGTTTCATTTCTGTTGCCAATCTTTGCCTTTCTATTTCTCTAAGCTTGCAAATATGATTTCAGGAAAAGATACCCAGATATGATGTTTGGCTGCAGACTTTGAGATGCGAGACGCAGGAAAACAGCCTCTAAGAATCACATAAAGACAGGAGGAGAGCCTTATTTCTCATGAACAAGAGGACTGTAAATGGGGAACCACATATTGCTTCTGACATATTCCACTGTCTTCTCCTGTACCAAAAATAATATACCAAAATAAATCGATAGATTTCAAGAAAATTATAATGTCCATGCACTCTGAATGGCTAATAATGACAGCATCACCCTTAGTGTCCCCCTAGAAAAAATACCCTCTAACATTTTATCCATTTCAGAACTGCAATTTTTATGCAGACAAGCTATTGACATAAAGAGATTTTTCTTTATATTTTTAGTTTATTTCTGTTTGCACTCTTCAGGTTACATCCAAAGATTATTGTGAAAATGTTATATTGAATGTCCTTTTAAAAGTTGATGTGTTTATCATTCAATTGCTGCTTTATCATAAAAGTGTGTAGTTTCCAGTGACGATAGTAAGTTGAAAATACACATACTTTGGACATGTTCTTGAGCTCTTTAGGCCCCACATCACAGTGTCCTTCTGCCAGTTCTTCTGCAACAGCTGCACGCAGAACAGCAGCTCCAACCTCTGCTGTGATTTGTCGAATGCTGCATGATACAAAATAGCAGTGGTTAAAGGTCATCAGTCATACACCGTACCCTTTTTATCTCCATTAATTTGGGTTTTTATGGATAATCTTCCAAATGATACTGAGTGATCAGATCCTGGCTGTAATAGTTATACATACACCAAAAACTAGCTAAATGCAATTAGGAATAATGTTGACATACTAGCTTAACACCTTTTTTTTTTTTTTAAATTCCTGATACGTAATCCTTTTGGTTGTTAAAAGAATTTTGGAACAAAAAGCCAAAAAAGAGGGCAAATGAAAGTATGAAACACACATTTGATACCAGAAGGGGCCGAGGATAATACCTATTGATAGATGGATACAAGATGCCATTTTGAATATCTTCATCAGTCATGTAAGAAGCAAGGCTGTACATTTATCATCATGTTAGCAATTTATTGCAACCAAACATAACTTCAAACCATATTTCATCAGGATAAGAAAAGAAAAAATCAACCTGCAAAATTTCAACCTAATGTATGATACTAGTCAATTGATGAAGTCAATGTATCGTCCTATTTTTTACAAACATATGATAAAGAAAATGGGTCTGTACATTGCATTTCTGTTTGTAACATAAAAGGAAGCACAAGAACTGTTTCTCCGAGGAATACAAAACATTACAAACCACCCCAGACTAGCATGAATTCTTACCATATGCCATGCCAAAACTAAGAAGACGGAAATAATAACAAGGATGGAACAGGCAAAAAGCCAAATGTGGCAAGTATGTACAATATATATCTTACTGAATTGAATTCCATGGTTGATTAGAGGTATATCCATTTGGTCTATACTCATCAATTCCATACAGCTAACAAAACTATTAATACAGCTGAACTGGCATTGACTACAAGAGGCTTTCTTAAAAGTCTGAATAGATGAAGACAGTTTGTGAAGTTATTTTCAACAATCTCTACCACAATTTTGCAACATGTGATTATCCCATTGTGAACAACCATGAGGCAAACATAACATATAATATAATTAAAAGATGACAATAAACAATAATTGGTATGGAATGTAGAACTAACATCTTGAGGAATTTCTAATAAAAATACAAATGAATGCATAGATCTCTAGATGAAAAAAACAGGCCCAAGCAAATAATCAAATTCCAGGAATCTACACAAAGTCCAAGCAGTCCTGGCTTATTTCTCTACAATAAGATCAGAACTGCAAACTAAGATCAATCATAAGCACTTGGAGTGTTAGAGAAATTGTATAAATTCTGGTTCTCCAGTGTAAAGGTTAGAAATCTTATGTTTGAGCAAGGAAGCCATTTCATACCATTCAGCAGCTGCTTGCAACATTCCATCTGTTATAAAGCGGGCACCTGAGAGAAGTGTTCCCAAACCAATCCTGAATCACAGGCAACAAAACCTTTAGATCAATTTAAAATATAAGCATGATTAATAAGAAGAAAAAATTGAACAATGAAAGAAACTAACCCAGGAAACAGGTACATGTTATTTGCTTGATTTACATGGCCTACTTTCCCATTCCCTGTGAACAAGTTTGTGATTTTTAACGGTCATAATATTTAAACAAATCAGGAAGAAAGAAAAAAAATAAAAAGAAAAAAAGACCAGAATTATATACCATACTTAGCTTGCAATGAATCCAATATTAAAAGTTGGAACCCATTGCTTCAACTATATGGTGCCAAACAAGATAAACATCAAGAATAAGGGGAATACCAAGATCAACATTTTCAAAAGGGCTTCCACTTGCAAAGACTATATTTTCTCCAGCATGCCTAAAAGCATCAGCAGCAGTGCATTCAGCTGTCATGGAAAGAGAATATATAAGTGAAACTCAGTTGCCATAAAGAAAATGTCAAAGCATGATGAAAGTCATAGAAACAAACCATTCATGGTGGGATTTGACATAGCAAAAATGACAGGTTTACTTGAATCAGATTCTCGCATTGCCTTAAGCACCTGGTTGAGTCGTAAAAATATGAAAGATTAGGGATTAGATAAAAGTTTTAGGACTCAATCCATCAGTCCTAAACCTTAGCACATATTTACCAATAAGAAACTGAATTACAGTAAAACAAAGCAATAACCTAAATCAGAAATGAAAATACCATTCTCTAGACAACAAATAAAGGAATGCAGTGAAATTTACAAATGTTAATCTCATGGAATCAAACCAACCAACTCCACACACCATCCTGTATTGTTTGTTAATAATATACAGTAGAAACCACACAGGCTGTAAGAACGAGTGAACAACAAACATTTTAATTCAACTTAGTCACCTTCTTTAGTTCAATTTGGTCCCCAAGTTGACAGGAAATGATCAAATGAAATGAAGGTTTTTACCTCCTCATTGAAGATACCACCAACTCCGGACAAACCAAGAAGCACATGGGGCTTGACCTTTTTAACCTGAAAAACATACAGCTCTCATCAATTACAGTTACAGTTTGAAAGAGTACGTACGACTTTAAAAGAAAATATGCTTATACTAAAGCAAAGTGTGGTTCAACTCTATTGTATCAAGATCTTTCAACATAATATCATACATAATCAACACTTTTACACAGAGAAGCCTAAGAAGTCCTGTAAAATTTACCACTTCAACTAGACCAGCTCCCTCCATAAGTCCCTCAATCTCTCTTGGGTCTTTAGCAAATGGTGCTGCTGAAGGATCAAGTTCTTTCCTCTCTTTTGTAACGAGGCCCTGCATCCAAAGCATTTCTTTTCAAACACAGAAGAAAAATTCCAATAGACGATCTCATGACACATCTAGGTCAACAAAACCAAGGCCACCACTCATAGCCATGACTTCTTTTTACTTCCTTTTTTAAAAATTTTGGGTGAGCGTTTAGAAGGAAACCAAAAAAAAAAAAAAAACATATGATTCACAATTAATTCCGGAAGAAGGGCATATATAAAGTAAATAATGAAGACAATAATATCATTATTAGTTTTTACATGAATTTGTAGGTCATATAATTGACCACATGCACCCTGTAGCATATTTTAAACAGCATAGTCATAAAAATGAAATATTACAAGCAAGATGCATAGATTGTAGTGAAAAGTGTAGAACTATACATCTTTATCAAGTAGGAAAAACTGTTTTCTTGCTGCTGTTTCATTGTTTCCTGACATTCTTGAAACAGCTTGTACAGCCGTGTTAAGAACACCAAGCCCTGCACTGAAAGCCAGAAGATGAAAAAAAAAAATTGGGAGAAAAATTAGAGGCTATTTGTCAAAAGAAAAAGAAAAAGAAAAAAAACATTATGAGACAAGATGAAGTAAGAACAAGCACATGTCAATAAAACATTACTAATTGTAAGCCAAATAGCTAGTTTTGGAAAGTACCTCCCAGCTCCAACCACAACTATCTTTTGGTTCACAAAGTCAGCCAATGGTCGACCTTGGGCTCTCACGGATCCTAACAGTCCTGCAAGTGCAACACCAGCAGTCCCCTATAGGACATCAAGTCAGCTCAAATATTGTAATATACAAGGCACCCATAATAATTCCAAAGCATTCTAAATTACATTACATGCTCCTTAAGTCCATGTAAATAACAGGACACCACCACCTACTCACCTGTATATCATCATTAAACATGCAAAACTTTTTACGGTACCGTTGCAGTGTTTCAAAAGCCCACTTCATTTGGAAGTCCTCAAACTGATAAATTAGGCCAATCATCAAGTCAAAGACTAGTAGAAACTAAACATTTATTAAAAGTTATACATCTAAAAGAAACAAAACCTGAACAATAGCCTTGGGCCAACGTGTGTAAACAGCTTCCATGAATTCATCAACAATTGAAAGATACTCTTCTCCTTCCAACCTAGGTTGTCTAAGTCCTAAATCTGTCAAACTAAAATCATGTGAAATGATGTCCACATGATATTTACTAGAACGAATTCGTTCACAAGCATTTTACATATTGTGAAGATGAGAAGATGTCAAGAATAAATTGATTGATGGCATAGCAAGACACTAACTAACTAATCAACATACAACTGGTTCTGATGACTCAATTCTCAGTGGTCAAGTCATGAATTTAAATGAGGCAAGGACAGAATTTTTTTTTTTTTGATAAGTGAGGCAAAGACAGAATTTTATGTATATGTTGTTACTCACAAAGAGGATCTTCAAGTAGCTTTTGATTATTAGTACCAACATCAAGCATAACCGGGAGTATCTGTCAGAGATGAACATAGGTTTGAATAATGTAAGTAATAGCAGACTTACCACTTTTACAAAAGGTAAAGGGCATGCACACAAAGATACACACTCAGAGATAGTAGACATACTCTCTGTGGGTTGATACCGGCAGCAGCAACATACATATCAAGTTTTCCAATAGGTATTCCAATTCCCTGAACTCCAAGGTCACCTAAGCCAAGGATACGACTGCCATCTGTCAGGACTATCATGTCTACCTGCAACACAAAAGGGAATATGAACCTCACAATATCACAAGCACATTGATAAATCTAATCATAAGCTGAGACCAAAAAGGGCTATCTCAAGCCCATAACTGATTTTGTTCTGATTCATCCTTTTGGATATCCAGGTTCATTTTAGAATTTATGGATGCTCTGAATTCCAGAATCAGATTTAAAGTATATTTTTCCTGTATTTTCTATTTGGTGCTTCTTAATATAGTTTTACTTGTTAAAAAGAAAATCCTAAATGATAAGCTGCAAAGTGCAAAGTGTAGAATTTAACACTCTCAATACTTAATTAGATAATAAATAAATAAATAACAAAAACAGATTACGTAGTGAGAAATCTAGATACAAATATAGTAGCTTAAACCAATATTTGAAACTTGAAATATCAATGTACAGATTAGGTTATAAGTTTCTACAGTTTCGACCACTAACCATCAAAAAGAAAATGTAATCTAAGAATTTACTACAAAAAAGACCATTTAACTTTCAATAAGGGAGGGAATGACTTGGATGTATCATCTAACAAGATTCACACAATACCTGTTGAGCTGGCCAATTATAGATCATGGACATCATCTCTCCTTTATCCTTTGCACTGAAATACATTCCGCGTGGGCGTCTAAATAACCCTGAATAATTCTGACAAACTAATCCAACTGTAGGAGTATATATTACTGGAGCGAAATTTTTGATGTTATCAATAAGGACCTGAAGATAAAAAGCAATATAGGAATGTTAAAATATAGCAGGATCAATAGATATTTTAACTTTTGTTAGCTGGAAACCTGTAATCATACTTACTCGGTAATATAAAGTCTCATTCCTGTCATGAAGTCTATTTAAGATCCGCCATTTTGCTAAGGAAACAATACCGTCTGGTTGGCCCTTAGTGTTTTTCTCTAACGACCGATATGACTCCACTAACAGTTTAAAAAACAGAAAGCTATCAGAAAGGTCCATAACGCAAATTCCTATAAGTTACAGTTGAGTGAAGAGATAGAACTCAAACTTACTGAAACGAGCATATTGCTGCTCAAATGATATCACGCGAGGTGGGAGGAGGCCACGAAGCCCTAGACGATCCCTTTCAGTCAAAGGGAATCCAGTATCCTGCTCATGGAAAATTCCAAATAAAAATTGAGTTCACATTCCACCAAAACTTACTCCTCATCGACAAAAGATTCAAAAACACTTCCTTAACATAGTGCTGTTGTAAACTTTATTGTTTAATATCAAAATGCATGAAAGTACCACTAACAAAACTTCAAAATAATTTGCATATTTTACTCCATTAGCACAACCTAATGAAATATACAACTAAATTCTGAGCATATGGAAAACACGAAGCAACCAAACCATGTAAATTATTACAGCATATTCACCGTTTTCGTAAACAGTATCACTCAAGTAGCTCTCATGCATTCTTCCAAAATAATCAAAATGCCGATTCTTGAACGCTTGAAGCATTAAATTTATCATAAGCCAGTCTCAATCATCAAGCCAAACTCTCAAAGTTATAAAAAGCCTACTCTAGGAAGCCTTTTAATATCTCCTCCTGGGTCCGAGTAACCCCTAGCACGGGTAAAAGACATGGAATTCTATTTCCTCAAATATTAACTAATGCCACTACTTATGTGCAGATTTGCACATCAACTTCTATCTAGCACTTCTCTAGTAATACCATCAACAAATTTTCACTACAATTTCCGCATCTTCTAAATTTACTCTCAAAAATCCATAATACCCAAACACACAAAAATTAATCCAATTCATAATATAGAAAACAATTCTACCACTAGCTCTGCATCTTCTACAATCAAAATAAACCAAAAACAGAAACTTATTGACATTCAACCTTCAAAATGAGTACCACCCACTTCACAGGTTGCTAAAAACACACACATCAAAAAGAAAACCCAAATAAAAATCTACTTTTTTCAAAAGCACTTTTTCAACTACCTCTAAAAAAAATTGCAACTTTCACTTTCAATAAGCTCCATAAAATGAAATAAAATAAAACTCACCACAACCTCATTACAATAAAAAACAAATTAAATTAAAAATAATAATAATAATAATAATAATCAAAAAATAAAAGAAGAAAGAAAAAAGATTGACCTTGTTAAACCAGGGATCGTGAAGAATATCAGCACCACGCTTATGAACAATACATGGACCAGGAATCGCCGTGGAGAATGGCCTCGATCGGGTCAGATTGGACGCGGCGAATCGCGCAAGATTCCACATTCTATGCCCTAAAAAAGAAAAACTGAGAACGAGAGTGAAGAGCACAGTCTAGTCCACCTATGCTACTCTTGTTTCTCAGTCTTTTTCTTTCTCAAGAAGAAAATCTAACTCAATGCTGCAGGTTTTGACGAACTGAGATCTTGCTCTATTTAAAGGGATATCATTTTTTTCCTTTTTTATAAATATATTTTTCTACGGGTTTTCGCAGTCTGAGAAGAAAGAAAGAAAGAGAGGAGGCAGTTGGAGTTGAAGTTGTTGAATTAAAGCTGCCCGTTATATTCGGGCAAGGGAGGAATGTGCGAAAGTACGATGGTGAATGGTTGCAGGAGGCTACCCGAAGAAGGGACGGGGCAGCCAGGGCTATATATGCGAATATAAAAATACTGTAAAGGCTAGTAATAATAGACCGACGAAAATAGAGGAGAATAGTATTTGAAAAGGAATATTTGGATTGTAAGCTTTTGGAGTTATTTCCATGACCATGAGGTAGCTACCACGTGTACTGGTTCCTATTTTTAGTCAGGTTGATGTTCTCTGCTAATTATGGACCAGTGAAACATGTGATTTTCCACCTATTTATTTTTTGCCACGTGGATTTTTATTTTTCTTGGGGTAGGACTTTGTATTGTTTGTCAATGCTGAGGTAAAAGGGGTCAAGCAGAACTTTGGATGTGAAAGGCTCAACTCCTTGCCCATGGGCTCTTTATTAGTTTGGCAAAAAAGTCTTTTTTCTTCTTTTCTTTTCTCTTTTTTGATAAGTAGCAAAAAGTCTTTATATTTTAGGGTGTTTTATGTTTTTAAATGTTCCATAATATGACATAATAACAACAGTTGCTAGACCTTACTAAACTATATTACACATCTCTAAATTCTTTTTGTTAAATTGATAAGTTAAAAGAACAACTTTCGTAAGTGAAATGATAGAACCAATATGAAACAATATTAAAAAACTTGAGAACTAAAATGAAACATATTAAAATGTAAGGATCAAAAGAAAAACATCCCCAATATATAGGGACTAAAAGTGGATTTTTACCTATTAGTTTAAATAAGTTTGGACATGAAAAATTCCACAACCTTTTTCCCAATTGAGATGTCATGTTATAGTTGGTATATAATGAAAATAGTGTCAATTTGTAATGTTATGTGAAAGTGATATTGAGCAAATTACAACTTGTCACCTCAATAAGTTGTGAAACATTTTATGTCGCTAGCATTGCTCCATTAGTTTAGATTAAATTATGAGAAAAATAATATAAAAAATAGGATTAAATATGACCAGATTTAAAATCCATGATAATTATTTTTTACCATAAGACCAAAACACTAATGGGTTTTACCAACTCAAATTAGTGTACATATTATTTTAATTTAGGACAGAGGACAAAGTTTACCTTCAAACCGATTTTGAGAAAAAAATTCCTCCAATCCACATCGTGACAACTCAATCAACTACTCACATGTACTTTTAGTCACAGAACATCTTTAATGAGTCATGTGACTTGTCTAAATAAAACACATTGATGGGTTTATGAATCAATGCATAACAGATTGGAAGAGATTCCTTCAAATTCATTTTGGAAGTAAACTATGTCATTTAATTTAATATTAGATTACTCGAAAAGTGGTAAAAGAAACTAAATATGTCAAAGATATCGCGGTCTGTTTTATCAAAATCAATGCCTTAATTCACTATAGGTTAAATTGCATATTTTCTCATCAACCTTTGACATTTGCTTCAAAATCATCCTTATATTTTAAGTAAGTTTCAAAAAAGTTCTTACCATCATCTAATGAATAGAAAATACTAACGTAGCAAACATAGTTCATGAAACCGAGATCAATTTGATGACATGAAGCCTATGATGTGGCATGAAATTCATTTGCTATATCAACATTTTTTATACTTCAAATGACGATAGAACATTTTTTAAACAAGTTTGAAAGTATAGGGACTAAAGTGAAACATTTTTAAAGTAGAAGGATGATTTTAAATGGAGAGGGAGGAGAGAGTATATAATGCATTTGGATGGAGAGGGAGGAAAGGGAACGAGAGGGGAGTAGAGGGAAGGGGCGAGGGGTGTTTAATTAATCTTGTTGTATATTTTTAAAGGGAGTGAGGAAAGGGTTACCTTTTCCAGCCCCTCATTTTTAATTTCTACTTATATTATAGTTTTTAAATTATCAATTTTTCCTTTATGATATCAATTTATACATATTCCTTTAAATTCAACAAAAAAATGAGTATAATTATCAATTTATACGATGTCTTATCATTTTCTCTCATTTCCATTTTAATTTTAAAAATATTCAAATAAAGGAGAGATATATTTATTCTCCTTAATTTTTAAAACATCTAAAGAAGGGGAAGAGGTAACTATTCCCCTCTCCTTCCCACCTGTGGCCTCTACTCTCCTCCTCCTCTAAACTTCCAAACACACTATTAGTTTCTCCAAGAATCCTAAACATTGTTCCTCCATGACTAACTTTGATATATATGACTATGATATGCTTGGCTCTAATACCCATGGTTATACGTAGAGTTTCATTCCCTTTGGTGACTTTTGAAAGTGTTTCAAACGATTAAATGACAAAATGAAATGGTATTGTTGATTAATTCAAGGAAATCGGGCCTCCTTATCACAAAGACTAAAGTGTCTTTATTCAAAGAGTGTTTGCTATGATTTATATAATGATACCAAACTTTCTTTTAATCATATGTTATTTCAATGATAAGACTTAAGTGTCTTTATTCAAGAGTGTGCTATGATTTATACAATAATAACTAACTTTCTGTTAATAATATGTTATTTTAGTAGTAGTGAAATTTGTTGTGTAATTATTGAAATAAGAGTAACATGACAAGCTGCGATCTTGTCACCTTACACGGTTACACTTTGGAAAAAAGATGTGAAGTGTGAATCCCGCGGAGAAAAGGTTTACCGTGTGAACTTAACTATTCCTTGATGCTTTCTAATCTATAATTATACAGAAGGGGTTAACATGACGAAAGGGAACTTTTATGTGGAGGATGTCTTTGATTCTGGTTTCCTTAATTGGTCAGCAAGTTCCAATTTGCCTATTTTTTAATCAAAATGTGTTGAATTATTTGATTTGATTGTCCAAATAACTCAAGAATATGCCCCGTCCATTTATGATTTGGTGGCTAAAATTAATTTGTCACACTCACACCTCTCAGGAATATAGGATTTGGTATTCACTAATCACTTCCCCGGATAGTTCGAAATAAAAACCGGGGGAAATAAACCAAAACCTTTTTATTTTGAAGGGGTCTCAAAAGGATAATATATTCTTGTATGCAGTTTCTCACTCTCTCACCAAGAAATTATAGCAGGAAAATGCTTACAAGATATGTTGTAGAGAGATTTTCAAAATTTATAGGAAGATGGTCAAACACTTTATTCACTAACAGGAAGATGGTGAATATCAAAAGGGAAAAACGATAGCCACTGGCCACATCATTATATAAGTTAACCCTTTACATGGATTCAATCTAAGAAGGAAATTACAACATTAGGATGAAAAAGAGGGAGAATAATTCTAGAGAACTTGAGGCCCTGGTCAAAATTGGCCTGCGGAGGTCCATTTTAAAAGAGTATAAATAATGTTGACTAATGCTAACTCAATCAAGTAGAACATGATTCCATTTGAGTGGAACGGAGGGAGTCGAAACCTCGCTCTGTCTGGGAACAAAATCTTTGTGCCTAATTTGCTGCTGCAATAAACTGGCTTGTTTATAATTCTTCCTTATTTATTTTTTTTATTTTTTTGTAATTTGTCTCCGGTTATTGTTTTTTTCACCTTCCTTACTTAAGAGTGAGTCTCATGTGCAAAATCTATAGATGAGGCTTACCTTTGCGCAAAGAAAACATAATACACCAGGTGCACTAAACATTTACACTCCCACTATTTTATTCGTCTTATATTGTTAATCCTCTATTAAATTTTATGTGTATTTGGGTAAACTTAAAATCCAGCTTATTTTGACTCCTATGTATCTTTTTTTTAATCCTCGTTTTTCAACATATACTTGTCTTTTTTATTCTTTATTTTTAAGCAAAATAATCCAATGAAAATAAATTATGCCAATAATATGGGAGGGAGCAACTGGGACTAGGACAAAGACAAGGTGGTTGAAAAATTAATTAGGTCACCTATTATTGTTTTTCAATTAATGCTGTCTATCATTTCAAATTCAACTATCAAAATTTTAAGCCATAAGCCCACAACATTAACAAGATTGAAACACGAACAAATACAATATCAATACAACTTACATGACCATCTCAAATGTTTTCTTAATGAAAGCAAGCAAAACAGTCAACATCTTATTTTTGTTATAGAGAAAATTATATGATGATAACCCACACCGTGAGTCCTAAATCCAAATCTTATGAACATTACAAAAGCAAGTCTTAAAAGACTGTCATATTGTCTGCAATCAACAGATACAAGGAGCGCTATGCCAACCAGCAAAAAATAAAAATAAAAAAAACCCAACCTCCACTACACTTCACCTGATGTCCCGGACAGCTTTAGTAGTCTTTATTTCCAAAGTTCTTGCACCAGAGCTGTGAAGGAATTGGGCGAACAGGATGATGTGGCCGTTGCTGCAAGAAAATAAAGTCCTCTTAGCTATGTTCATCATGGTCATCACAAGCACGACAAAAGAACACATGAAAAGTAGGGGAAAAGGAGGTTTCAAATAGTTGAACTAGTCCGTCCTCTCCAGCAGTTTATACAAAGTTTGGTTATCAAATAATATAGGACTGGTTCCAATAAATTCCAGGAAAAAGGCATCCAACTCCCATTAGAAAGAATCCTTAGAACACACATTCAAGAATACTATAGAGAGAGGTCACCAGCAATTAAATATTGTCGCTGTCTTTCTTTATTTAAATTCAAATATGGATGCTTTCTTGATAACAAATGCAAAAGTAAAATTAAATAAAAAATAAAAGAAACGTAAAATTATAATGATGTATGGCTTACCAACAAAGAAAAACAAAAGATCTGAAACCCAATTATTTCAAAGACAATTTATGAGCCAGAAAAAAATAGAGAGAGGGGGGTTGTTGGCTAATTTGGGCATACAACACCACAAAGAGATCCAATCTCCTTTTTCTTTTTCCTTCACCCTCAACCTCCCGCTATCTCCATATTAATTGAGCTGCGTTGCTTTTTTCTTTTTTATAGCTATAAGTAGAGCAGAGTTGACATTATCAAGGCCATTGAAGCCCTAAACAATAACATGAGCATCGTAAGCAATTATTTAGTCGTTCACTGCAAATGTTTTTTGATAAGTAGTTGTTCATTGCAGATGTTATGGCACATTTAATACAGTAACACCTGCATTCCCAAGATGTTGCTAACTCATAACAAACCTATAACCTAAGAAAGTGTATGCACCATTGACCAACGTTAATGTTTTATTGATTTCAATCTGATTGACACAACTTTAATAGGAGAAGATATTTGGGAACTCTACTAATAGCATTCTATTGAGTGCTCTCATATCTTAGTTGTCATGAGCAAAACAATTACATTCAAACCCAATGCAAACTATGCTATAGTAAAATATCCATGCCACTATCTACCATGACCACAACCTAACAACATACAGAAAACCCAATCCATTGAAGATGGCAACACATCCTGTCCCAAAGATTTGAAATTTCCAAGTGGCATGTGTCAATTAATATGACTATCAAGGGATAACTTATAAATTAGGATACACAGATCAAAATATCTTGCCAGGAGTTTATAAATGCAACACCACAATATGGATGAGGTCCAACTAATTCCAATGGTAAACAAAAGCACAAGTGGGATTCAGAATGCACCAAATTCTTGGAGACGTATTCAACTTACTATAGTACATGACAGGACAGACAAAAAGTTTAAGGCACACACACACATATAATTAGAATGACGAATATCTAATGTGGTAATAAGAGAGAGGGTCTCTATGCATCCATATCCACAGGGCCTCAGCTAAAAGGTACATTTCTCATAAAGTGGCTGTTAAAAATAAGCAAAAATGGCATCCATTGCAAGGAGGAAGCCAGCAATTTAGTCAGGCCAACAATTGGCTTAGTGCATGAAATTGCCTAGTTGAGATTAACAGTTCTTGTGCTTCAAGCATAAAAAATAAAATAAAATAAAGAATACAGAATGAAGGAAAAGCTTGATTACAAATGCCTAACTACCCATCAAAAACTCAATCCAAATAATATGGCTAAAGGCATTATGAATTATAACTATGAATTATAACTATATTTTTTGATAAAGTATTTTCCAACATCTTAATTAAAAGGGGTTTTTACAAATATCACCTTTGGACTTTGATGTGAATGTTAATTTGGTTTTTAGAATTTCGATTTGAACAATTAACTTCCAGCATTTTAGTTTTGTAACAAATTAGACATTTTCTTAGTTTTTTCTATTAAAATTAATAGATTTAATCACATAAATGTGTAAACGATAATATGACATTCCAAACTTATAGATGATGTTGAAAAAATTATGTATACATCATGTGATTAAATGCGTTAATCTTTGATGGAAAATATTAATTTGTTACAAAACTAACCCTATGTTTGGATGGAGGGAGAGTAGAGGAGAGGGGAGGAGATGTCTGGAATATACTAAAAATTAGTAAATTCCATAAACCTTTTCCTCTACTCTCCTCTCTTCTCCCTCCATCCCAAACATACCCTAAAGTGCAAAGGGTTTATTGTTCAAATCAAAAGTACAAGGACCAAATTGACACTCACATTAAAGTAAGTATATTAGGAAGGGTTGGGAGACATTTTCCCAATTCCTTGAGTTCAAGGTTGGTGACGGCTCTAGGATTCACTTCTGGAGTGACATTTGGTGTGGGGTGGTGCCGTTGAAGGTGTCGTTTCCGGAACTATTTCAGATCACTCGGGATAAGGAGGCTTATGTAGCAAATCATTTACGGGTTCGGAATGATGTTGTACATTGGGAGATGGATTTCATTTGATTAATTCATGATTAGGAGTTGGAGTCCGTATCGAATTTATTAGATCTCCTTTATTCAGTCTCAACTAAGGGGCAAGGGGAGGATCAAATGTGTTGGCAACCATCAGGTTCAAAGTCTTCCAGGTTCGTTCGTATTATCATGTTTTGTCTCCTTCAGATGGTGTGTTGTTTCTGTGGAAATGTATTTGGAAGCCGAAAGTCCCACCTAGAGTTACTTTCTTCATATGGACGGTGACTTTGGGGAAAATTCTAACAGCAGACAACTTGAGAAGACGAAATGTTATTTTATTTAGTTGGTGTTGTATGTGTAAGGTGGACGGGGAAACTATTGACCACATGTTTATCCATTGTAAAGTGGTTAGAGAGTTGTGGGATACTGTCCTTAATCTTTTTGGGATGAATTGGGTGATGCCTAGGAGGGTGGTGGACCTATTAACATGCTGGCAAGGCGAGTTGGGTAGGCATAGGCATATTGAGATTTGGAAGGCTGTTCCACATTGCTTGATGTGGTGTCTTTGGAAAGAGAGGAACGCGCATATTTTTTAGGATAGTGAACGGAATGTTTTGGAGTTGAAGCTGCTGTTTTTTCATACTTTGTTTGAGTGGATGACAGCTACCGGATTATTTTCTTCCCTATCCTATTTGGAATTTTTTGACTTTTGTTCTATTCGATTGTAACTCTTTGGTTCTCAAGTTCATGACTAGTGTACTCCAGAATCCTTCTTGATCAATAAAAGTTTGTTATTTATCAAAAAAAAAAAAAAAAAATTTGTTTTTGTAAAAACCCTAACTAGAGGAGCAAGTCGCAGAGCATTCAGAGAGTATACAAGCAATCCTCGCAGAGCATACTCTATACAACAATCCTCACTGCTATCAAACTCCCAGACAGGCAATCGAACCCACTCGCCAGACTAATTTAAATACTCTATATGTATTCAACATAACAAAGTCCACGGTTACAAATTCCACTTCCTTCTCTCAAATGAATGGGTGAAGGATGAGGTTGTGCGTTCATGTCTCACTAAGTACATTTGTAACCCAAAACTTTATAATAAAAAGCATAAAAAATAGAATGAAATTGAAGTTCAAATAGTGTGATGTTGTGACATCTATTTGGAGTCAAACCAAAAAACCAAAGGGAAGTTTCAAAGCAGATCAATAAGCTCATTTGCTATATGAAAAATCCAAGCGCTTTTTCGTTGGGGGTAAAAAATGTGGTCTCAATGTCACCTAGTGAAGAATTGTTCATCACAGCCTCAAGAACCCTAAATGCCCAATCTAAAAACCTTCAGAATTTCCACCTCCGGAACAGACTACTTATGACATTATCGAAACCACAACAAAACAATTGTTACCTATATCCACAAATTTTAGAATACATTTTCATGATAAACAACCAAAAAATTCAGCTGTTTGCCCAGTGTCTCAACCAAATATTGCAGGCCTAAATGGTGAATAATCTAATTATCCAACATTCCAATTTTTCTTAATTTCCTACATTTCTCGGCAATTAAACGGAAATTCAATCGTTGACCAGGAAAAACATAGTTCGAGAATTCTAAAAACATAAAAGGCGACTTTCCCCCACATTTTCTCAGCAACCAAACAGAAATTTAACAAAGAAAAAATAAATGACAAGTGAGAGAGAGAGAGAGAGAGATTGGAAGGGACCTCGAGCTCGGCGGACTTCATGGCGATGGGGATGCAGATGAGGAAGACGCCAACCATGGCGATTGCGGTGTTGCGGCGCCAGTGCTTGGGCCTGCAGTTTGGGCCGCCCGTCATGCTCCAGACTTTGGCCCGAAAGTCACCATGGCTCGCATCCCCATGTCCATGTCCGTGATCTGCTCCACCTCCCATGGGATTACTATCTCTTTCTGAAACTGCAAAGACGTGGATCAGGGAAATGTGTCACAACCCTAATTTAGATGATAATTATTATTATAGTTATAGATAATACAAATGCAGAGTCATGCATGTATATTGTATAAGAGATTGAGATTTGAAAAGATGGGTTTTGTTGTGTTTACCTGAGAAATTGTAGAGAATCGGAAGATGAGCTTTGGATTCAGTGTTTTGAGAACAGTGTGGTATTTGTTGCAGACTTGCACTGGAAATGGAGGAGGACTCCTTCGTCTTTTCCTACTTTCGCACGTGTGAGATTTAGGTGTTTTCATTAATTATTTTTAAGAATAGTATTTTAATAGTTTTGAGTACCAAATATTTGTTTGGCAATTGTTTTTCACATGTTTTTCAATTTGTTTTAATTTATTATTATTATTTACGGTAAACGATTGCCAAAGTCTTCACACCCACCGTGACCACCACCACCATGAATCAATCCAAAGCAACCAAAAATCACCGCGACCACAACCGTAAATCAATTGCCACCACCGTGAATCAACTCAGAGCAACCATAACTCAACTGAAACCCACCACAAAATCAACAAACACCCACCACAAACCCAACATAATCCCACCATCGGCCACCACAAACCAACAAAAACCCCACCACAACCGTTCAACCACCGCCACAAACACAAATCCACAGCCAAATCAACCCCTTTAACCATACCCATAACCCAAAAGCTCAACAAATCACAAAAGAAGGAACCCAAATCCATGCCTGTAACCCATCACAAATCGAACCAATCCCACTGCGACTCGCGACTCACCACCGCGACCAAGCTCAGACCGATCCCACCGTAGAAGTCACGATGAGAGAGAGAGCTCGCAGATTGCTCGGTGAGAAAAAGCATAGGGTGGGTCGCCTCTCCACGCCTCGCCTCCCCGCATCTTACTTCATTGGCGATCTGAGCCGTGCTTCGTTGCCTCGCCGAAGATTCATCAAGAGAGAAAGAGAGAGAGAGAGCAGAGTGTTGTGAAATGCCTGTTGCAAGTGTTAAAATAAGTTTGGTTTTAATTTCAAGATTGCCACCGATCAATTGAGAGTTCGGCTGAGTTCAACAGAAAACAATAAAAAGGTGTTTTCATTTTGTTGGATTTGAGTAACGTTTAAACAATGAATGAAATGGATAACAAAAATTGAATACAAATGCCAAACAATCAAATTTGAATCCGAGCCCACCACTTTTTGTATTCAAACACAGAAAACTGTGTTTGAGTACTGTTACCAAACATACTTTTAGGTTCTTCTTCTTCTTTTTTTCTTCTTTTTTTTTTTCGCTAAATGGTTAATACTTTAGTTAGTGTGCATCAATTTATAACAAATCAAGTTAAACAGTTGTCTCTGGTTTGATTTATTGTTTTTAGAATATTTGTGAAGCCCATATAAATTATGTTTTTGTCAATGGGACTACGGGAGACTCGTTGGGATCACTGGACAGTATGGACCATAGAATAAGAAGTATTAATCCCTGCAATATTGATGAAGACAATCAACATTTGTTGCCTTTAATCCATCTTTGTGAACATTCGTATTAGGTTATTGGCCTGTTAGTGCTCAAGTTGAGCATTGTGTGCAGTCACTAAGATAAAACCTTAATAATTTCATTTTAATCCATATTTTATAAAAGTTAAATGTAAACTAAATTATGACAAGACCAACCTAAGGAGGATAAAGTGTTATTTTTTTTTTTTGATAAAGAGGATAAAGTGTTATTTCGTCCAAGAAAAACATGGAATCTCATACATGTACGAATCAATAGGCTCGGTAGGCTTCCTGAGTTATTCTACCCACTATAGTATATGAAAATATATGGTACTCTATTGTGAAATGCATTTACACCTGTCTCAATTTTTTTTTTTTTTGTCTAAATGATTATGAAATTGTTGACAAATCTCGCAATCCCTAACAAGTTTGTGAGTTTCCAAAATTTTCTCATTTGCCAAACTAATCATGTCGCCAATTGAATTCAAAATCTTGAACTTAAGGTATATTTGGTCAGTAATTTTTGCCTTTTCTTTTCTAAACTTATATTTAGGTGTTTTGAAAAATTGCACTTAAAAATGATATTTTAATAGTTTTAAGTACAAAAAGTTTGTTTGGTAGATGTTTTACACATTTTTGTAGTAATGTTTTCATTTATTATTTTATTATTATTAAATATCAATTAAACACCGGAACATCTCTCCTCCACGAAACCCTCTCCTAACCACCACATACCCACCCCAATCCACTGTGACCCACCCCGCAATCTAGCCCCAACAGCAATCAAACCCGTACCCACCGGAAAACTCACCATACCCATTGTAAAACTCTTCACAAAACCCACTGTAAAACTCTTCACAAAACCCACCGTACCCACTGTAAAACTTTTCACAAAACCCACTGCAAGCCACCCAAAACATCGGCGAGCCACCACACCAAAAAACCCGAGTCATTGCACCAAACCCATCAACACCAGCAAAAGCCCACACCCATCAACACAAAACACAACAAATCCAACAAAAATAACAAAAAATTCACAATAAACACAAAATCTTTTAGGACGGTGGGTCTCTAGATCATGGCAGCGAGAGAGAGAAGCAAGGTTTGTCGCGACAGAGCCCAAGTGGCTTGTTAATGTCCACCGTCCGCCAGACAAGCAAGGTTCGAAGAACTAGAGAAGCAAGGATTAGAGAAATAGTTTCTAAGAACTAGAGAAGCAAGGATCGAAAGAGAGAGAGGGAGGAGAACGGCAATAAAGAGAGAAAAAAATATTGTCGTTGAAGAGAGAGAGAGTGGTTGTGTTGAAATTAGAGAAAAAAGAAAAAAAATTATTTTTATATTAAAAAGTTAAGTGAGAACAAAATTTAATAAGTGAAAATAATAAAAAGATGTTTTATAAATAGTGGATTTGAGCAATGGTATAACAGTGATTGTATTTGAGTTCAAACACAAACACTTGCCAAACATACATGTCAATGACCAGACCCACCATTTTAAGGATTCAAATACAGAAAACTGTATTTGAGTACAACAACCACACATGCTCTTAGTTACAGTAACACTAGAGTGACAACATTCTTTTTTTATAAATACTAGAGTGAAAAATTCTTACAAATTTTGTAATTAGAAGAAGCAAGCATAAAAATCCCAAAATACTACAATGACAACATAAAAACCTAGGTTCAAAATAAAAAATAAAAAACCAAAAAATCTATGAAATAAAAATTTACCAAACCCACACTATGACCAAAGGAATAATATAATATTATACCCCCACTAAATAGTATTCAGAAAAAGACAAAATTTGGCTACAAACCAATTTGTAACCAACTTACTACAATCCACTACGTGTCAACTAATAAGATCATCCACGTGTACTTTAGTCACATGACCTATTTAATGAGTCATGTGACTTCTTTAAATAATACACGTGGATAATCTTATAAGCTGTCATATAATAAATTGTAACAAACGAATTATAAACTAATTTCCAGTCAAACTTTGTCCTTTAGAAAATAACGAAATTAATACCTTATAAGCAAGAGAAGTGCCAACGACATTCATATCAAATCAATTTACGTGCGTACACCACCAATTTGGTTCGGATCCAGAGTGATCTTCACCCAAACATCATTATCCACTACTCAGAAATCTAGCATTTAGGTGATCATAAGCAGTAGCTAGGATGGCCATTGTCCCCTCATATTTTATAAAGTCTTTGTTGAAATCGAAGTAACTCAAACCAACACGGTTCTGCCATGCAGTCATCTCTACTTCCCTAGCAACCCAATCAAACCTCATAGCTACATTTTCTGCTTACACATCGTTGGTGTAAACCAAATAAAAATAGCTTCTTCAAGGTAGTGGTACCGATACAAAAACCCATCCGACGTGGAGGCTACGTGCTTATTCCCGAGGGCACCCAAATTTGGGTGGACTACTGGTATGAAATGCTGCCTTGGTTCTGCCACTGATGTGGCCTGCTAGGGCTTAGCAGCCAGTTATGGGATAATTATAGGATATTTTGAGAGTAAATTAAATGTGTATTTTTTCCTCTTACATAAGTGGTAGGTCCTGTTAATTAAATACATAGTGAGATCCATCACTTATATGAAAGAAAAAAATATGTGTTTATTGTACTTCTAAAATATTCTATAATTTTCCGCCAGTTATGTTCGATGGACATCCAACACATTGACAACTCTACCTCACTCTCGTATGGGGACTAGCTAAAGGTCTCACCTAGCGGCTGTGGCGGTCCACACCTGACACCGGCCTCCACCAGAAAACAAATCTGCAAAGATTCCTATACGGTCGAGAAGTCATAGAATATGGCATCCACGGAATTCACGAGATCCTCTCCTAGCATTGAACCGCACGTAACACTGTCAACTACTACTTAAAAGAAAAAAAAAAAAAAAAAAAAAACTCATACCCACTGAATAATATTTTACCCCTGACGAACTAATCCACTGAATAGTAGTCTGAAAATAAAGAGATTAATACCTTCTATGCAATGGCAGTGCTAGTAACATTCATTTTTCCCTTGAAAAGGATAGTCATCTTCCTTAGAAATTTCATTGTCAACTATCCACAGAATTAATTAAATAATTCTAGCATCCCCATCCACACAATCACTTGGTTTTGGTTTTGGAACACAACAATCCAATCATTCTTATGGTGATAATTGAGCTGTTTTACCATTAAGGTTACGATAACTTACATATCTTTTATAGCTGTAGTGGAAACATTGACTTAATAACAATCTAAGACATATAAAAAGATAAAGGAAAAATAAGAGTTTTATAAAAACTTACAACAATGACCTTGGTTTCTAACCGAACTTATATATTTCATCCAATCCTTACATTTAGGAACTTCATTGTTAACTCAAACTTATAACTTTTAGAAATTAGCTCGCTCATGTTAAATTTTTTAATTTTGATTTCTTCTAACAAGCAAGAAGATCAAATACTTATTAGTACACATCTTGCACGAGTTTTAAATAAATACATTGGCTTATATAAATAGTATAGTTGTAAAATATAATTAAAATGTACTGTATTAACTTTATGAATGAAAAAAGAAAATCTCTAAAAAAAAAAAAAAAAAAACTGCTAAAAAATAACTCATATTTCAACTAAAATATAACTAGTGCATCACTACCATGGACGTCTTCTGTCGATTTGTGTCTAACAACTTTTTTTTTTCTCTATTTTGCTTTGGCCCTATGCTAAAAAATAACCCGGGGAAGGGCTAGGATATGTTACCCTATGAATAAACAAAAATACTTTCTCTTTTTCCACGATTAAGACATTCTCAGATTAAACGATTTTGCCACAATCATTAATACTCCCCTCCATTCTATTCAATGCCATATCCTACCACAAGGATGATATTGGTACCCATTTGTTCATTTGCTTGATCCAAGGGATCAGAAGTCCTTTATCAATTCCCTATGACCATAAGATATACACTAATTAGAAAATATCAAAACAACGTCCTTATAAGTTATGTAAACAATGATCATTTATCTCTATAAATTCTAGGAATCATGCAAAAACATGCACAACAGCAACCACAGCCTGTTTTGAAACTTGATTAAGTAAAGCATTTTGATCATCATCATTTATGTTTACAAACTAAAAGAGTAAAAATAAGAAATATGTGAGAAATCATGAACATACACATAAATTCAAATAAATACCTTCAAATAGATATACATTGCCATATTTTTTTTTCTTTGCAGACTCATTTTCCCCTTGAAAATGATAGTCATCCTCATTAGAAATTCCATTGTCAACTATCCACATAATTAATTGAACAATTGTAGCATCCCTTTCCACACAGTCACTTGGTTTTGGTTTTGGAACACAACAATCCAATAATTGTTGTGGATATAATTTAATTTTTTTACAATCAGAATTAAAAGCTAAAAGAAAAATAAGAGCTTTATAAATACTTACATCAATGAGGTTGTTTTCTAACCTAACTTAGGTATTTTATCCAATCCTTACATTTAGGAACTTCACCTGTTAACACAAACTCATAACTTTTAGAAATTAGTTTGCTCATATGTCATGTTAAATTTTTATTTTAATAAAATAAAGGGTAAATTACAATGACATCCCCTTGTTTTAGCGAAACTAGACTCGGCACACTCTAGTTTCAAAAATTGACACTCCGCTCCATTTTTTGAAAATAATAGACACTTCGCCTCCTTTTGACCAAGTTTGACTAACGGTGTCAATTTAGTTACGGAATATTCTTTTTAAAAATGAATATTTTTCACTATTTTTTAAATTAATACCAATATTCCTTATTTAACTAACTAATTTAATTAACCAAAAAATAAAACGATTTTAAATCCTTGTTTTACCCAGAAAGCATGAACAGTGAAGAATTTAAATATGGAATGATAATTAAAGAAGGATGTTTTGGTTTTGGCTTAAAAAGAGCTGAAAATAACAAGGAACTATGTGGAGAAAGTATGAAAATTAATTAAACAATGAATAAAAATTCAATCTTTTGTAAAAATAAAGAGCAGACCAGTAACATAAGGATGAATAAAATACCTGTTGTGTATTGGATAAGAGACATCCATCGAGTCTATATTCATGCATGACCCAGCGTTGCCATTGTTGGGTTTCTTTGGAAAAAATGAAAAAGCCCAAAGAGAACCAATGTGGTACTTCTTAAAGAGCATAGCAGTAACATAAGAGTGAATAAAATACATGTTGTGTATTGGGTAAGAGACATCCATCGAGTCTATATTCATGCATGACCTAGTGTTGGCCATTGTTGGGTTTCTTTGGAAAAAAATGAAAAAGCCCTGAGAGAACCGATGTGGTACTTCTTGTTATCGTCAAGATAACTGGGTTGGTCCCTTTTTGCTTTCCACGTTCCATATCCAGTAGTCCTTTTGATTTTTGAACCCCCTCTGTCTTTTCTTCGATTTTGTGAAAAAGTAAAGTTGGGTTTTACCGGATTTCCTAAAGAATTTGCTTCACAAATCTTCATCACCGTAAATATCACACTCTAACACCACGTCTGAGATTTCTTTCCCTTTTTTCCTCATCACCCACGTACCCCCCCTCCCATTTCTCTTTCTCTCTTTTTTCCCCCGAAATATCTTACTTTCTCTGTCCCCCCCTCTCTCTCTCTCTCATTCTTTATTCTTTCTGTTTCTCACTCTTTTTTCTTCTTCTTCTTCTCCTTTTTTGTCCCACTCTCTTTCTTCTCTCTCCTTTATTTTTGTTTTTGTTTTTTGGTGGGTTTGTTGGGTCGTCGACGGTGTGGAGTTGCCGAGATTTTGTTGGGTTGCCGGCGGTGTGGAGTTGTGATTTGTGGGTTTGTTGGGTCGCCGACTGTATTTTTTTTCTCTATGTTTGTTGTGATTTTTCATTTGTGAATTTGTTGTGATTTTAGTGTGAATTTTTGTGATATTTTCATATTTTATTTTTTAATCTGGGATATTGAAACTACTGGATGGGTTCAACGTCTTCAATGACCGTTGTTGTCAACCCAGATGAGCCTCTCCCTCAATGTAATCAATGATTTATTTTTTAGCAGTTTTTTTTTCTTTCCATAATATAATCAAGAAAGTAATAGCGAAACAAAAAAAGAAGAAAATGAGTTTGGCAATCACATAACCACGAAAGACGTCCTATAATTGTGATATACTAGTTATATTTGTTGTATACGTATGTTACAAACACACATTTAAAGTTATTTTTTGTTCCATTTTTGCAAGGCCTTTTCTTACCCATGTGAGTGGCGTTGGAAAACAAAAAAGAAGGGAAAGAAAGTTGCTGACTTGTGTTAGCATTGGAAGTGCATCCAACTTAAAGATTATTGCTATAGTCTAAAAGATTAGTTTATGAACAATCTCACCAAGCTATAGAATCACGCAATAGCGTTGTCCTTAAAGGTTGATTTGTGTTACCTGGGATGATTAACTCGGTACAAACGGTTTCCTTGTCACTCAACCCCCAAGATTAGACTATAGCAATAATCTTTAAGTTGGATGCACTTCCAATGCTAACACAAGTCAGCAACTTTCTTTCCCTTCTTTTTTGTTTTCCAACACCACTCACATGGGTAAGAAATACATGTTGTGTATTGGATAAGAGACATCCATCGAGTCTATATTCATGCATGACCTAGCGTTGGCCATTGTTGGGTTTCTTTGGAAAAAAATGAAAAAGCCCTGAGAGAACCGATGTGGTACTTTTTGTTATCGTCAAGATAAATGGGTTGGTCCCTTTGTGCTTTCCACGTTCCATATCTAGTAGTCCTTTCTTCAATTTTGTGAAAAAGTAAAGTCGGGTTTACCAGATTTCTTAAAGAATTTGCTCCACAAATCTTCATCACCGTAAATATCATACTCTAACACCACGTCTGAGATTTCTTTCCCTTTTTTCCCCATCACACACGTACCCCCCCTCCCATTTCTCTTTCTCTCTTTTTCCCCCCGAAATATCTTACTTTCTTCGTCCCTCTCTCTCCCGTTCTTTATTCTTTCTGTTTCTCACTCTTTTTTCTTCTTCTTCTTCTCCTTTTCTATCCCACTCTCTTTCTTCTCTCTCCTTTATTTTTGTTTTTGTTTTTTTGTGGGTTTGTTGGGTCGTCGACGGCGTGGAGTTGCTGAGATTTTGTTGGGTTGCCAGCGGTGTGGAGTTGTGATTTGTGGGTTTGTTGGGTCGCTGACTGTATTTTTTTTCTTTATGTTTGTTGTGATTTTTCATCTGTGAATATGTTGTGATTTTAGCGTGAATTTTTTGTGATATTTCATTTTTTTTTTTTAAATCTGGGATGTTGAAACTACTGGATGGGTTCAACGTCTTCAATGACCGTTGTTGTCAACCCAGCTGAGTTCAGACTTACAAAAAAAAATTTATCTAAAAGTTGTCTTTACAAAAGACGACTTTCACGTTTTTTAAAAAAAATTTAGAAATATTTGGTCAGAAGTTGTCTTTAAAAAAGACGATTTTGAGAAATATAAAAATTTTGTCAAAAATTGTCTTTTCTAAAGATGATTTTTAGTAATATCTAGATGGCAAAAAATGGCCACGTCAGTAAATTAAAAATGAAAAATTTGGTTAGAAAGTGTTTTTCATAAAGACGATTTTCATGTTCAAAATTTTCTTTCACAAAGACGATTTTGAATAAGTCCATTTTTCAATAAACATCACAAGAGTCATGTTTGGCCCAGAAGCTTAAAAAAATGCATTTTTTAACAACTTTGGCCAGAGAGTAGGATATGTTGTCATATGGACAAGTGGGAATATCGAGTTAATTTGCCATAGTTATTGGCTTCCCAACCTGAAACTACATAAGTTTTTTATTAGCCAATACTACTCTCCATTCTGTTCAATGTCATATCATTTGGTTCAAGGTCAACTACTACTTAAAAGGGAAAAATAACTCATACCTACTTAATGACCCACTCAATAATATTTTACCCACACCAACCAACTAACGCACTGAATTGTATTTAGAAAATAAAAAGATTAATACATTTTATGCCACAGAAAGTGATACAGATTAAATGAATTTGCGTGCTTACACCGCCAATATGGATTGGATCCAGAGAAATCTTCACCGAAATATCTCCATCCACTACTCGAAATCTAGCACTTAAATGATCATAAGCAACAGCTGGAATGGACATTGTCCCCTCAGAGCATTCTCATTCGGAAATGCATAACATATCTATTTTAGCTCTCCAAAAAGCACTTTTTGTATTTTACAAACTCATTTTTACATAACAGCTCACATCTCAATCTCTATTTTACAAAATATCTCATTAAAATAATCTTATAATTTTTTTAAATAACTTTTTTTTTAGAAACCATTTATCTCTCTCCTCTCAATCTCCCTCTCTCACGCCTCTTCTCAATCTCACGCCTCCTCTCAGATCTCTCTCTTGCTCTGGCACCCAACGTCAACTATCAAAGGCAACCATATCATCAACCCACACTCAAACCCTCAAACCCAAAATCAAACTCACCGTTGCAACATCAAGAGCAAAACCCACGACAACCATCAACCCACAGATTCTTGCTCCAACACACCCATGCCGGCAACCCACACCGGAAAACCTTCAAAACCATCACAACCCAAAACCCACTCACGGCACAACCACCGTGAAAACCCAAAACCCAGATCGGCTCTCCCACCCACAAAATCAAATCCCACCCACATGCATAACCACAAACAAACCCAAACCCAATGATTAAGAACAACCACCCATCTACGGCCAAAATCGGTACCCAATAGCCAAAAGCAGCCACCCACAGCTGAAAACCAACCACCCACCGTCGAAAACCAAGAATCGACCACACACCACCCACCATGAGAGAGATGTGTGAGAAAGATGAAGCAAATGAGAGAGATGTGTGAGCCAGAGGAGGGAGATGCAAGAGAAAGAGGGGCAAGTGACGGAGTGAGAGAGAGGAGAGAGAAAAGTGAATAACAAATGAAAATAATATATACAAAAAGCTACAGTAACATGTATTTTTACATGTTATTGTAACTTTTTGTAAAATAATTCATTAGAATACATGACCGGATGGGAGTTGATTTTTGTGATTTTTTTTGTTACAATACTCTCTAGTTTAGCCAAAATAATATTTTAGAGCACCGGCTCGGAATGCTCTCATATCTTATGAAGCCTTTGCTGAAATCAAAGTAACTCATACCAACGCAATTTTGCCATGCAGTCATCTCTACTTCCCTTGCGACCCAATCAAATCTCACAACTACATTTTCCACTTGCACATCATTGGTGTAGAACTAAATAAAAAGACTTTCAGTTTGTTTAAACTTTGGTTTTGGTTTAATATAAGTAACATTACCATCTATAATAATCACCATGGACAAATTTTAGATAAATGGTTTTTAAGAATGTCGACACAAAGTATGCGAAGGGGTACAACCAATCAAGCACTTTGTTCGAATGCAGAGGGTCATCAAAACATCTCCATCCACTATGAATTTACTGTACTGTATTTGAGAACAATGTTGATTAGGCAAAGTATTATTTTATTATTTATTTTGTTATCTATCTTATTTTTAATCTTTCACCTCTCTCTCTTCTCTCAATTCTCTCTCTCACGGCACCAACCACACCTTCCGCTTCTTCTGCTTTCTCCTCCCTGCGCAACACAATATCCCCTACTTCTCACTCACAAGTTAGAACACAACCACACAAACACTACTACATCTTTTTTATATATCATATATGTTTCCGACTAGTAATTAAATTAAATGCCTTTACCTAAAACCAAAATCAATCACCAATAAATCAAGATTTGTGATGAAGGTGGGTGAGTTTGATTTGTGGGTTTATGATTTTCGGCATTTCTGGTGTGGCTTAAACCATGGGAAAATATAATTGTGTTGCTTAGTGTGTAGTTGAAAGAGAGATTTTCTATAATAAATAAATAAAAAAAAGAAAAGAAAAGAAAAAAGAATGACTTAGGGTGGGTTTTGTTACATGAAGATGATATACTACTGTGAAATGTGGTGTTTTTTGTTGAAAGGAAGAGAATGAATAGAAAAGAAAGAATGAATAAAAAATTGGTAAACAATAGTATTTTAATAGGATGGAGAATATTTATAAATAATATAATGTGGGGTGTGATTGGAAGTGATTAGGCAAAACAGAAAAAAAGCAACTCCTTAGGCTAAAATTTGAATCTATACCGTTGGGGGAATGCTTATACGTCCAAACACATATACTAAGCCGGAAGAGGCAAACCAGTGAGCCATTGCAATTGAATTTGGAATCCAACATCGGCGTATGATATTGGTTAGCTTTGTGCATTAGGACCTGAGTGGGGCAGATTTTGCCCAATAACGGGGTTTTTTTTTTTTTTTTAAGTTATTTAGCCAAACAGTCCCCTTTAAAAGTTATACCAAAACATAGATCACTTTTGAAATCGTCTCTATTTAATTTTTTTTTAATGCATTTTAAAACATATCTGGTGGAGAGAGAGATACCGGCTAGAGCAGAGAGCAGAGAATGGAGAGAAAGAGACACTGGCAGGGCCCGGAGCAGAGAAGCGGTGACAAAGAGAGAGGGATCGATCGATCGTGGTGGACGGTGGATAGTGGAATCGCGTCGAGAGAGAGAGAGAGAAAGTCGATGATGAGAAAGATTGGGAAAGTAAAAAGATTGTATATGGTGTACATTGAGTAGTGTACGCGTTTTTTTTTTTTAATAAAAAGATTAAAATCGTCTCTTGATGACACAATTTCTGTTTTATTTTTTTTATTTATTTATTTTTTATTTTAACGCGTTACTAAAAATATCTAGTTTAAAAAAAGAAAAGAAAAGAAAATGATAAAATTGTCTCTTGAAGAGGCGATTTTGATTTGATTTGATTTTTAAAAAAACTAGATATTTTTAGTAACGCGTTAAAAAAAAAAAAAAAAAAAAAATTGTCTCTTCAAGAGACAATTTCAAAAGTGATCTATGTTTTAATATAACTTTTAAAGGGACCATTTGGCTAAATAACTTTAAAAAATGCGTTATTGGGCAAAAAAAACCCTGAGTGGTTGTATACTTGTATTGGGCCTAGAGTTCAAGAAAGTGGCGTCCAAGATGGGAACTGGCACATATCTTTGGTGGGCCTCAGCTAAATCGTTCACTGTTTATTGCTCTTTCTTCCCTGGCCCCATTTTATTTACACCTTCTTTTTCTTTTCTTTTTTTTAATCTTTTTTAAATATTTTTTTTATTATTTTATTTACACCTTAGATGGCTGCATAGCCTGCATTAGTAGTAGCCGTATGACCGTATCTCCCAAGAGAGTCAAGAATGATAATAATAGTTACAATTATAATAAAGGCTTGTTTAGCCAAAAAAAAAAAAAAAAAAATTATAATATTATATAAACGTTTAAATATGACAATAATTTCAAGTAGTTTTGACAAAGTCCAGGAAATCAGAAAAGAAATTAATTGTTCACAATCCAGCTTCAGTAAATGGGAATCATTATTTCAAACAGTTTAAAAGTTGTTTATTAAGGTTTCAGATCACGCTTTTTCAAAGTACAGATTTCTAAAACCTCATTTTGTTTCATAGGTACAACTTTTTCAAACAAACCATTTTCCAAAAACTGAAAATTAGGCTGTATCAAACAGCCACATATCTATATCACTCATACTTTATTTTCCCTTAAAAGAAAACAAAATTTGTTATGGAAAGGATGATAAAAAAAAAAAAAAAAAACACTCCTTTTCTCTTTCCAAGTTGTTAGACATGAGAAGAATCTATGAATTCTACAAAGGGCAGTGGACTTGGAAAGAGAATCGGGGTCTAGTATTGAGAATCATTGTTCATAGAATATCCCAGGCAATAGTACTAATACAATACAACACTATGGAAATTACAACATCTTCATGGCCAGGCCTCAAGATTTAGCTCCAGTAGCGAGTGTCAATCTGACACCATCTCTGAATGAAATGGGAGAAAAATTTAGGGTCTGAACTAGCTTGGTTATATTCATGGATATGTCAGCTGGGGACTTGACGCCTCGATCAACCTAAAGAATTATTTAAAGAACAAAAATTACAACAGAAAGTATACATAGAAAGGAAACTGTTGCTTATCAAAAAGAGCTGAAAGCGTTTCACTTAGTCAATGTGATTGCATGATCCAATGAGGTGAAATTATCATAAGCTAGTAAATGTAATATGAAATTTGCATCCAACAGGTGAGAAATGTAATAAGAAATGTGCATCCAACAGTTGAGAAATGTAATAAGAAATGTGCATCCAACAGGTGAGAAATGTGGTAAGCAATGTGCATCCAACAGGTGAGCTGATACTTAGACGGTCAGGGGATGAAATAAAGAACTGATGCGCAATGATCAAGACAACAAATGATGAAAAGGCATGTCAAAGGTTAGATTCTCAAGCATTTCAAAGATTTAGGAAATTAATAGTGAATTCTATACATACTGAGGATGCAGACACTGGTTTGATTAACGAGGTGTTGTATCCTCTGATATCCGCCACAGCCTCAGCCATTTGTACACGAGATACTCGATCTGGTCCACCAACATTTAGTAGTAATTGCATTTGCTTACCCTCTGGTGCAACCATCATGAATGTCAAAATCATTGATATAGAGGTACAATTCAGCATATTGCATATAGGAAAAAAGCATAAATATAAGCCACAAATAAAACATAAAGGCTCCAGATTTGGATACTCTTTCCTTTCACAGGGATACCCTTCCATGAACAAGGCATTCAAAAGTATCATTATGCATTGTACTAATAGAATAAAAGGCAATTTGGATATTGCCACACCTTAATACCAGAAGATGGATAATTCTTGTAAGGCAATAGATGTTTTTTAAGAGTTAATCAATGTAAGAACCAAATGAATGATGAGGTACAGAAACAACACTTCGCAGTTTATCATCTATGTTACCAGTATTTAAACTTTGATACTATAAAATTATACCCGATATCCATCTGCTTGTCAAAGCTAGTATGATAGCTACAACATCCTTGACATAAACTGGGCAGCGAAACTCATCATGAAAGAACTCCACCTTTTCTCCTTTAGAGAAGACACCATCAATCCACTGCATCAATTAGAAGCCACTTCATTGGTTATGTACAAAGTAATCTTAAGTTCCCATTGATCAACTGCTTTCTTAAGCTAGAAAATATAAACATCCCAAATCCCACTAAAATTTTCTATATCTGTAATGTATCCATCCTATCAGGCTATCACGGCCACACACAGTGGAAACAGTAACTTGAAAAGTCCATAACAACAATATACGATAATATGACTTTAAGCAATGATATTGACTCATCTCACCATTGTTTTTTCTATAAGTACTCCATCTCACACAATATCTAAATTAAAAATTAAAGTTTCAATTTCCTTAGACCACTTAACTTCATTTTGGCAAAGAAAAAATCAATTTCCTAGTTCTTGGTGTTGATGTTTCCATTGAATGAGATTCCTTAGACCACTTAACTTCATTCACTGTGCTTACACTATTATTAGTCCTATCTCCAAACAATCGATTCCACTCTCTAAATCTCCCACCTTTTGTTACTTTTTGGTTGATAAGTTTTGAAAAATCAAAGAAAATATCCTCATATTGTTATGTTGTCATCTCGGCCGCAAAGTTGTTAGCCAACAATAGTGAACAATATAATTAAGTTTTTGGTTTGCAAGTTGCAACTCCATCAATGGAGTAAACTCTGCATGTCTATGCAATTCAGTAGAAAGCAGGAAAATTCCCCAAAAAATATTTATAAATCAGTCAAAGCCAGTAAACACAACTGGTTCTAGCATCCATAAGATCAAGGTAACTCGATCAGATTACCTATGGTTGCAATTTTTTCTTTTGGTTGAACTTTGCTGTTTTAAGACAGTGAACTGGCAAACAAGATAAGTTTTGAATCATTCTATTTTACAATATATCCAATATTATAAACCTTAAAGAGGCAAAATTTCAACAGAGTTTAAACATGGGAAATGATTACTATTAGGAATGGATGCCACTTTCATAAGAAAGGGGTCATTCTCATAGAAAGGATGAATCAGGTTGCAGAACCATATGGACAAACTAATTAGTGAAAGCAACAATAAGAGAACCTTAAAACTTATGCATTTTCTTAGAACATAGCCATCAGTGACAAACGCTCAGACCTGGTGCGAAAAGGAAAATTATATTCTTCCCATCACTTATAAAGTCGCTACATTTTCACTAATTGGATGCAGTTAATAGCCAATAAACTTGCAGATGTACAATATAAGGTCTGCATTCTATGTGCACACCTGAATTGGAAGCGATTTTGGAACAGGTGAGACAGTCTGTGGCCCAAAAATGATACTGCTTCTCAAAATTGCAAAGTTCATACATTTTTCAGAAACAAACTGCTCTGCTGCCACTTTCGATTTCCCATAAACATTCACAGGAACAATTTCATCTTCTTCCTTGTAGAAGGACTTCACCCCTTCATAAACTGTGTGGGAACTTACATTATATACAATCTAGCCACAAAGCTATATTTCAAGGACAAATTAAAAGATAGATGGAGGAGATAGGGAATATCTGCATCTGAGATTTGTTTTGTTCCAGCTAAATACAAAATAGAAAAGTTCAATGAGCTATAGCTCAAATAGAACTTTCTCCTGCCATACGAACAAGGTGTGAGATCAGGGATTCAAGATCCACTGGGTGTATGTGTAACCTAACAATCCGGGGGTGAAAAGCATAATAAGTTAATAATACTACCAAATACTCTCGCGGTACTAAAAATTTCAGGTGTGAGTTATAAAGCTTAGAAGGCCAATAATAAGAGAAAGAAAAATGCCTGGACTGGTATGTTGTAACTTATGTGCATGCAGTCATTGACATGGAAAAAAAAAATTCATAATGTGTAACTGCTCCAATATCTAATAGTGGTATTTCAGCAAGCAGGGCCAAATAAATCAAATGAGTACAAGATGAGACTTAAGAAAAGAGAAAGTAAGTCAAAGAGTTTTGGTCAATTGCAATTAAGGCCTACTTTAATCTGTTTTTTTTTTATAAGTATGAATGTACATTAATTTTTCCATGTTTAATGTTTAGGCTTTGGAGTTAAGATTTGCATGGCCACCTCTAAAGTGAAATTTAAATTATCCCTTAAGCTATTTTTTAATTAACAAAGAACAAAATTGACAGGTTTGTGTTGCAGCATTGCTTAAACCAACTAGCCAAGTCAAGTTACTTATCAAAAAAAAAAAAAACTAGCCAAGTCAAGCTTCAGAAATTAATTCTTATAACACATAGGTCTGCACTCTTTGTATAATCTTAAGACTTCTTGACCACATATACAAACAATAAGAATACAATAGAAGTCATAATGATTACATTATCTGTGTTTCTTTCATTCCTACAGTAATTTCAGTGTGACTTACCTTGATCAGTTGACAAGTGAATCAAAAGGGTACTACTCTCTTTAAAGTTTGATAACCAATTAACAAGGGAAGATGGCACATTAACAGACATTGCAGCAGCAGGATCCATTTCACAGGCACGAGGTACAGAGAGCGCCGCACAATTCACAACCACATCAGGCTGGCATTTCAAAATGACAATACTTTTCAGAAATGGCGTATTAGACAAAGTGTTTATAAAAAAAAATCCATAAACCCATTAAAGATTCCCAGGAATAGGCACTTTTAGGTGCTTGTTTCACGTGCACTTTAAAACATATAGAACAAATTTATAAACTTTCTAATAATTTGCAATCCACCAATCAAAAGTACACAGACCTGGCCAAATGAGTGTGAAATGGATTCAAATCCTTGTCCGGTTTTCAAATCAACATGGAAAGGAAGCAAGTGAGGAATGGCATGAAGAAGAGGCTGAGGAAGGTTTGAGTGGTACGTGAATCCCAGATCATATGGGGTGGCTTGGATCTCTGAAAAGCCTTGCAATAGGTGTTGTCCCAAGTAGCCAGTGCCTCCCACTACCAAAACTCTCTTTCGACTCATCTCTCTCTCAGCAATTGAGAATTTATGGTTGGGTTGGTGCTTAATTTGAAAATTGGGTTTTTGGCTTCGATTTGCAATTTGTATTTTTGGGAAACTTCTGTTGTCACTGTCAATCAGAAGGGCTGTCACTGCCGGTGTTTCTCACATTGCCTGAAAGTGCATGTATTTAAGCTGGGAATAGACTTATATCGTATTTAAGCTTCATTCTTCATATAATTCTCAACCCATTTTATTCTTAATACAACAGCAAAACAAGATGCTAAGTCCTTTAGAAAAAACATTATAGACCAACAATCAATCGAGCCAATCTATGTCATGATCATACTCAAATATGGAATAAAAAGAAAGGGTAAATTGTACTTTTCCTCTTTAATTATTGGATCTATTTCAATTCTCCTTCATGCATAAAACCGAATAATATTCATATTGATGTATTGAAAATATACAAATAGCTCCCACTATCTAATTTTTTTATTAGATTCAAGCACAAATATCATAATCCTTTTATGTATTTTGTCAATTTCAAGTCATAATGTTTAAAATCTATCATTACATATTTAATGCATCATAGACAAATTTCATTATTTTTGCTTGGATTTAACTTAAAATTAAATGGTAGAGGGTTATTTGCATATTTCCAGAACAACCATGGGACAATACTTAGTTTTATAGATTAGGAGGTGGATTGAAGTTTACCCAATAGTTAAAGGGGGAAAATACAATTTACCATTAAAAAAAATCTCTTGGGTGAACTTGATAATCTCAGATATGTGATGTTGTCGTTGCAAATGCCTCTTCACATTACAACATTATCGAGAAACCTGCAGCAATGGTACACTTGATTCAACCATATAGGAAGGATTATGAAAATCTCCCCCATGAACAATTGAACAATTGAAAGAAGAAAAAGTTATTCAAAGTTACAATTATTAAAATTTTACTTGCGATCAACTATCTCACAAGTAGATTAAATGTGTTAGCCAAAGTAAATGAAACTTAAAAGACTGAATTGAAACTGTCAAAATTTAGAAGACTAAATTAAACTTTGATCAAACTTAAAATGTGTAATTTGGCCTAAAAATTATTATAACATGGATGAGTATTATTATGAACATGATACTCATTGCATAACTCAAATTAAATTCCAACTCATTTAAATGGAATGTCATTGTATTTGGGGTTTAATCTAGTTTAAGGATTGAATTTGTTACTTTTGAAATTATAAGATTAAATTTGTTATTTTTTGAAAATTTAGATTTTAATTTGTTTGAAACAAATTGTAACTTTTATTTTATTTTATTTATTTATTTATGGGTAGGGAAGGGAGTAGAGTAGAGAAGTTATGTTGACAAGAACCGTGTGTATTGTAGAGCATTTTTATGGTCCAGGCCGGCACCCATGACATTCATTGTTGATCTGAGCTGGGCCCCATCCGAACTCAGACCAAATACTTGAAGCCCAGGCCTGCACTTATATGATAGCCCAGTTTAATCCAACGAACGATGACTAGGGCAACCCTCTCGCTCGCAACACCCTATAAATTAGCTCTAACCACGCCAATCGTCCTCCACTCTCTCTCTCTCTCTCTCTCTTAGGGTTTTTGTAGTTATACCTCGTAAATCCCTTGGTTCTTCCTATTATGGTTATTGTTATTCATATGTTATTGGGTCGTGGGGACGAAGTGAGATCAAGTGAGGATAGAAAAAAACTGCAACAAAATGATCGACTAGTCTCGTGATTACTTGTATTTAAGTCTCTGATGATTTCTTTTCGTCCCCCTTTTTTTGTTTTCGTTTTTCAAAATTTGTTTTTTGTTTAGGTTATTTTTGTTCAGAATTTATGGGTTTAGGACGAGATATGATGAGAAAAAATTGGTCCGTGTTTCTGATTAACCATGACCGATAACCAATTTAGCACACTCTGATCTCTAACTAAAACTTTTTTAATTCTGTTTTGTTTTTCATTCTAAATTCCTAGTGATTTTATTATTATTTTCGTCAGTTTATTTTCTAATTTTATTTTTTCGTAGCCCCTGGTTCCAGTAATAATTTGATAATCCGAAAAACACATTCATTTTTTGGGTTTAACATCAAGGCGTTATATTCTTAAACCCTAGTGTTTGTGATAAGGAGTTAGTTTAAGGAATCAAACTCGGTGAAGTTATTACTCATATTTAACTTTGTATCTAAGAAAGAAACAAATTTAATTAAACTAACTCAGACACGAACTAGCTTATGAAATACTCTATAAATGAGACAAGTCTGTTTCATTTTTGGTTTCACTTCGTTTTGGTTGCTGTGATGAATCATGAAGCAATCACATGTCAGACTTCAGAGATCGTTTAAGATCTATGAGATAATGTTTCATGTTTCTGAGCAAAATTAATTTCTTGCATTGTTCGTTCTGTCTTATGTTACTCCACAAATCCCATTACCAAATAGTACATAGAAATGAATTTGACTTTATATTTGAAACCTGTTGAAAATTTGCTATCTTGAACCTGCATGGAGAGAGAATGTTCAGGAAAGCTGAACTAGTGCTTGTGTTAGTGGTGGTGGTATAGGCAGATGCTTAGCAACTGAGTTAAGTTCTTGATAGAAATGGCTGTTGTTAACTTGTTATTGGCTTTTACAGAATCTTAAAGAAATGAGAGATCTTAATCTAACCAGATTGAACTCTAAACTTTGATAAATTAAACTAAAACGAGCCAAATATTGGTGAATTGGGCTCTATTTTAAAGAATAACGCCCCCCCAATAATCACCAGATGAAGCTCCAGCCCAACACCAAGGACCGTATACCACCAAAGACCAAACCAACCCCAGCAGCATCTCATCTTCCATTATCAGCAGTCTGACAGTATGGAGATTAAGAGATGACTGAAGGAGAATCAATAATGTCCCCTAAAAAGTTTGTTAAGAGGTCCGATTGAGTCCTCCACTTAATGGGCACTTATGTGTACCATCAATCTAGTTTGAAAATTACCTCATTACCAAGTTTTTGGTAGCATCTTTTTACATGTTCTAAAACAAATAGTCATATTTTGTTCTTTATTTTTAGGGCTAAACTTAGATTAATGATACATCTTTGCTTTTCCAATTAAATTTGAGCAACTAGTTGTATTGACCAAGCTGCCAAAGTGGTTTCTTGTGTGGAGACTGGAGAATGCTTTTTTTTTTTTTTTTGGTCAGAAACTAATTTTTAAAACAGTAATCATAGCGGGCCAAATTCTCTTCAGCCCCAATAACGTCTAGAAATTTAATCCAGAGGCCCAAAAAATAAAATAAAAGTCTTACCTTTTCTAATGGTGTTTAATCTGTAGAATTTACAGGATCAGAAATCATACCGTGTACAAATGTTACATGAGCCAGGACTTATGCTACATATTTTAGCACAATAACTAATTTGTACATATGTTAGCACTAATTATAATATTACAAATGCTTCATCCCTCATCATTAAAGAACTTCTAAAAATAGAACTAAAATTTTAACAAAAATAAAATGGATAAAAAGATATAAAGCTAAGTTTGATATACTCCAAATTCGCAACAACAAAAAAAAGATTTGATATACTCCAAATACAAAACTATAATGGTAGAAGCATAACAAACAGGAAGTACTTTTAAAAACACTACATAAGTACAGAAAAAAGTTAATTGTCTTAGACATTAAATATATAGATAAAACAAAGTAAAAAAAATTAAAAAAAAAACCGACTTACAAAGTAGTGACAACACTCAGAAATCAACACCTAGTTTACAATTATTTAGATTCAACTGGTAAGTTATAAGAACTTCAACCTAGCTCCAGCAAAAACAGAACTTCAACCCAGCTGAGATTAAAGTTTTGGGTTAAGAGTTGGATTCAACTTGGTTATAAGGACTTCTACCTAGCTTCAGCAAAAACAGAACTTCAGCCTAGCACAGACTAGCTTAAATTCCTGTTGGGAATTTACAACCCAGATCCACCACAAGCTTGAAAAATCTCAACCCTAGCTTACCCAAAGTCTGGGTTGGTCTCTGTAAGCCTGCCCTAGTTGCACTCCTACTAGAAAATTGATTGATGCACTTAGAAGGGAAATCTAGATTTCAGATGAGAACCATATGAAGTTATCTCTGCAATGTTAAACTAAAAAAATAAAAAAAATAAACACATTGTTTAGGAAGGAAAAAGCCATTCGAGGGCTGAGGTCCAAGACAAAGGCATGCTTAGATTTCCTATTGTAAATCTATACAAATGGTAAGAAACGACGCAACTGGATAGATGATTAGCTGATTATAATTTACTACTCCCCTGAGCTTATAGTTACAGATGAAGTAACAGCCAACGAGATTCACTTCCTCCTCCAGTTTGCTGATTGCCGAAAATTGGGATTGCACAATAAGGACAATACTTGATGATTCAACTGCTTTAAGGGGAGGCATGAGACTTCTCAATAAGCAACTCGATTTTCTGGTCATGAAGTTAAGAAAGATGATGTTAGTATGCTGAGACGTAAATAAACAGAGAATTATGTTAGAGGATACAAAAAAAAAAAAAAAATTAAGATCCAACCCAAACAAAAAAAGAATAATTTTATTCTAAACAGTAAGTGAATTTGCCACAAATTAGAGAGATTGCTTATTGCACAATGTTCCAAAAGTTGGAAGTTAGTTTGTGTCTGAAAACAAGATGAAATAATGACATTTTTCTTCTGTATGGGATATAAATGAGAATAACATATAATTGAGAACCTTGCTTCAAGTTGATAATTGGGATGAAGTGGCATCCTGTCATAGATTAACCCTTTGGAATGCATCTATTTGTAACTTCTTTACACTTTCTCCCTCATGCAGAAAGAAAGAGCAAAGTGACTTGAAGAGAGAGGAGAGGAGGGGGTTTGGAGGATTTTCTCAATTCTTTCGCAAAGAAAATTATTTGGGGATTTCAGGAAATTCACAGCTAACTCCAATAAGGCTATGGTCATATGTAAAATCTATTTGTTTTTATATACTCCATACACCATAAATAAACAAGGAAACGGTATTCACCTTTACTGATTTATTGACTTCTTCGAGTTTATTTAGCAGCAGTTCCCCAGTAGGTATGCCTCTGCGTTCCATTGAGGAATGGCGTGGTGAAGCTGTCATCTGAAAAGGTGTTTTTGTTTTTTGAGTTAGTAGCAAAAAATGTAATTTTCTAGAATGCAAGAATCTTCATAAAAACAAAAAAAAAATCAGTGGATAGAAAATAGTGTCTTCAATATAGAATTCGTGACAGAAATTACAAGAAATAAAGGAACAAAAAAAACCCACAAACAACCAACAGTATTGCAACGTGATATTCGTGCGCTTCTATTGATGACCAATAGAGAAGAAAGATAATAAACAAGGGGATTAATCTTGCAGATACAGATGAACAGTGGCAGAGCGTTCAAAATTTTAATTTTTTCAAAATAATATATAAATATATCAATTTTTTTTAAGGGTTAGGCCAAAAAATATAAGAGTTGTCTCCCTCAAAAATTTGGGCTAGTCCATTCCACCCCGGGCCTAGTGGCCGAAAATAAAAGCACAATGACTCCTTATAAAAAGAGTTTTTAGATTTTATATAATAATAGCTGTAATTGACTGACTCTAGTATTAGAAGATTGAGATTTGTTTTCTTACATACAAGTATATATATATGTATATAATGTATCTATTTATTTATATGTATGTGTTTTGAGTTTGTCTTGAGTACTGATGTATCAATACTTATGGTTAAGCCCCTCTAGTAAAAAATTTGACTCCGCCCCTGCAGATGAAATTATTTTCTTTTATCATTATTTTCTTTTTAACAAAACCTTTTTGAAAAATCCCTCAAGCTACCAGGAAGCCACAAATTTGACAAGGTACTGAGAAACGAGAATAAGGTACTGATATGAATTTTATTGTCAAACCTTTTCTAATATTTGGTCTCCAAATAATTGAATAATATATATATATATATTAAATGTAAGCTAGATATATGTGCACGATATTCGTTTCTCAGGAACCAAAGATAAGGTAAAAATATAGCCAGTCTTTTCTTTTCTTTGATTCAGCGACTACACACCAAGCCCAAAACTGGATAAGTAATTGTGGGCTTATTGATTTGGGCTTCAAAATCCCCTAAAGTGATTCCAAATCTATAGACAAAATGAATACAAACTCAGCCCGGAAACAAACATTCCAAAAGCCTGCATTAGAATTGTCTTTTGGACCTATTCTTACCACAACCCTCTCCTCATGCATAGCTTTTCCGATCCAAAACAAACCTTCCTGAGTTCAAAAAGTTTGTTCTAAACTCATGGACTCAAACCAATTATTCATTACTATTGAGACTTCAGACATGTCTCAGAACTCAGATCTGGAACAGGATGTTTATGGGACAACCCAACCAGCATGCACACTATGATTTATGGAACCCAAGAGGGACTATGCCAAGAATTCTCAACCATCACCACCACTCAAATTCCTATGAAGTTGGTAAAAGCGGGAGCACCTCAATACGATAATATAATGTAGAATAAACAGATCCTGCACTACTGAATCTTTAGAACAGAATACTTAGAAAAAAAAAAAAAAAAAAAAAAAAAACAAATAAAAAACCTTTAGAACAGAATAGCCAACTTGAAACAAAATTTTCAAATGTCCACTATCAGAGCAAGGAAATTGCATGGAAACCCTCATATTGGGTTAAGGAATGTTTCATAAGACCCTCAAGCTCTAGATAGACTCTCTTACCATAAACACCTGTTCTACACCTATCTTGATGCAGCCAAGGAAGGTTTTTTTGTTGCTTTTGATAAGTAATAAGAGTTTTATTAAGAAATCAGGTATAAGAAAATATACACCAGGATTATACAAGATGTACAATCCGACATTACACCTGAAAAGAACAAAGGTCTAGAAAATCTAAAAAAGTAGAACAAGAAAGACATCCCGAGGCCGACACCTATTCAAATAAAGTGTTTAGGACAATATGCTTCAGATCAGCTGTGTGACGCTCACAGCCCTCAAACTGCCTAGCATTGCGCTCTCGCCAAAGGCACCACATCAAACAGTGTGGGACACATTTCCAAATCACATCGTGCCTATGGTGACCAAAACAGCCCTGCCAGCATGCTAACAAATCTATAATCCTCTCTGGCATCACCCATTGGACACCAAAAAAATCTATAATCTTTTTTTGTTGCTACTTCGCAATGTTTGTCTATTCAAGATTATTTTATGGTGAATGCATTCAAAAGTGTAAAGAGAGTTTTGGGAGCACTGCAGTCACCAGACCAAGAATTATTTAATTGAAAACAATCATTTTAAGTTTCTTTTCTGTTGCCTTTTCTGAAGGGGAGGGGATGGGGTGTGGAATTTGTCTCTAAGCGATTTAGAAAAGAGTGGAAAAAAGAAAATGATGAATCTATGATCTGCAAGAGTTTTATAATTACCTTCCAATTTTTGGATGGTGATCTCAAAACAGCTTGTCCCTCAGTCAATGATCCCATACGACCCATGCCTTCCCCTTCAGCAGTTAGAACCGTAGGCTTCCAACCTCTACCAACGTCTTGTATAACCTTTGAAGCTTCTGTTACAATGACCTACAAGATATGCAACTCATTTAAGTTTTTTTATCTATTAACTGCCTCTTTTTTGATAATGTGATACTAAACATCAGAAACCCATGGAACAGTGAATGTGAAGAATAGATTAGCAATAGTCAAATGGATAACAAACTAAGAGAAAAAAACCTTAAACTACCTTTCTCAGAAGTCCAGGGTTAGAAACCCCTTGAACCTGTAGTTCATCCACAGGTGCAGCTTTTCCATGTGCTATACTTTCAACTCTAAAGGTATGGATTCCATATACTGATTGCAAGCAACCTATTGAGACCAGAATGTTAAAACGCTGTAAGTCTTTTTTTAATGAAGCATTTGAAACTCTACATGGGCATACAACCAATAATGACTGGGAAGAACAATATATGAATGTGATCTGAAATCATTATATCAGTAATCATATTACATAAAGCATCTGAAAAGGCTTGCATTGGTACCTTGTTCAATGATGATATCAATCACCATGGAAAGTGGAACATGCTTCTCGATTGTCACGGTTCCCCAAAAAGGTATAAATGAAGGCCTTGAGACCTTCATAGAGAGAAATGAAAAAATTACATCTACACTACTTTTTCTTTAAAAATAACAAGAGGACAATACAAACAATTTGTATACCTTGTAGACTATCTCACTAGGTGTAACATACAGTTTGCGCGAGGAAATATCCTTCTGAAGCACATATCTCTTAATGGGCAGATATAGCAGCATAATGATGCCCACTCCCCAAGCTAAGACCAGCAACAGTGATATAGAAAGCCATATAACAGTGTCATACTTAATGCTATTTCTTGCAAGTTCTTCAAAGGAGGCCAAGTACAGTATCTGTTCAGAACAATTTGCAGCTTCTTCATCATCTAACTCAGATCCAGGATCACTAAATAGATGATCCTTCGATGACCTCAGTTCTGATAGACCATCCGTATGACCCATCAACATTTCTTCGAGCTCAAAACTAGAAGTAAAAAGACATAAACATTCATTATTAAAACCACTAATACCTTTTTGGTGTAAAAGTATTATTTTCCTTTAGGTGTGCAATGTTTTAACCAACAAAGCAAATGATCCATCCAATCCGTTGCTTAAGTCAACATATTTTTATGAGAAATCAGACTATCACATTACCAAATGCTAGTAGATCAAGATTTGGAACGAGATTTAAGGGCTCTACAATAATCAAATGCACCCACAAGTGACATATAACACTGGATTCACAAGTTCTTTTGTTCACCCTTGAACCATAACTGCGCTCAGACAATATTATTGGTGAGAGAGAAAGAGACATAGATTGTTTTCTATGACATTTTGGTGATTACACTGCATGTCACTGTTTAAAATCCAGAATCAGGCCATTTTGGAGTGACCAAAGCCCTGACTTTCTGTTTGTACCACCCACATTAGCTCTCGAACATCGAACCATGAAATTAAGAGTTAAAAAAAAATCTGAAAGTGCCAATTGCTAATATTTTGGATTCTAGCTAAGCCAAATTGATTTCCCACCATTTTTTTTTTTTTTTTCTAAAAACAAAAACAAAATATTATACTTCAACACTATATAACATACAGTTTGATTTAAATTCATAGGCACTACATAACATGAAATGCCTAATTCTTTCCACATTTCCTCTAAACAGTACATTACAAATTTGAGTGGTATTATTATAGGTAAACTATAAAAAATGTCAGGAACTTCTCTGTTATGTTGTTATCTACGCAATCTAGTCAGTAATCATTACCTAAGAATACTTTGGATGAGAATTATTTAATTTAAAATAAAAATTGTCACAGTTTGTAATGGCACGTAGGTGATTTCACACCCTAAAGCTCCGTTTGGTTCCCGAGAAAAGGAAAGAGCTTCGATTACCTGTAGGCAGCTGAACTACACCTCAAAACAACTATCTTTCACACTTTCCTTTTCCCTCGGTTTTCTCGGGAACCAAACAGAAGGTGAACCTTCGATAGACTTAAAAAACAAAATGCCATACCACCAAATCAAGTTATCAAAATCCGATAGAGAGCAACAGATAGGTAATAAACAACTAGAATTTAAAAGAGAGAAAGAGAAATGCTTAGAATTTTACCCGGAAAGGCTAGGAATATCAGAAACGTGAAATTTCGTTGGGGTTTTTTATGAGAAAAGTAGGGCGGAAATGGAAGGTGGATTAACTAAACTACCAGTCCAATAGAGTCTAGATCAGCTTAGTAGATCACTAGTAAATACTGCTACCGTTTATGTTAAAGCGGCTAATTGATCACCTGAGGAGGAAAATGTCAAATCAAAATGGTACCAAACATTCAATGCTGCAGGAAACTTAATACTTTCTTATACTTTTTTAGTATTTTTTTAAAAAATAGATGTTGAACGAAAAATAGATATTGAAATGAGGGTTTTTAAAAATATACTTTTTATTCTTATATTTTGGATTGTTTTCATTGTCATCTTTATAAAAGTTTCATTTTCATTTTGGTCTTTTTCAACCTATTTCAATTTTGGTCAATTTTGGTCATTGTCATCATTTCACTTAATTTATAATAAAAAAATTATTTAAATAGTATTTATATGACACATCACTGCCTACATAATTTAAAAAAAAAAAAAAAAAAAACCAAATAAGCATTAAAAAAATAATTTTTATAAAATAATTTCATTTTATTTTTAATAATTTCAATTATTAATTATCAAAAAAAATTATAAAAAAATACAATTTATTTATTTAAAAAACTTTTCTCTATCTCTAATCATTTGGTCAATCTCAAAATCTCTCTCTCTCGATCCATAATGAGGTAGATGGTGACGATGTTGTAGGGCTGTGGCGTGGAGAAAGACGACGAGTGGGGTTGTGGCGCGGATCTCTGCTGGTGTGGCGAGTGGGCACTCAAAGAGGTAGTGAATCATGAGAGAGGGAGTGCGTTGGCGCCACCTCTATCCTCATCCCAAATGACTTGATTTCCTCGATTGAGGTGAAGCATCTCTCTTTGTTTACTATTTGGATCTTTGATTTTGTTGTGATCTTGTTTGGATTGCCAGAAAATGTGGGATTTGGGTAGCTGTGAAAATCTTGTTATTCATGCGCTGTTGAATATTGGATCTTGCTGTGAAAATCTGGATTGTGGCGATTTTATTTGTGAAAGCTAACTTAATTATATTCACTTGAATAATTAATAAAAGAGGTCTTAATCGATACTCTTCACTTAATTTGTGAGGCTTACTGAAAAATGAAAAATCACATGAATAAAGATTAAGAACAAGAAAAAATTATTTGGTTTTTGTTTGTTTGTTTTTAATTTAATGAATTATTATTTTTAAATTAAGGAATACAAATTTGTTTTTGTATTTTTATAGTTAATGTGGCTTTTTAATGTTAATTATTATTATTTTTTTATTTTATGTACCACATCATCATTAAGTGTGACATGTAAGCAATTTCCAATACTAAAGTAACAACAAGGATCAAAATGAAAATAGATTGAAAAACTTAAGGACCAAAATGAATTTTTTCAAAATATATGGACTAAAATGAAAACATTCCAAAAATATAAGGATCAAAAGTGTATTTTGACTAAAAGGCTTACAATAAAAGAAATAATACTCTAGAAACCAAATTATAAAATATATGTGATAGCGTGGAAAAATGTGAGTTTTCAAAAGTTTACATGGTAACTTTAAAATAAGTCAACATAAAGTCTATGGTTTCAAATCGACTGGTTACAAATAAATACAATATTTTTTTGATATAAAATAAATACAATAAATGGCATGTGACGTAGATAAGGCGAGCATGACATAATTTGCTTTGCTCAACCACTGGATCAAGACTTGCTCTATGTTCAACTCGATAAAAATAAAAGTTCAATAGATCACGCGAGACATTCCGTTACCTAGACAACGAGCCACCACTTGCTAGTAAATGAATAAACACCCATGTGTTGAACATGCTTTAAGTGAGTGATGCATGACATCCAAACCACAAGGCAATACAACTTCGTTTAAGAGAAAATATTATCTAGAGTAACCGGCACAACAACTTTAAAAGGAAACCAACATGAAGAAAAAATATATACAATTTTTGAGTGATTTAGAGCATTAGCATAAGATGTTTTATAACATCTCTTTTTTCAAATTTTGTCTATTCACTCATAAAATTCACTCTACATCAGCTCTTTCATCACCTTTTATTTCTTCAAAACTGTTACAGTAGTTCTTCAAATATGAAAGATTACTATTCATCTTTCATACATTTTTTTATTAAATTTTATTCTCCCTCTTCAACTCCTCTCTCTATCTCCCTCATTAACTCCTCTTGAAATAATAAAAGAATATTTAATAAAATAGATAAGAAGATAAAGAGTGGGATGTAGGGTGTATTTTAAAAGTGAGTAGTTAAAAAAAAAATAAAATTGAGTTTTATCTTCAAAATTTGAAATTTTTTTAAACAATGCCATGTGAATACTCTTATCTTTTCATCAAAAAAAAAAAAAAAAAATTCACTTTTATCATCAACATTAATATTAAAATAACTAATTTAAAGAAAAGAATCATCTAACCACCAAATTTGTGGTCATGTTAGTCAAATATAGATAAAAGAAAAAATCAAAACATAATAATGACTTTTTTTTCTTCCTTTCCTTTCTTATAAGTTGTGTCATTCTTTTTGTTTTTGGGTTGGACCATCCTTCCTATAGGCTATAGCGCATATTGTATTGTTGTTGCCTTTTTAGACCAAGAAAAAAAGGATAAAAAAGAAAGAATAAATTCAACCAATTCTTGATGGACCCTTAACGGCCCACATCCATCTGTTTCGTCCAATAGGCCGTAGTTAGAATCTCCAATTAACGGAAAACACGTAAGAGTCAAGACGACAACGTCTTATTCACTACATCAAAACATTGCCTTCAACGGAACAGTTAGTTAAATGTGAAAGTACGAGAAAGCCCATGGCCCCCAAGTATATCCTCCTTCTCCCTCTCTTGCTGTCGTTCTCTTTCTCTCACGTTTCCAAATTCCAACACAACACTCTTTCATTTCCTATATCTCTGTCTGTCTCTGCCATTATTTTCCACCAAATACCTCTCTTTAGCTCCATTTCTCTCTCGCTTTGCTCACTATTCGCCACAAATAATTTAAGGTACAAATTTCTTTTTCTTTTTAATTTTGATTTCGCCTAATAGTACAAATATCTAGTACGTCTGTTATACGCAACATATATATTTAAATAGTGTATTTACAACTGCGTTTCTTGTACGGCCTGCAATGCAATATTCGAGCTTCGAAATTGCGGTCTTTCTTCGTTTTTGTTTGTTTTGTAAGTTATATTAATTTTGGTTATTGAGAAGAATCTTGTTTTCCTTTTTTATTTATTTATTTTCATGTGTTCTTGATTTATTTGGCTTACTTGGCCTGTTAAAAATAGCTTACATGATTTCGTTTTTAGTTTTGGTAATTTTTGGGGTGCTTGAGTTTGAGATAGGTCATAGGATGAAATTTGAGTATAATTTTGCGTAAATTCGATGTGTTTGACTAAATTTGGGAATTGTGGGTGACCAATGAGTTCATGTTGTAGTAAGAATGTATGGAGGGTGGGAAATTGGGTTCAAATCATGCCGAGTGCGTGTGTAATAAAAAAAATGGACTTGCTGATTGTGAAAGGACTGTTTCAGAGCTGAAACTCTGATTTTTTTTTTTTTCAAACTTTGTATGAGTAAGTGGTAGCGTTAGGCTCCTCCTCGTCCCTCCCTTGTGGAGTTGTTAGAAGATCTTCTGAGGTTCTTTTTGGCTGTCCCTCAATATACTTCTAGTATACTTGGGCTGTCCATCTAAAAAAAAAAAAAAAAACTTACCAATCAAAAAAGGGGAAAAAAGGGAAATTTTTGACATGGAAATTAAAGGTTTTAATATATTTATAGAGAATATTGGGCCAAACTATTATGGAATATGGTTAATTTAAGCTAAATTGTTTACTTTTAGAGTGAAATTTCTTGTTCAATGTAAATTGAGATATTGGATTGCAAATTGAGGGTGAAGCTTTATAGAAGAACATATAGTAACCATACTTAAAGAGAGGATAAGCGGGCCTTGTTTGGTTCTCTGGAGTTCCAGAGTTGGTTGGAATCCAATTCTTTGGATCTTGGATTTAATATGGTAAATATGTAATGATAGAATTTATATATAAAATATAATTTTTTCCTCTTAACCGAGGAAAATGCAAAGTGTACCCAGAACTTCCAGTCCATAAGAACCCATTTTCTTAAAAATATTATTTTTCAATAAATATTTGATTGAATAGTAGTTAGTTTTGTATTTTAAGTTTACTGAGATTATTGAAATTTGAAAGTAATCCTATACTATTTAATCACATAAGGCATTTGAGGAATATGAGAAAATGTGTTCTCTCTCTCTCTCTCTCTCTCTCTCTCTCTCTCTCTCTCTCTAATATATATACATACATATGTATATGTATGTATGTCTTTAGTTATCATGGCTGCTTCTTTCATAATTTTGTTGTGAGTTTGTATGGCCATTAGATAGTTTGAATGATAGTTTTCTTTTATCTTTTAGTGCAGTTGAGGACATCAATCTGTGATCCTTGAAAGTTGTGCTTCCTATATTTATCTAAGTAGTGTACTCAAGTTGTAAGAGAGCCTATGGAGTTGATTAGGATTTGCAATTGAACCTGATAACTGAATGGATAAAAAGCAGCATATTGCCATTTTTACTACTGCCAGCCTTCCATGGATGACTGGGACTGCTGTCAACCCTCTGTTTCGTGCAGCATATCTTTCAAAAGATGGGGAGAGAAAGGTTACCTTGGTGATTCCGTGGTTATCTTTGAAAGAGCAAGAACTAGTATATCCCAGCAACATCACATTCAGCTCACCTTCAGAGCAGGAAAAATATGTCCGTCAGTGGCTTGAGGAGAGGGCTGGATTTTCATCTTGTTTCAGTATACGTTTTTATCCTGGAAGGGTAATCATATCTGTAATTTTATGCAATCCTTAATGCACACACCTGCACCTAAATTAATCACTTTTGGAAGTGGGTTTAACATGTTCCAAAAGAGAGTTGAATGTCTAGTTGTTCCCCTTAGTAGGGGGTGCTTTGTCTTTTGTGTGTATGCTAGCAATCAAAAGTTCTTCCTTATCCCTGTGAGACTTCATGAACTATGAAGTGCTTATGCCATTATATTCCCCTTAACCCACTTGTCTAATTCAAGCATAGACTCAACTCAACTATAACTAAGCCTTAATGCCAAATCATTTGCCTGTGTCTTTGTCCCAAATTCTCTGGTCTTGGGTTAGGACCAACATTAGGCACAGTATTAAACACCTGGTCTTCTGGTCATTTTCATTCTTAGTTTCAGTTGTGGGGAATGATAGTGATCCATTACATCACTCATGGTGCAGTTTTCTAGAGATAAAAGGAGCATTCTTGCTGTTGGAGATATTTCAGAAATCATCCCTGATGAAGAGGCAGATATTGCTGTTCTTGAGGAGCCTGAGCATCTTACATGGTATCATCATGGGAAGAGATGGAAGCTCAAATTCCGCCTGGTTGTAGGAATTATTCACACCAATTATCTGGAATATGTGAAGAGAGAGAAGAATGGACGGATACAAGCATTTCTTCTTAAACATATAAATAATTGGGTTGTTAATGTCTATTGCCACAAGGTACGTTTCTTGATAACTGTTAGTTTTCATGAAATATATTTTTATTTTTTGATTGTTAATAATTTCTGATTTCCTTTGTTTACCATTAGTTGTCAATTTGACTTTGTATAGTATTAGGCAAAACAGTTCAATGAGCTGTTTTTGAGTCTTGAATTTTTCTTTTTGTGTGGAGTACGATCATGTTAGTTATGTCTTAGTGGTAGTCTGGTAGGCAACCCTTTTGACAGTGTTTTTTCTTGATTACTTTTTTTTTTGATAAGTAAGAAAATTTCATTAAAAGAACAAACCTAGTATACTAGGTGTATACAAGGAAACAGCAGAGAACTTAAAAACAACAATGCTCTATCAAATCCATAATGGAATTGATAGAGAACAGACCCAAAGAAAAAACCCACTCGTACAAAGTTTGGAAAAACAGCATTTTAAGGTCTACTATAGATCTTTCACAATCCTCAAAATATTCCTCTCCCTCCAAAGGCACCACATAACACAATGCGGGACCATCCGCCAAACAACCCTATTCCGAGTATCTCCAAAACTGACCTGCCAACCAGCCCAAAGATGCAGCACATGACAAGGCATCACCCAAGCGACCAATTTCTTGACTTTCCTTCTCCCTCCTAACTTTGACCAGTATGAATCAAGCGCAAAAATCCATGAGCTGTTTGAGTGTATTTCTATATTGTATGGAAACACAGAGTGTTGTTTCAAGTGGCATAAGTAAGTGTCAACTTACATTTAACCAAGGGCAGGGCAGTTGTTAATGGTGTTTAGTCAAATTCTGTTTTTGAAGTTGACTGTTTTCTATAGAAGTTTTGGGGGTAAGGGGGGGATTGTAATTTCCTTAAACCTCATGGGAGGTTGGTGTAATGAAACTTACATACATGACTTATTAATGAAAATGGAAATACATGACCCTGCACAAAAATACCCCAAACCACCCTGGGTTTAATTACCCAAATAACCAATCCTATTGGCATCGATTATGGTGATGTGTTGCACCCTATTGGGGATTGTAAGACATTTAGGAACTGTAAGGTGTAGCTCAAAATTCATTAATGAACATGTTTTTTCTTGATTACTTTAAAGGTATTTAAGCAGGGTGATGGTTGTGACAACTTTAGGGTGACTGATGTTCCTTCTGAGCTAGTTTAGGCAATGAATCAAGCGTCTCTTAATGATTTAAGGAAAATCTTACTTTTGGTTATTGCTATGTTTAGTTAGTTTTTCCATAACTTCACATGCAGTGATATTTCTATATTGTATGGAAACACAGAGTGTTGTTTCATTAGTGGCATAAGTAAGTGTCAACTTATAAGTCAAGGGTAAGATAGGAATGTTACATTTAACCAAGGGCAGGGCAGTTGTTAATGGTGTTTAGTCAAATTCTGTTTTTGAAGTTGACTGTTTTCTATAGAAGTTTTGGGGGTAAGGTGGGGATTGTAATTTCCTTAAACCTCAAGGGAGGTTGGTGTAATTTTCAAAAAAAGAAAAAGAAACTTACATACATGACTTATTAATGAAAATGGAAATACACCCTGCCCTGCCAAACCCCCAAACCACCCCAAATGGTTGGGTTTGGCATCCAAATACCATGTGTTGCACAACGATCTATGGGATGTGTTGCACAACAAGTTTTTGTCTGGGGGTTGCTCAAAATTCATTAATGAACATGATAGTATTAAAACAATACTCTTCCAAAAATACAAGTGTTTCTGACAACTCCATTGGCACATAAGATTTGAAAAACACTGATTGCCCAATTGATTGATTTGCCCCTTATTTTGTTATATATCTTACTAATATATCATCAATCATATGGATGGCTCCTTTTCTTCTCTCTGTTGTTCCTTTATCCTTCTGTTGTTAGTGTGACTCCTAGTGTCAATGTGACATAAGATTTACAGATAGTATTAATAATTATGGAGAAGAGATGGTGCGGACACAAGATATAGGTCTCCAATTACGCAGACCTATGGGTGTAGATGTAAAAAGAAGATAGCCCAACCTGTGGCCTTATGGATGGAGCTTGCTAATAATTGGCCTAAAGACCTACTAATTCTAATCATTTAATAATTAGGGTTTCTTTTATGCAATTTGTTATTTTTCCCCTATTTTGTTTAGGAGTATAAGATCTTTTCTTGCAAGCAAAGTAAATTTTTAGAACTTCATTTAAGAACTCCTGAGTTCAGTTTTGTAAGACACAGTTTGATTAATAATAAATTTTCATGGAATTCTTCAATGGTCTAGTGCTGACTTCAGCCAACCTTAGGTGCTGACTCCTAGAGGTTTTTTCTCTTGCTTGATGTTGACTCCAAGCAGACCTAGGTGCTGACTACTAGGTTTTCCATCTTTATTTTCATGTTCTCTAATTTTCCTGTCACATTGTTTTGGTTTGTTCTACGTCAAGAGACTTTTAGAGTTACTAGTTTCTTTGCTTTTTTCGACATGCTAAATGTATCATTAGTAAGTGGACAATTCTGAGGAAAGTTGACTTTGCTTATTCTCAAATCTGTCATTGTTGTCTTGGAAGAATGTTTTCTCACCAGATTTTCTTTGTGCTGGGATTGCAGGTAATCAGATTATCTGCTGCCACACAGGATTATCCCAAGTCAATCATCTGCAATGTTCATGGAGTCAATCCCAAGTTCCTTGAGATAGGCAAGAAAAAGATGCAACAACAAAATGGGAAGCAAGCCTTTACCAAAGGCGCCTACTACATTGGGAAGATGGTATGGAGCAAAGGCTACAAGGAGCTACTAAAACTTCTTCGTGATCACCAGAAGGAACTAGCTGGGCTTGAGGTTGATTTATATGGAAATGGTGAGGACTCAGATCAAATCCAGGAAGCTGCTAAGAAGTTAGAATTAGTTGTTAGAGTTCATCCTGGGCGTGATCATTCCGATTCTCTATTCCATGAGTAAGCCTTCTTCCTATATGTCCAACTTTTATGTTAGAAATGTTATTATTGGTTTTATCTATAATGAAAAAGGGAAATTACAAGGTCTGGTCAATTAATAATGCCAAGCGAAATGATAGATCCTCTGAAGACATAGAACATTCACCTCAGGAGTTGAAACAAAGATTTCTCAATGTTTTATTTGAATGGGTTAATGCCTCAGGCCATTCTCACTTCCCCTCTTTATATGAGATGATTAATTCCTGTCATCTCACTTTGTAATCGGTACCTTTTGTACACATTTTGTGTACATGGGTGGTTTCTTTATTTTAATGAATTATTACTTATCAAAAATAAAATAAAATAATAATGCCAAGCACCATAGTAGTTTGGGGGTTACTGGTGGCCTTGTTCGACACTTTTGATTGGCTTCCACTTGGGGAACTTAATGAAGCTCAAAGACTGCGGCTACTTGTGGTCTATATTGACTATCACTTTTTTTTGTGGGTGCTACGTGTTCCCATACCCAGATTCACTTAACTGGTCCTGACTCCTGAGAAGCAAGGCTTGTGCCAATAAGTCAATGACTCATCCACAACACCCCCAACCCCCCCCCCCACCAAAAAAAAACCCTTCCCTGGTGGCCCCTCCAGAAAGAGAAAAGGAAAAAGATCTTTACTGCCCATGGCAAAGAATTCTTGAGCCAATAATTGCAAAAATTTCATTCTGTTGCATGCAACTTCAGGGAAGATTGAATTCTGTCCAATTACTCGAATGCTTTTTGATGACCCACTTGGTATTATCTCCTCTAGAACCGCTCTTATCTTTACCACCTATAACCTCGTCTAAATATGCTTTTCTTATGCCAAACATGTTCTATTAATCTCTTTTCCCTCATGGATTCTAATCGTCCTTTTTGGGGGGAGAAGGGCCCGGGGGCTTATATTATTTTTTCCCAAGTGGTGATAGCACTTGTTATTTAAGTTAAAGAAAGTATATCAACTGTGTTGTATTGCTCTATTGTTTGGCAAGAAAGTATATCAACTTTGAGGTTTTGATGTGGTGGGTTGGCAACTGTGGATGGAACTGGTTGTGGTTATAAGAGAATAACAAATGGAACTCTAGTTGCATAGAAACCTTCTAAAAACACTCCAAGTCTATTAAGATTTTTTCCTTTTTTTTTTTATTTTTCTGCAATAAAGTCTTTCTGAATCCAAGCACCACATATGTGGTTAGCTTCTAGATTGTCATCACGGTTGGTATTGCTACATTTTAAATTCTTTTTTCATGTTTCTATTTCAGTTACAAAGTCTTTCTGAATCCAAGCACCACAGATGTAGTGTGTACCACCACAGCTGAAGCACTGGCAATGGGCAAAATTGTTGTATGTGCCAATCATCCCTCAAACGAATTCTTCAAGCAGTTCCCAAATTGCTGGACCTATGATAACAGCACTGGCTTTGTTGAAGCCACAGGCAAGGCATTAGCTGAAGAGCCTGCACAGCTGACAGATACACATAGGCATGAGTTGTCATGGGAGGCAGCCACGGAACGGTTTCTGAAGGTTACTGAGCTGGACCAGGTACCTACAAGTAAACCGCCAAGAATTACTTCAAAGAACTTTATGTCCACATCTTTCAATTTGCGGAGGAACGTGGAGGATGCTTCAGCATATATTCATTTTTTGACTTCTGGGTTTGAAGCATCTCGAAGAATGTTTGGTGCAATTCCAGGGAGCTTGCAACCAGATGAAGAGCAATGCAAAGAGCTAGGGTTGG
>OU015769.1:23896829-23910638 GCA_907173295.1 Fagus sylvatica | reverse complement strand
TTTTATTTATTTTAACTACAATTGAACTACAATTAAAGTTAGATAGATTAACCACAGTCAAATTTGTTGAGTTATTGTTTTAAATGATGTGACACATTCTAGACCCTAAATTTAATTTAAATACATCCTAGCCTTTAAAACGGAGATTCTCCATTTCAAAACCAAATGGAGAGGATTCGGATCCATTTTTAATTACATGAGCTATTTAATTATTGAGTAAAATTTAGGTACAATTCCTTAGGTTAGGTACATTAAGTTCCCCAATTAAATTCAAAGACATGGTTGCATTAACCAATGAAATACAAAAAATGTTATTTTTTCCAAGAATATTTAAATTCAATATATTTGAATTCAATTAAGAACCTAATGTATCTAACCTAAGGAACTGTACCTAAATTTTACTCTTAATTATTCATGTGACTTGTTTAAATTATATATACATGTGAATGATCTTATAAATAATTACATAATGGGTTGAAAGAAATATTTCTAAACCAAATGGGTTGGAAGAAATAATTCTATATTGGTTTATATTTAAAGGCGTGAATGCTCTTACATAACTTTCATAAAATTACAACATTCATGAAATTCACCATGGCCTGAATACATAACAACTTAGAACAACCTACTAGCAATAACTCAAATATGTATGCACTTCCATTATCATTGCATTGGGACCACAAAGTACATTAATTTTCCACTCTAGCTACAAACAATACAATCAATGGGTGTATATTAATGAAGTGAAATGAACTAATACTTTCTCTTCTCTCTTGCAAAAACAACAACGCTAAGGATATAGGAGATTGAGACGGGTCCTTCCATGATAAAAAAAACTAACTACCAACGCATCCTTCCATAATACAAAAAAGGAGGATCGTTTAACAAAAAAAAACAAAATTTATTTACATATATCTAATCAAATAAGGTTTGAGGATTCGTCTTCGTATCCATGAACTTGACTCCGTGACATTGACTGTAAAAGAAAACGTGGTACAATAAGTATACAATAAATAGGATTTAATAACCATTTATTCTATATTACAAATATCTTTACCTCTAACACAAAGCTTTGGGAAGGCATTGGATTTGTCAAGTCTATAACTCCATCATTTGAATGTGCATGGACATTGGATATTCTACAATACAAAAAAAATCAACCATAAGCCCAAAAATAACATCTCTGCTACATATGAATAATAACAGTGCAAATCACCTACACTTACCATGTTTGATGTAGAGCCGTTTCTATAAGCACTACCTCCAACTTAGGCCATCCAATCACAATTAAACCAAAATTAATAAACAATAATAGACTAGGATATTAAAAGAAGTGTGGTCTTTTAATTATGTACCCCAGTAGTTGATGTAGATTGAGCAAGATTCCTAGCAGCGGCAGTGTTCCTTTTCTTCTTCGGTTTTGAAACTGCTTCCTCCATTGATGACTTCAGTCGTTTCGTCCTAGGTCGACCCTTACGCTTTACAACCATAGGACTCCTTACAACTTCAGTCCTAGCAACATCAGAAGTAGCTCCAACACTATTCTTTCCTTGAGACAAGGGTTGTTTATCACATGAATGTGAAAAGTTGTCTTTCAAATCAATTAATAACTTTTCTAGAACATTGAAGTTCTTTACAGACTCAGCCCCTATCTCAAGCACACTGACTGCTAGTTTGTGCAACTTCTCGTACCTTTCCAAAACAGGGTTATGTTGTACATCATCTATACAAGTGGAGACATAGGTGTGTTTTCTTTTGATATCCTTTTTCCACCGGTCTAGTATATACCTGTCAGGGAGTACAGTCACACTTTCCTGGGAAAGCATAAATAAGGCATGCCTACATAATATGCCTTTAAACTCAAACATCCGATACACACAACCAACCAAGCATTCAGAGTTACTGAATCTAACTTCAAAAAACCTCTCTGGCTTCGTCTTGAATCTTGTATTTCACTTCTTCACCACCTCTAACAACCTCCTTTACGATACAATCCTGTCTTTCAGAAAATTCTATTCGCACCCGCTTAAAAATCTCATGGGTGTAAGCTTCTTGGAACTGTTTCTCCATAGGAGATGATGACGAACACTCCAGCTTGCCTTTGAAACACTCAAAATCTGATAAAATCTCCTTTTTCTATCTTATTCCGCAACGCATTCTCGAATTGCTCCACGAATACTTTCAAGGTTGCAGAGCTATATAAGTTACCATCAAAGAAGACATTCATTGATTCCGAATGCTGGGTTGACGACATTCCCGCAAAGAAATTGGAATTGAGAAACGCAAGAACCCATCGCTCCCATTCCTCATATAAGTTAGCCAACCACTCATTTTCCTCAAGATAATGTGAAGTGATGGTATGATTATTCCACGACTTTTCAAACTCTTCCACTGTCATTGAATGATGCACGGCTTTAAGCAAATAATACTTTATATCTTGATAAGCTTCCAATCCAGCAAGCTTCACCGGCAATTTTATCGTAATATGCCAAATACTCCAACGATGAACAGTTTCCTGAAAAACTATTTTAATGGCCCGCCGCATTGCTTGGCATTGGTCCGTGATAATGGCTTTTGGAGCAATGCCACACATACTTTCCAACCATTGCCTAAATACCCAAACAAACGAATCCGTGTCTTCACCGGACAATAACCCACAACCAAGTATAATAGATTCACCATGATGATTAATTCCAATAAAATGGGCGAATGACATATCATACTTGTTTGTTAGATATGTGGTGTCGAATGTGATCACATCATGGAAGGATTCGTATGCTGCCCTACTCCTCGCATCAACCCAAAAAACATTCCGCACACGTAGCTCATCATCCAAATCCAACACATGGTAGAAGTTAGAATTTTTACCTTGCATCCTAACGAAGTAATCGTATCCTGCCGTCACCCTCCCTACACTTTGATGGTTCCTTATCGAGAAATGGAACATCTTTTGATTATAAGTCACATTCTTATAACCCCCTACTTCAACGAGGAAGATTTAAACTACTATTTACCCTAACACTTGGCATTATCATTGATCAAGAGTCTCCTCCTTGTATCGTGCTTATATTGAAAAGTAGCAAAATGTCTGGACTACTTGGACTCAAATCATGATTATGATTCTCAATAAAGGCAATATTCCATTCGATCGGTACTTCTGCGAGCTTTATAACTTCAACGCTTTAGTCGTTTTCTTGGAAAATCATCAACTGAAGTACTGTAGTTCCCTCTCGGTTACACTTTAACTTATGTAAGAAGTCTCAGTGAAGCCCTTATTTTTCCTTGTTCCTTATCATTGTTAAATCTTTTCGAATAAGTATAATTCTTATAAAATTCAGTGACTTCTAGAAGTGAACCAAAATCCATTCCAACTCTTGGTTCAATCCTCAATACACTCTCCGGTGTATCCTGCATGTTTCCTAACCTTGGTAATCCTCCACAACACTAGTACTAGCAGCAAAGGATCTAATACCATCCATCTCTGATGTACTCATGACTGCAACAACCTATAAGCCGAATACCAAAGTTAATAATGACATGTAATGTAAACTCTACCAAATAATAATTTACCACGTACCAATACTGATATACAACCTAAACCTAAAGTATTACATTGTGACTAGTCTCAATAACAGAAAACATTCAAACATACCAACACACACTTACTAAAATTATCATTAAACAATAATATGAAAAAACCCATTAAACATCTATAGCCATAATACAACAATGATGAATATTTTGCTACACCTAAAACAAGCATAATTTTTTTTTTTTCATTTTTTATTACACAAAACAATATGTACAGATTATCACTAAAACTAAACTTAAATAATATACACAAGCAACAGAAAAGAAAAAGAGAAAAAAAAAAATGCATACCACGTGAACAGTGGCAGTCAATGCACCAGTGCAATGTACTTCCAAAACTCATGTCAAATGCTGCTCCAAATCTCAAATGGTGGTATCTGTCTCTACTCCAAATGGTGTCTCTGTTTCAAGCTCAAGCTCAAGCTTAAGCTTCTACAACAATGGCAGCAACACTGTTTTACAGAAAATGGTGTCTATGTTTAAGGATTACTGTTTCATAATTATTGGTAAAAAATAATAAGTAGCAAAACTTAAAAAATCCAACCTTAGAACTGATGTGATCTTCTCGGCTTCCTTGTGTTTTCTTTTTGCCTTTGTGCTTGTTGTTTCTAGTATTTTTAGTAGCCATGGCGTGATGAAGAAGGAGACTAGACGGAGAGAGAGAAAAAAAAAAATGCTAATCACCTACTTCTCAACTTTGTGCACAATTTTTACAGCGGTTGGCAACAGGGATAACTCCATTCTTGATGTGTTTAGTTGGTCTTTCACTTGTGGGACTCGCGGGACCCATCTGCTATGTCGACAAATAATAAGCTACCACATCCATGGTGTGAAAACACTGTTTCACACCATGGTGTGGATTTAGCAGCTCCCTTAATAATATTAGAAGCTTTAGAGCATTCACATTACTTGTTTAAAATTTCTTTAAATTTTGAAAATCAAAATCACTTTTTGCTTTAAACTACTCACTTTTATAATAAATCGTACATCTTACTTTTTATATTTTTATCTATTTTATTAAAATATTCGTAATTTTTAATTTTTTTATTTTTTATTTTTCTCACTGTTGCACGCACCACTTCCTTACCCTAATTATTTTTTTCTCCAGAGTCCCCTCTAATCAAAACATAATCCCCTCTTTTCAAAACAACATTTTTTTCCCCCTCTCTAACCCCAATTTATTTCTTCCCAACAATACCCCCTAATCTAAACATCTCTCTCTCTCTCTCTCTCTCTCTCTCTCTCTCAATGATTGATAACAACTTCAATGCCCCACTGCTCCTTCAACCATCCATGGACAAATCGGCCAGTCCACGTTTCGCCACCGCTCCTTTAACCATCCCCATCCACATTTGCCAACCCAAGCTCTGCTAGCCTAGGCTCTACCGCCATTCCTTCAATCGTTTACGGCCACACAGATTGAAGTTGAGAGAGAGAGAGAGAGAGAGAGAGAGAGAGAGAGAGAGAGAGAGAGAGAGAGAGAGAGAGAGAGAGAGAGAGAGCATCTGATTTTCTTTAATCTGTTGGTGTGTTGATTTTTTAATCTTTGGGTTGAGTTGAGAAAGAATAGTAATAAATTAAAAAATGGATGAAAGAGCAAAAGTAACGCTTCACCTGTGAGGAGTCACTATAGCATGTTTTCAAATATGAAAGAGGATGACTAGTCTGATGTATGAGTTGTTTAGGACTTGAATTCCTATAATTTTAAAAATTAGGCATTTTAAAAGAGCTAATGTGATGCTCTTAAAGAGCATGTTTTCAAATATGAAAGAAGATGACTAGTTTGATGTATAGGTTGCTTGAGACTTGAATTCCTATAATTTGAAAAATTAGGCCTTTTAAAAGAGCTGCTGTGAATGCTCTTAAAGCATTTTAGTAGTTTTATCGGTTTCTTAAAAATAATAATATAGTAATGCTGGTTCTCGTTATATATATAGAGAACATAATACTCCTAATTTCAAAAGTAGCAAATTAACAAATATTGACTTAATGTGACAAGTAATTAATGTCATGAATAGTTTTCCTTCAACGGTGATTGTGGGGGGTTGGATTTTCAGTACTTCAAAAGCCCAACCCAACACATATTCAAACCAAACCCATATAAGTTAGGCCCAATCACCATTGTATCCCCCTCCATCTCCATCTTTTCCATATAGCATATATAAAGGCCTTCCATCTCTCATATAAAAGATGGACAAATGTGAACATAGGCATTATGGCTAAACCCCGTAAATCTTGGTGTTGACTTTCCCTCTCTTCCTTCCCATCCATGCTAGAAGCCTAGAACTCATTTTTTTAGTTCTAACCCTAGAAATAAATTGTAGAATGTTTTTGAGTCCCTACAATGATTTTTTTTATTTTATTATTAATTTTGTATTTGGCTGCAGAGAAAATTTAGGATAAGAGAAAGAAAATATGAAATGGAGGGTTTTTGTTTTCTGTTTTTATATTACCCACACTAGCTAATCTGTTTGCCAAAGGTATTTCTAATACCTATTCTTGTGTGTGGTGTGGGGAAGAAGCGGAGACTGTTGATCATCTGTTATGGCAGTGTGAGTTTGCTCAAAGGGTGTGGCACGAGTGTCCAGTCACTTTCTGTCCCACGGTTCACCTGGCCATGTCCTTCAAGGAGTTTATTGAATCCTGTGTTTTGGCTTTGTTTTCGCCGGGTCTGGAGATTGTTTTGTCTACTGCATGGGCCATATGGAAAGCACGAAATGATTTAGTGTGGAATGAGACTCTTGTGTCGGTATCTGAGATTTGCCAACAAGCTGCTGGTATTGCTTTGGACTATATTGAATCTGGGAAGATGTTGACGGAATCTATTTCTCCTCCTACTGCTTTGCTGTCCTTTAAATGGAAGCCTCCAGATGCTATGAACCATAAACTGAATTTTTATTGTCACCATGGGACTGATGGTCATATGGTTGGGGTTGGGGTGTTAATCCGTGATTCTGCTGGATTGGTGGCTGCTGCAAAATGCTCAAAAGGGCGCCAAGTTGGTGATGTCATTCAGGTTGCTGCAAGTGTGCTTTTGGAGGCACTAGTTTTTGCTTTTCACATTGGGCTGCGTAGACTTGAAGTTGAGATGGGTAATATGGAGTTATTGGGGTTACTGAACTTGTCTTCTCCGTGCCTTGCTCCAATTGGTGTCCTTGTGGAAGATATAAGTTCATGGGCTCAAAAGTTTCAATTTCTTAGGTTTTCTTTTATTAAGAAAGAGTGTAACAAGGCTTCACAAGCCTTGGTTTTGTCCTCATCTTTTGAGCAGGTGTGGTTAGATGACTACCCTGCTTGTATTACTTCTCATGTTCAGTTTGATTCTCTTCAATAAAATATCTCTATCGTTTCAATCAAAATTTTTTTTTAAATCCTGTGCTATAAACATGTCATCTTTTTGTTAGTAAATTGACGGAATTACGAACAAAAGAGTTTATTTGGTATTCCATCGAAGTTCATGTACTAACTCAACGAAAAACTAAAATAAAAGGAATCTAAACAACATAAAAGTTAAAAAAAATTTAATGCATTTTATGCTAAATTTTAATGTCTGTCTCATTTTAAACCCAAATAATTCATATGGCCCTATTCCCATCCATACCATACGGGATATTATCAAGCAATGAATGTGCACGACAAAGATGTCTCTCTCGTGAAAACTAAAAAGCTACTAATCCGACAAAAGTATATTTATTGTAAATGAAAACGACGCAGATATTCTCTCTCTCGTGAAAACTCAAAAAGCTACCGATCCAAAAGTAAAAAGTCCTGGCATTACTCATTTTGTCATAGCCAATCTCAAGTCTCATCATCAAGGGGGGTAAATGGCTGAAGAAACAAAGAGGTAGTCCTTCCATGGTGTCTCTATTCTCTATACTTTACATCGCACCCTCCTATAACAAATTAATATATATTTATATATATCCATCTCCCTCTTCTTCTTTTTTGCATGGGAACGTTATTATTGTTGTTATTGTGGTCAGGTTTGCAGTTGTTACAGGGGCAAATAAGGGGATTGGATTTGAAACAGTTAGACAGTTGGCTTCAAATGGGATCGTTGTGGTGCTGACAGGAAGAGATGAGAAGAGGGGTCTCGAAGCTCTTGAGAAACTCAAACACTCTGCTCTCTCTGATCATGTGCTTTTTCATCAGCTTGATGTGTCTGATCCTGCCACCATTACTTCTTTGGCAGATTTCATCAGAACCCAGTTTGGGAAACTTGATATCTTGGTATGATTCAAACCTAATTTCATTAAAAAAATATTAAGCCTCTTTTGGATTTCATTCATTCTCTTTGAAACTCTACAAGCTTAATGTTTGATAATCCACCTAATCATCCAGAAGAAACTCAAGTATACTTGATGACCAAGGTTTGAACAATCACTCTTTATTAGAATTTTGCCTTCTTGTAGCGATTCGTTTTCACCTTTTTCCCCTTTTCCTTCCTCTTATAATTTTGTTTTATTTTAGTTTCCACGTTGCCATCACCTCTCGGTTTTACCAAAGGACATAATATTTTCACTCACAATATTGTTGATATGATAAACTGTAAATGGTAGACAATAAAGTGGTGTTGGTGATGAATTCTTGTACAAACCAATAACAACTTAAATAAATAAATAATGTTGTGAAAATGTTAGCATTCCTTAAATAAATAATAATAAAAATGAAACAAATTCAATTTTTTTTTTTTTTTTTTAAAGAACCGTAAGGAACTTTTCTAAAAAAGAGGTTCTTTCAATTTATCTATAGACAGTAAAATCTACGGACAATTGATCCCACTTGTCAAAACCAGTTGCCAAGTAATTAGGGACATTCACCCCTAACATACTAAGCAGTTTATGATCCAAAACAAAAACAAACTGAGTAATATTAAAATTTTGAAACTATGTGCAGGTGAACAACGCGGGAATTAGTGGAGTCAAAACGGGTGCTGATGATGGTGGGGTAAGTATTTTATGGATGATTTTTGTATTTAAAGCAAAATACAGGTGGGTTAAACTCGATCAGATGTGCCTTTGGCAGTTTATTTTAACTTTTAGGTAGCATTTGGTTTGGAAAATCGATATTAGCAGTGATACAACACCAATACAGCAATACACATAAACCATACACATCATCTAAAATGTGACATTTGTGAATGTTGATGTCCACATTAAGTGGTGTGTAACAATATATTCACTGACATCCATATATATTCTTGAGAATTTGATGCTTCTGAAAACTTTTAAATGACGTGTCACTAATACTCCATTAGATTTGTAATATTTAATATGAAACTTAAAATAAATTAATTTCAAATGAAGATGATCATTTTCTATGCTTCTACATCTTTCATATATATGTACGTTGTCAAAGACCATTAGGGAGGTTTGAAACAGAATATTAATTCTTAAGTCATACCCGTACTTTTCCTTGGAAAAATTAGTGTCTATTAGTGCTCCATGCTTAACCTGATGCCTATTAAGGCTAATAATTGATATTATACTATGGTATTTGTGTTTTTGTATATCGAAGTTCAGTAGATATTGGTTGCATTCTACCTTGGGCTTGGAAGTATTTGGTTATAGTTTTACCATGGGATTTATGAGTTTTTCTTACTGCTGCAGGCAGGAGGTGGAATCAATCCGCGTAAACTGATTCAAAATTATGAATTAGCAGAAGAATGCTTGCAAACAAACTACTATGGTGCTAAAAGAACGGCTGAGGCACTCATCCCTCTCCTCCAATTGTCCAATTCACCAAGGATTGTTAACGTTTCATCCTCCATGGGTCACCTAAAGGTATGAAAGTAACAAAATCCTCCTATCGAAAATTCTATACATTGTCAGCACACCTTGGTAAAAAACTTGGTTGAGTTTGACACTAGTTTGGTAGGCTTCAAAGTTCAAACTCAAGCAAGTTAGCCATAGAGCAGATGACTCGACTTGAAGCTTAGTTTGGCTTAAAATGAGTGAGATACGGCCAAATTATATCAAATCCTCTCGTTAGTTGATCAAGTTGAGTCAACCAATCCAAATTATTGATGAACTTAAATCAGCTCATTTTAGATTAACAATGACAGAAGTGACACATTTGCCACTTTCTTTCACTCTTTGGCTTGGACAACTTTGCTTAACAGACAAAAATGAAAGAAAAAAAATAGTTGTATGCCATAATAGGAGCAGACTGATATATCCCAAAAACTTAGGAAATAGTGAATTTAAGCATTTAACCAATATTTTAACGCAGACAATGTCATCCCCATTTCCCATTAATCATCCGATGATCCTGCTTGTTTTCCTTAATTTATTGAACACTTTTCCAACAAATGTGAGGTATTCTTTGAAAATGGTGAAGTAATCTTATAATAATACATTTTTTCTCTAATTTTCATTGCAGTAGAGATAAAGATCTTGTTTTCATATTAAATTTCTAATTGTACTACAGTCTACAAGAAAGAATTCATCATAGTTCTTCGTGTCCACACTTCCTGGCACCAAAATATAAAAACATTGCTTGTCATGTTTCAGAACATCCCAAACGAATGGGCGAAAGGAGTGCTATGTGATGGTGAAAACCTTACAGAAGAGAAAGTGGATGAAGTATTAGTGGAGTTTCTAAAGGATTTTAAAGAAGATTCACTGGAAGCCAAAGGCTGGCCTACTTTTCTTTCTGCCTATACAGTCTCGAAAGCAGCCATGAATGCCTACACAAGAATTATAGCCAAAAAGTACCCTAGCTTCTGTGTCAATTGTGTCTGCCCTGGCTATGTCAAAACAGATATAAATCGCAACACCGGCATCTTAACTGTTGAAGAAGGTGCTGCAAGTCCTGTGAGGTTAGCACTGCTGCCCAATGGCAGTCCTTCTGGCCTCTTTCTTTGTTCGGCAAGAAGTGTCTCCTTTCTGATTGATGCCAATGGATGATCAAACTCATAGATTGTAAGTTTTGAATTTCAGTACATTTTCTCTTATTTAAGTGAGATCTTGAATTGTAATGGTGAACTTAATAACACCAAATTGAAAATTTAATGTAAGGAGCTAGTAACTTTTTATGTCATGTAAAATATATTGCTTCCACCATATATGCAATCTAAATAATGCTTTTCTTGAATAATTAATAATTATGCAAAGTATGGTGAGAAAAAGAAGAAGTTGAAGAAAAATGTGCACCAAACTTAGCATTCAAGTATACTGAGATAGAAATTGAAGACATCAAAGAATATAATTTCTTGCATACGTACCCATGTCGTTTCATGGTGTTTACATAAAATAAATAAATAAAAAGGAATAAGAAAAAAAAAGTAAGATACTTTTTGAAGGATTATAGAGGATATGGCAGAATGAAAACAACAGAAAATGTTTAAAACTTTGAATAATACTTTGCTTAACTTATCTGATACAATGGGTAGGCTTTTTATAGTTTACATTGGGCTTGGGGCAGTTGTTATTAACTAACTGCAGCCCAAAATATTAGGGGCACGTGGGCTTACTAAACCCAAACTATTAGGAGTGATTTAAGCCCACGGGGTCTGTGTGACTTTGGCCTGAGTCCACATTATGAGGAGCTTACACAGCCTCACACTTACAGCACTTGCTAAACTACAGCCAGCACACAAACAGCACACACTAATACACTAAGCTACAGGTCGTGTGCTTCATCATCCCCCCTCAAACAAATGGTATCTATAGAAACCAGAAGTTTGGACTGGAGCTCCTGGAAACGATGAGATGAGAGCCCTTTGGTGAAGATGTCAGCAAGTTGATCATCAGTGGAGACAAACTTGACTTGAAGATCCTTACGGAGTACTCTCTCACGGATGAAGTGAAAGTCCACTTCAATATGTTTGGTACGAGCATGGAAGACAGGGTTGGAGGCAATGGCAAGAGCTGAGACATTGTCACACCATAACACTGGAGGATCATATAAGTAGAGACCAAGATCCTAAACCAAGGTACGAAGCCAGCACACCTCAGCTGAAGCAGAAGCAAGAGCTCTGTATTCAGCTTCAGTGGAAGAGCGTGAGACCGTGAGTTGCTTCTTAGCAGACCATGTAATGGGGTTATGACCAAGATATACCAACAAGCCAGAAGTGGATCTCCTATCATTAGGATCCCCAGCCCAGCCTGCATCAGAGAAGGCAGAAAGTGATATTGGGCCTGGAATATAAAAGAGACCATGATCAAGGGTGCCTCTGAGGTAACGAAGAATACGTTTGGCTGCAGTGAGATGAACATCTGAGGGAGCATTCATGAATTGGCAGACTTGATGAACAGCAAAGGATATATCAGGCCTGGTAAAAGTCAAGTAATGCAGAGCACCAACAAGGCTACGATAGGCATGAACATCTGCTATTGGCTGGCCACAATGAGCAGAGAGTCTGACATGGGGTACACAGGGAGTTTTGCAGGGACTGCAATTAACCATATTGTGCTTGGTGAGCAAATCTGTAGCATACTTGGTTTGAGTAATAGTGAGGCCCTGTGCAGACCTCTGAATTTGCAAGCCAAGAAAGTAACTCAGGGATCCCATATCCTTGAGTTCAAACACCTTGCTAAGAGCATGAATTAACTGAGTGATGAAGGATGAATTGTTACCTGTGAGGACAATATCATCAACATACAGTAAGAGGAATGCAATGACAGAACCATCTTTGTAAGTAAACAAGGAAGAATCAGCTGAGGAGGCTTGGAAGCCTAGACTGAGTAATTGAGTTGTGAAACTCTCAAACCAGGCTCGAGGAGCCTGCTTGAGGCCATAAATGGACTTCTGAAGCCGGCACACATGGTGAGGTTGGTTGGAAGCCACATAACCAGGAGGTTGCATCATGTAAACCTCTTCCTTCAAAACCCCATGGAGGAATGCATTCCTCACATCAAGCTGTCTAAGTGGCCAGTTGTAAGTCACTGCAAGAGCAAGGATCAGTCTAACAGTTGGAGGTTTGACCACTGGACTAAAGGTCTCTTCAAAGTCTATCCCATACTGCTGGTGAAATCCCTTGGCTACCAGTCTGGCCTTATACCGAGAAATGGAACCATCACTGTTCCTTTTGAGCTTGAAAACCCACTTGCATCCAACAATATTTTTGCCAATGGGTGGAGGTACCAGGGACCAAGTATGCTGTCTTTGAAGAGCTGAGAACTCTTCATCCATGGCAGTGCACCATTGGGGATATTTGGAAGCAAGTTGGTAAGTTGGGGGTTCTATATGTGTGTAGTCAGTGGAGATGGTATGGTAAATTTTGGGTTTGAAAATGCCATGCTTGGAACGAGTCTGCATGGAATGAGTGTTAAGTGTGGCAGGGATAGGTGGTAAAGGTTGAGACTGGAAATGTGGGTTAGGTGAAGCTAGAGGTACTGCAGAAGTGGGAAATGGGGTGGTAGAGTTAGAGATAGGCTCAACTGAAGAAGGTGGAGGCATGGTTATATGAGGTAGTAAGTCTGGAATGGGATGAGAGGTGGTAGCTGGAGGACATGATGCAGATGCAGAAGCTGAAGGAACAGATGCAGAAGCTGATGCAGATGCAGAGCAGATGCAGATGCAGATGCAGCAGTGCCAAGATGCAGATGCAGATTGACAAGTATGCAGATTGACCAGTAACCAAGGCAGAGAATCAAATTGAGAGGTGACTGGGTCTGGTTGAGTAACTGGTTTAGAGGATAGAGTGAGATGAGTGATAAATTCAGTTTCATTGAAAAGGACATGTCTAGAGATGTAGGTTCTTTGAGTGGCAGGATTGAGACAAATGTAGCCTTTAGTATGAGCTGGGTAACCTAGAAAGATGCAGGGAGTAGTTCTAGGTTGAAGTTTGTGGTGATTATAAGGTCTAAGGTAGGGAAAGCATAGGGAACCGAATGTTCTGAGGTGGGTTAAGTCTGGAGGTTTGTGAAAAAGCTTTTCCCAAGGAGACTTGTTTGAAAGTTTAGGTGTAGGCAGTCTGTTTATGAGGTGTATGGCAGTAGTAACAGCATAAGTCCAGTGGGTAATGGGTAAGCTAGCATGAGAGAGAAGAGTAAGAGCACTCTCAATGATATGTCTATGCTTCCTTTCAACAGTGCCATTCTGTTGAGGAGTATGGGGACATGAGAACTGATGGGTAATGCCTTGAGTGGAACAAAAATCAGTGAAGGCATTGGAAGTATACTCTCCACCACAATCAGTTCTAAGAGACTTAATTGATTTAGATAACTGATTTTCAACTGTGGCTTTGAAATGTTTGAAAGTATTAAGCACCTC
>OU015769.1:23874553-23896729 GCA_907173295.1 Fagus sylvatica | reverse complement strand
CATTAACTTAATTACTTTCATTCTCTTTTCTTACTTGCATTTTATTTTAAAGTCTTTTAAGTAAAAGCAATCACCGAGCCTATCAGCCTTTTAGATCGAAGTCAGATTGTAGTTCTAAGTTTGTTTTAAGGCACTAGACTCTCATCTAGCATAATTATTTATTTCCTTCAAACAAATTGACAACCATTTCTTAGAAATTCTAGCTTCGCAACAAATAACCACAAAAAAGGAAAGGAAGAGAAAGACAAAAAACAGAATGGGAAAAGTCACCGGCACAACGTTAACAGTAGCCAAGGAGATTTCAACTGAACATGTATCTACGATCACTAGTTTCTTTCGAAGAAAGGGAGCCTATGATTCCCTCCCAGATTATTGCAATTCCAAGGACTTGTACTCCCATCTCATTCGCACCTTAATCAAACCCGACCTTGTCCTACGTGGTCGACTCACCTACCTTCTCACCGTCAAACCCACTTTCGCTGTAACTAACTCTCCTCTCTGCTTCTTTTACCAAGACAGTTCTATTTTTGGTTGCTTAATTGCTCAGAATATGTTTTTTTGATGGGGTTTGCAGAATATCTTTGGTGCGTTACATGGAGGAGCTATTGCAGCTGTTGCTGAGATGGTGTCAATTGCTTGTGCTAGAACTGTGGTGGCAGAGGATAAGGATATTTTTCTTGGGGAACTCGGTATTACATATCTCTCCAGTGCTCCAATAAATGTCAGTTTTTTTTTGTTGGTTCCTCAGCTTGTTCTTTCATTTCATGTGTTGTGTTATCTACTTTGACAAATTAGCATTTGGATTCGCAAAAGTTTAGATTTTTAATATTTATAAACGAGATGGTACCTCAAATTTATATTGTGGATTGGGAATGCGCCTGTCATTTGATGCTGGCTTCATACTTCTGTGTGCAATCAATTTTCAGCTAGATAGGCACTGTTAGGACCTTTAGCTTTTCTTAGAATGCCGGAATGTTTCTTTGAGATACCAAACTCAGATTGCCTTGGAATAGAATGTGATAACCATAATGGAAATAGAGTGCAAAGCTGAGCATTAAGACTAAAAGGCTGAAGTTATTGGAAAGATATATCTGCAACCTCATTCTTCTTGGGTGAATTAGACTAAGAGTGATGTTGATACTCAAATCTCTTGTCTTATTGAATTAGATTTGCCTGAAGGCCCTGCATCCCAAACATGAGGCCAATAGGATGATAATAGTTTACAAATTGTGCTGTGGAGTCTGAGTTGTGGGGCTTTGTTTTCCGTTCCTTTGGGATATAGTGGGTGATTCCGAGGAGGGTTGTGGATCTTTTGTTTGGGTGGAAAAAACATTCTTCTGAGGTTTGGAATTTAGTCCCTTTGTGTTTAATGCAGACAGTCTGGTGGGAGTGAAGTAGGCGTACTTTTTAGGATGCGGCAAGCTCTGTGAGTTAGCTTCTTGAATCATTTACTAGATCGTTGTTGGATTGGTCTAGGGTTTATGGTTTTACTTTCGTTACGTCAATTGCTGATTTTGTAGACTCTTTATGCTATGTTCACTCTCCTATTTCTATGTAACCCTTGACTCATTTGTGTGCATTATGTCAATTGCTGATTTCGTAGACTCTTTATGTTATGTTCACTCTCCTATTTCTATGTAACCCTTGACTCCTTTGTGTGCATGCTTTATGCACACAGGGAGGTTCTGTTTTATTAATACATTCATTTTACCTATATAAAAAATAAAAAATAAAAGTTTACAGATTGAGTCATGAGTTGTACTTGTCATCGACTATTGGTTGGGCTTGCGGCATGCATTTTCATGTTTCAATTATATAATAATGTGATCTCATCTCACTGGTATAAGCCATTGACCAGGTCAGAGTCTCAGTGACTGTGAGTCACAGATGAAGAAAATTCTAGTCTAAAGCCAAGTTCTGCCAACTTGTTACCATGATATATTGCTTTGGAATGGTTTGTATTAGCGTATGCATACACGTGCTTGATGATTGTGATTTATTATACTGCTTTCACATTACTATGCTTTTCGTCTTTTTCTTTTTTCAAATCATCAACTGTTTCTACATACAGGCAGAGGTGATTGTCAATTGCTCTGTAGTGAGGAGTGGAAGAAATTTGACTGTGGTTGCAATGGAGTTCAAGCTCAAGAAAACTGGGCAGTTAGCCTATACTGCTCGCACTACATTCTATAACACGCCTGTTGCCAAGTTATGAAGTTCAACAAATTTGAATTTGGGTATCTCAGTTGGAATCTCTACACCCTCTGATGAGTTCTGTAAAAACCCATTAAAATTTTACATTGGTTCAGCAATTGAAAAATAGATACTTATGCTATCTGGTTAAATATGCTCATTGCTGAAATAGCATTGACAGATGCATGTGATATTTGCATTTAACCAATCTGTGCTGAGACATGGAAGAAACGACTGTAAAGCTGCTTTAATTTCATATTTAAGGAGACTAAGAAATTGTTGTACTCTACTAAAGCTTGGGGTGGAAACATGAGGTTTAGTAGAAGAGGAGGAATAAAGTGATGATGTTATCTTAATATTAAGCGATTGTATAAATTTGTTGTTTTAGTCTACCAGGTGTCATTCATTGTATTGTATTGTATTGATGCCATACATTTTGAACACTGCTCTTATAAACATCTGGATTTTTTTGTTTTTGATACATTTAGCACATGCCAACAGATGTTCCAATTCAAGGCCATTGAGTAAAAGCCAACAGATGATGGAAACACAAAAGGCTGAAAAAGAAGCAAGACCAAAAGACAAATCAAATACAAGTCCAAAAGATATTCAAGAAGGACTGAGAGGCCAATTGTGCCTAGTTTCTGGGTTCCTCAGTTAGTTTTTTGTATCAATTTGATATAAATCATTCATGATCACCTGTATTCTCCAAGGTACCTGTCTCTTTCCACTGCACAGATCCTTCTAGTTCCTTATTTTCCATAAATATTTGTACCTGAGAGAATCCTAGTTGTAATTGTAAAGCCTTCTCCAATGCCATTCTTATAGCAAAGCACTTGACACTTTGTTTTCCCATGATATTCAAACTATGACAGCCTGCAAAAACCCGTACATTATTGTCTTGATTTGCCAAAATCCTCCAGCTAGCAATATAATTACCAATCTGTATTGACATTTCTAAGTCTCTATTTTGCCAAAAGTCTGGTTTTGGTCTTGTCCCTGGAGTCTGATCTGCAAAAGCTTTAGAGTACATACAATAGAGTTTTATGAAGGGTAAGCACTGAGAATGAATTGGGTTGCCGTCTTTCAAAAGGTACTCTATTTCTGTGGCACCAGATTGACCACAAAATTGTGGAGCTTCTCCAATCCACACTGCTCTTGGTAAGTTACAAGTAAGGAACAAATGATTCTACTACACAAGCAACAAAACTCATCGCAGCTAATGTTTCTTTTTAATAATTTGGTCTTCATTGGGATCTCATTATAAGAGACTCTGTTTCTTCAAGATAAGGAAAGGAAAAGACACAGGGTAGATCTCGGATGTACAACATTCATGGTAATAGGTTATGTTATAGCCACATAGATGATCATGCAGAATGGATGTATGCCAAGATTCTAGCCACATGGTACTATTACTAAGATACTATTTCTACGGTCTAGTATTGCCACTATACATTTTGTTCCAGACTTGGTCGAGTAGCTGGACACCCTAGTCTGGAGATTGAAATGCTTGCAACTCAAGATTGACATGCAAGCCAACCCACAAACACCGCATGTTGATGAACTCAGAAGTCAGAACCCCTCCACCATGTTATATACCATGATTTTAATCTTTCATCATGTGCCTCATTATAAATTATTAAATACTCTATAAATTTAAAATTCTTTAGCTAATTTGTTCTAGGTAAAATGTTGAACTCTTGTTCGCACTGACTCCCTTAGTCCCTTATTGAAGTGAGCTTGATATCCCCCAAAAAAACATGAATTATTGGACAGAAGGTAATTTGGCGAAAGTAATTGTATTTTCTTTAAAAAAAGGAAAATATACTGTCTAAGTGGATGAAAATTATTGGGATTAATTAAAAAATAAAGATTATTCTAATTATATGACCTATTTAATGAGTAATCTGATTTCTTTAAATAATACATGTAGATGATCTTATAAACTACTATACAGTGGGTTGTAATAAACTAATTACTAACTGATAGTGAGTTGTAATAAACTAATTAGTAATTAATTTTTAACCCAAAGCTTGTCCACCAATCATCTCTCAAGTTATACTTATATGGTCTGTGCTCCACATAAGTGGATGCAATAATTTCACCGAGACATACGTTACAATTTATCTCATCGTGTAGACAAGAAGCACCGAAAAAGAGAGCAAGACGAAAAGAAATGGCAAAAGGCAGAGCTACTCCTTCTCTCCCAGATGCAGAATCAACGTCTTCGTCGTCGGTAATAGAAACCAAGGGGCTTTCTGCTAAACATGTATCTATGGTTACTAATTTCCTTCGAAGTGTGGGAGTGGGAGTCTCCGATTCTATTCCAGATAATTGCAATACCAAGGAGTTCTACTCCGACATCATTCGCGACACAATCAAGCCCGACCTTCTCCTACGTGGCCGAGTCAACTGCCTCCTCACCGTCAAACCCACTGTCGCTGTAACTCTCCTCTCTTTTCTCTCTTTCTTCTTTTTGTTTACTTGCTCGCAATATATAAGTTTTTTTTTTTTTCTCTCTTTTTTCTCTCAAAAATTAGACTTTTTCATTAAAAAAAAGGGGAAATTTTATGTCCCCCTCCCCAGAAAAAAAAAAGGTTTAAACTTTATTAACTTAATAGTTATTACCGACTTATTGACTTAAATGCGATTCAGTTGTTTTTTTTGATGAATGAGAATCTTTATTTCTACTTTGAAGAAAATCATCAAAACAATGCAATACAGTTTAACAAGAACTGGAACACCAGCAAACACACTTAGCCACACTCATTTACAGAATAAAGGATTTTCTTTTTTTGGATAATTTGATTTGGGATTCGAATCCTGATTCTTCTCATAAGAAAGAGCCCTCAATGCTACTGAGCTATAAGAAAGTTACGATGAGGAAATTTTTAGAACATTGGTGAAATGCCCCCACACAGCACAAAACTCTGTTCTGAACAGAGTTAATGTAGCTTCCTTTGCCTTCTATTTTTCCTCTAACTTCCCACTTGATCATTTGAAGTATGCTTTCTTCTGAATTAATTTTTACTTGAACACGCCATTCCTTTATTGTCATATATGGTAGATAGCAGACCATAAGGCTAATTTGAACACATTATATGCATTTCATACCATGCCATGATCTCATCCCAGCAGAAGCTAGGGTGTCTCACTAAGCACCAATTCATGACATTCCTCCATATCCCTATGTTCAATCCTGCTTCTACATGTAACACACTTGGTGTCCCCACTAAATCCCCAATGTAGCATCCTTTCCTTGGTTGACTTCAATATGACTAACCATCCAATGAAGGCATGCTTTGCGATGGCCTTGGAAACCACCAACTATCCTCAGGGTTCCTTCTTCGGATGACATCCCAGGTTTTAGCACATGAAAAGAGACCAGATTTGGAAGGAATCCAAATTGGCCTATCTTCATCAATCAGTTCAATAAGGCAAAGCTTACTTTGAATGGATACCAGATTCTCAAATCTGGCTGGGGCCCAATGCCAGTTACCCTCCCTCAACACACTGGACAGCAAAGCATCTGAAGAGCTGGTTGCATCATAGATTATTCTGTGGACATGTTTCAGGAATAGTACAATCATGCCAAAGATGGATGCACCTACCTGAGCTCACTTTAAATCTAATTAAAGGTTGAGCAATCTCCCTAAGCCTTAAGATTTTCTTCCAACCCCAAGTGCAATCTTGGGAAAGTTTAGCAATCTAGAAGCTTTTGCCCTTAAGAGATTAGCTCTAACCCATGTTACCCATAAGGATCCAGCTTGAACAAAGAGAGACCGGATGATTACCATGATAGCAGCTTTGTTCCAATCTTCTAGTCTCCTCAGGCCCAAGTCACCTTCACACTTTGGTTTGCATACCATGTACCATTTAAATTTTGCACCGGATGCAGTTTCATCAATACCTTTCCATAGAAAACTGTCTAGCTTCTGTTCCACAGCTTTAATGACTTTTTTGGGAAGGAAAAACATCCTACACCAATAAGTTCGAAGACTAAATGGGACAGACCTTATTAACTGAAGCCTGCTTGCATAGGAAAGATATTTCACAGACCAGGATTTAATTCTTGCTGTGATTTTGTCTATTAGAGGCTTACAAGGTCTCCTTGCCTAAGCCCTCTTCTACCTTTGAAGTATCCCACCAGTCCACCATTGAAGGCAATAGAGAATTCGGGGTAGTAATGCACCTCCCTTACCCAAGAAACAAATCTAAGGGGTACCCCCAACAGAAATGAGGCATTGAAGCAGAAAATCCCATTCAACCATAAGACTTCATAAGATCTACTTTCAAAGTGCTTGCTTGACCCTTTTCCTTGTGATAATTCCTGACAATTTCCTGCATTAGTAGAATGTTCTCAATGTTTCTCCCGTGAACAAACACAGCTTGGGACTGCCAAACTATGACATTTAAGGTTGGCTTCAATCTATTAGCTAAAGATAGTTGTAATGTACTTGTAGATTATATTGCTGCATGAATTGAGTTTAAAGTCACCCATCTTTGACGGATTAGGACATTTAGGGATCAAAGAAAGTATTGTGGCATTTACATCTTCTAGTAATCTGCCTGAGTGAAAGAAGAACTGGACTGCAGCAACCACATCCTTGCAGGATTTTTTGATATGGCTAAGTATATAATTCCTTTTGTCAGACCAAAACTATAGAGATCATGACATTCATAAATGAATTTCTTTTGTTTTCCTCCAATTCCTCAAATGAATGGTAATTGTTTTTCATGGGGTTTGCAGAATTTTTACGGTTCACTTCATGGAGGGGCTGTTGCAGCTGTTGCTGAGATGGTGTCAATTGCTTGTGTTAGAACCGTGGTGGCTGAGGATAAGGAAATTTTTCTTGGGGATTTGAGCATTTCATATCTCTCTGCTGCTCCAATGAATGTGAGTTTTATGGGTTCACTTTTGGTTCGTCAGGTTGTGCTTTCATGTACTTTGACTCGTGAGATGTGTATTCTACTATTCTGGACCTATTATCTGTGGGAATTTAGTGTTTTGGAATTGTTTTCTTTCTTTTGTGTTTTTTGTAGGATTCAAATTGCATTCTGCCCAGAGTTGCAAAAGTTTTAGATTTAAAAATTTACAAATTAGATGGTTCCTTTGTATTGTGGATTGGGATGTGCCCGTCATTTTTTATGCTGGCTTCATACTTCTGTGTGCCGTCATTTTTAGCTTTTTCTTCGCTACTTGTTTGGGAGGGCTTATTGTCATTGATTGATTGGCCTTAAAAAATAAGCTGGGTAAAAAATACAGCTATACCTAGAGAAAGTAAACTTTTAAAAAGTTGTACGTAAGCCAAATAAATTGGAAATAAGCTCTGGCAAACTGGAATGTTTCCTTGAGATGCCAAACTCAGGTTGCCTTATAACAGAATGTGATAACCATAATGGCATATGAAGTGCAAAGCTGAGCATGCAGACCAAAGGCTGGAGTTATGGGAAAGATATATCTTCAACCTCATTCTTCTTGGGTGAATCAGACTAAGAGTGATGTTGATACTATCTATTATTTAATATATAATTTCTATCAAATAGATTTTCCTGAAGACCCTGCATCTCAAACATGAGGTCAAAAGGATGACAATAGTGTTCAGAATGATTCATGTGTTGTATTTGTCATCAAGTATTGGTTGGGCTTTTAACATGCATTTCTCATTTATCATGTGTTGTATTGTTATATGCATACACATGCTTGATGATAGTGATTTATTTTACTGCTTTCACATTACTATGCTTGTTCTCTTTTCCTTTTTTCAAATCTCCTGTTTGATAAAATTGTTTTCTACATACAGGCAGAGGTGATAGTCGATGGCTCTGTACTGAAGAGTGGAAGGAATTTGACTGTAGTTGGAATGGAGTTCAAGCTAAAGAAAACTGGGCAGTTAGCCTATACCGCTCGTGCTGTATTCTATAACATGCCCATTGCCAAGTTATGAAGTTGTGGTTCAACAAATTTAAATTTGGATATCTCAGTTTGAATCTCTACCATTTGATGAGTTTTGTGAAAACCCAATAAAATTTTACATTGGTTCAGCATAGTAAAAAATATATACTTATGCTACCTGGTTAAGTATGCTCTCATTGCTGAAATAGCATTGACAAATGCATAGGTGATATTGGTAGTTAACCACTTAACCAATATGTGGTGAGACATGGAAGAAATGACTGTATAGCTGCTTTAATTTCATATTTAAGGAGGCTGAAATTGCTGTACTCTAAGTATGAGAGGAATAAAGAGATGATGATGTTATCTTGATATTAGCGATTGTATTAATTGTCGTTGAAACTTGGAAGTAGAGAAGAAAAAGAAAAGAGGGGGTGGGGGGAATACATTTTACAAGTATCATTTGTATCGTATTTATGCTTTTTGAACACTGCTCTTATACAAGTCTGGATTGTTTGTGTGTGGGGATTTTTTTGTTCTTTGGTTTTTTGTTGTTTGTGTTGAAAACCTGCTATGTTGTGTGGGGATTTGTTATGACATGAAATCTATAGAGTTTATATATCTTTTCTTGCAAGAATTTAATATCCCATGATCGATGAAGTTTGTTGACATCTATAGAGTTTATATATCTTTTCTCCTAGGAATTCAATTTCCCGTGATCCATTTTTATTGCAAATAATTTATACCAAGAAAACAATACAAATTACCAATGCATATAGTAATTGCAAGATTAGAAATTAAATGCATATAATTTATTTAGGTAAGGAATCCGATATATGAAAAGGCTTTGGAAATATACTTGGTAACATAATTGGAAACCTTTCATTTATGTCAAGTAGTATATTTTACTTGGAAACAATATAAATGTGCCTTACATTTATGTTAAGAAATCAAATTTGTGATTATTTATTCTTTATTTGGATGCGAACATTTGCACGAGGCATGCTGTTTTGGTTTACACATTTATAGATCTTGGATGCCAGGAGCAATGACTCCTAACTCCTAAGCAATTTTGATTATATAAATAGAAATAGACCCTCTTTGACCATTCCTTTCAGTAAGAAATTTTCATAGATGTAGCATCATGAGAGTGTGTCTTCGATGATATATTGATCCATCAGATCAGTGATTTACCAGAGTTAATTAAACATTATTATGAGTTAGACTCTCAGTTAATGCATGACTATAACCCGGTAATGTTTGAATCTAGGTTAGAAGGTTTTCTCTCAGTTAGTTTATCTTAATTTCTTTTTCTTTATAACCCGGTTAAATATTTCAATCGCTGTGTTTCTTAGTCTTATCTCTAATTCTCTCTCTCTCTCTCTCTTTTTTGGATTTTTGGTTGCAGAATTGTGAAATATTAAGCTGTCTTTCTTACCATCTCTCTCTCTCTAGGATCTCTCTCTCTCTCTGTGCTCTTTCCAATTGGATTTTTGGTTGCAGATTGTGTTAGTTAATTTAAATTATTCATTCAGGAGCTCTAGGATCTCCATCTTGTGCTACCAATTACAATCACATATGGAGTGTACTAGCCTTGCAAGACATAAGACCATTCGTGAAGTTAAAATTTTACTTTGAAGTGACTAGTGCGTCTTTTGCAACACAAACAAACAAAAACCAAAAACCAAAGGAAATAATAATAATAATAATAATAATAATAATGAAATGCAATTTTGTAAGTTTGGAAGATTAGAAACTTTGTAAATGAAATGCTACAATATAGAATTATAATAAAAATCTTTGAGATTTTACATTACTTTCATGTGGTTGTAATTCACTAATTCCACCACCTTTTTTGCAATGAGTGATAAAATTCAGGTTCCTCTCCTATAGACTCCCGTATCTTCTACCACAAAACCCGATTTTCCATCCCAAAACCTGATTTTCGACCGAACCCTTGTTGTGCTACGTCGCCTCTTCCCCTCCTAGGCTTCGAGCTTGTTGATCTCCGCCCATATATGGTGAGATCTCTACCAGATCTAATGAGATCTTGTTGGATTTAGCTAGATCTCCACAAATACAACATAGGTCTCTTGATCTCCTCCATGGCGCCACTATTGACGTCTAGACCCGTCCATCCGACCACTAATCTGATGACCTGATCTCGACCGATTAGGCGGGAGCTTTGGGTTGATCGTAGGTCCTAACCCCATTTATCTGACATTCATAGGTCAAGTGACGGTTTACCCCTAAACTCGATTTGATTCAACCCGTGGACAACCCTAGAATAATAGTGGCAAAAAAATTTGAATGACTTATTTAATATTTGATGTATTACTATTCTGTTGATATCTCAAATCAGACATTTCAAGTTTGATTAGGCGAATTAATAGTAGCGAAATTAATTGAATGAATTTAATTGAGGGAGGAGGAAAAAGGTTAATTAAAAAAAAAAAAAAAGAGGAAAAAAAAAAAGTGGAAAAAAAAAAAAAAAAAAAACTAGGTTTGATGGTGGTTTTGTTCGAGAAGGGGTGACCTGCATGGAGTAAGGGTTAAAGTTATTGCTAAGGAATAGCATAAGTAACAAAAGAAATCTCAAATAATGGGATGATGTGGCTTAGTTGGAGATGGGGTGACGATGGCGTGCTCACATGGATTGAATGTTGAAATTATTGCTAAGAAATGGTATAAGTAATTGCTGAAATCTCAAATTATGGGGTTGAAGATTAGAATTTACTAGACTATAACTAGACTATAACCCGCGCAATCCGCGGCTCTTTTTTATTGTTTTTCTATAAATATATTCCTAACAAAGCAACTTAACCAAGAAGAGGGAAGAAATAATAACAATAATGAAAAGGAAAAAAAATAAGAAAGAAAAGAAAAGCGTATAATAGAAAATGTAAATAATTTTTTTTTTTTTGCGCTTAAAAATAGAAATGATTTTTCTTATATTTCATCAAATGTATTAAACTAAGGCTATAAAGATAACTACCAATAACTTTTTAGCCTAGTTGCATCAATTCCTTTCAATGGGGGTTTATATCTCGGGGTTACATTCACTTAGAAAAAGAAAAAAAAAAAACTCACTTCACATCTTTTATGAATTTTAATCACTTTGGTGAACCTTAATTGTTACATACAGGGATTCCAAATATTCAGAGGTTCCTTATTTCAATTTGTCACATATTTATCCCATCTATACATTTTTTGACTTTTTTTGTTTCTCTTTTTTTTTTGGGTAATTTCTTGCTTATTAATAATCACAGATCTAGAAACAATATTTGTGACCTTAGAAGTCTATCCTATAACAAATTGGTCGACGAAGATAAAAATGACAATGTCATCTTAAGTCTAATACGTATCTTAGGAAAATTTAACACAGAGAACAAAAATGTTAAGATGTTATTCCTCTGCCCCTAAAACAAATTTACAATTGCCTTTTTTGGTTATCTCTAAATGATAGTTCATTGATGTCCTAAATCTAAGATAATTTGAATGTTGCCTCATCAATTCCAATATGAGTGATGAAATATAATTTATGCTTAACACTTCCCCCCAAAATATATATTAAACATATACTTACCACGCAATTTAGCATATCCAATTGTATAAAAATAAAAAGATCAAGTCAAACTAAATTTTATATGCAATTAGATAGTATCAGAAATTGTAAAAAAAAAAAAGGCATTTTTGGTTGCATAAAATAAAGGATTACAACTTAACCAAGCAAAAATATTTTGAATGTAAAATATACATACGTCGTAAAATTATATTCTAAACGATTTGTGGATCTCGGGAATTGAACTCACACCCTCACAGAAGGGTGAGACTTTTTGGGGAGAAAAATGACCACTGGGCCAAATGTCCAAGTTGTAATTTAAATGCATATTTGAAACAACATATTATAACTATTGTGTTTAAGGATTAAAATAAATGGGTTAAAAAATATATATAAGGTCATTTGACATTTTTGGCAATTTCAAAGTCATGGAATATGAATGATTTGGAAAACTGATTTGCAAATGAGAAATTCAAAATTAATATATATATATATATATATATATATATATATATATATATATATGAAGAAGAAATTTGAAGGGACATTTTTTATGTTTCAAATAATTAATTGCCATATATATTATATAGATAGATATTGACACATATTAACTCGTGACAATTAAGGAGCAATAATATACACTATTAAAGCTTCATTATTTATAAGTTATTTTATTTTATTTTATTTTTTCCCTTGGTGAAACCACATAATTTTTGAAGTATGAATATAGGAAATTAGTGGAATTAATAGTTCACATTTAATATTGCACATTTAAGGGCATTACTTTTTTTTTTTTTTTTTTTCATTTATTATAGATAAATGGCAAATACGTGGCAGCATTTATCCAACTAAGCTACCACGTGTCATGCAGAAGACGTTACCATACATGCCAAATGGCAGATAGATGGCAACGTCTTCTGCTTTAATATATATATAGATTAGCTGTTATAGTGATGTTTGAAGATCAAATTAATACTTTTGTGAAATTGTTGTGAAAATGTTGTGTCTGTAGTTTTATTGAAAAAAATAAATAAATAATAATAATAAAAATTAAAACTATGGACACAACACTTTCACAACAATATTGAGATGTTAAACTGTAAATAGCAAATAATAACGTGATATAAGTTGTGTGTCCAAATGAGAATTAATAAAAACATGACAACTCAACATTATTGTAAAATTATTGTAAAAATATTGTGTTTGTAACATTGCTAAAAAAATTATTCAATAATCTCAGACTACAAATAAATGGTAGTCCCCCCTCACAGAGTGGTGGGTCCTACCATGAATTTAATTGACATGACCCATCATTCATGTGAAAAGGAGACTATACATTTATTTGTAGTCTTGTACTATTAGATAAAATTGTTATTTTTATTTTTTTTACAAGGACAAAAACTAGACCTGGAAAACGGGTCGGGTCAATCGGGTTTGGGTTCGACCCATGCGGGTTTGGGTAAAAAAAATGGGTCTTCCTAAATGGGTTGCACAACCTATGACCCTTACCCAGTCTTTTAAGGGTCAGGTCAAAACCGGGTTGACCCATATTTTTACACATGAAAAAATATATATATAAAAAAAATGAAAATAAACTTGATCCTATAGTTCAAAATTATCATTTAGTTTTCTTTGTCTTCCTTTCAATACAATAAGAGAACACATAAACAAAAACACTCACAAATGAAAAGAATATGGGAAAAAAATAGTAGATGTCATAGACCATATCAAATTATCAACCTCCTTATATATATATATATTTGCTAATTGAACCTCCTTAGATGTATTAGTTGAATGAAAATTATGAAATTAAATTAAATTACCTATCAAGATGACAATATATATAAAGTTTCACGAATAAAACATAATATGTTTGGTAAAAAAAACAAAAACTAAATAAATTAATATGAATTTGACCTCAATCTACTCGAAGTTGGTAGTAGTTCTAGCAGTGAAAATATTTATACTTGAAAATTGCACCTCAAGCTGGTGAGTAATTTCATTAATATTTTCATTTACAATACAAAATTTTAATATAACTTTAGTATACAATGTAAATGGGTCAATAAATATTTAAAAGTTAATAAATATGGCTATTCTATTAATGGATTAGATATTATCTTCAAATCCATTTAATTAACTTTAAGTGCAAATCAAAGTTTCTACACTTTTTGGCAAAAGACAAGATTGATACTAAGAATTTTACCTCAAATGCTAAAAGTTGATTTAGAAGTAAACGCAGTTATAATAATACTCAAAAGAGCGTGTGCCATTAAAATATTAAATAAAACTAAGAAAATAGATTGCAATTCTCTTTCTACCAAGAAAGAACATCCAATTTTGTGTGTTGATTTGGTTAAGTTTAGCCTATTTCAAATACAAATTTAATTTAAGAATTGTTTTTTTAATTGGCATTATGTGAACTTTTATAATAGTCAAATTCCAAATCATTCAAAAAAAAAAAAAAAAAAAAAACTTTTTTTTTTTTTAATAAGTAGTAGAAATTTTATTGATAGAGAAATAGCTTAGTATATAAGAAGTGTACTAAGAACAAGAAAATTACAAACAACCATCAATAAAGTGTAACATAGAAAGAGCAGGCTGACTACTCATAGCCGCCATCCACTCCACCATAGTATGCAGAAAAGTCAATTTTAATTCCATAGAGTGTCGTTCTGAATCTTCAAATGCCCTCATGTTCCTCTCCCGCCATATCAGCCACATTAAGCATGAAGGAATCGCGTTCCATATCACGTTTTTACTGGAAACATCTCTCCTCCTCCAGCAGGCTAATAACTCAGAAACCTTACACGGCATAACCCATTGCAGCCCCACAATGCAAAAAATAAAGGACCACAACTCACTAGCATAGTCGCAGTGGAGCAAAAGGTGATCCATTGATTCTCCTGCCCTTTTACACATAAAGCACCAGTCCAGCACCTAAATCTTCCTTCGATGTAAGTTATCTATTGTGAGGTTCTTTCCATGCGCTGCCAGCCAAATAAAAAACACCACCTTGGGGGGAACTTTAACCCGCCAAACACTCTTTCCAAGGGAATGTGCGATTACCCCCGGCACAAATGATGTGATAAAAAGATCGGACTTCGAAAAGTCCACTCCCAGTATGGTCCCACCGCATCTGATCTGCAACATTCCACTCAATCTTAATATTATAAAGGGTCTCCATGAATGTTGTGAAATCTGCCAACTCCTAATCCTAGAGAGCTCTTATCAGAGTCACTGACCACACCATCTCTTCATTGTGCCAATTTAGATAATCGGACACCAATGCCTGTTTATCTTGAGCAATGTGATAGAGAGTAGGGAAAAGATCCTTTATAACCCCCTCCCCACACCACCTATCGTGCCAAAAGCTTACTCTCTCTCCCGAACCAATGGAAAAGGATACATACTTGCTGAAGTGCTGGCACCCAATCTGATATGTTTCCATAGACAAACTCCATGCCCCCCTCGATCTTCCTTGGTGTACCAATCTCCCTTCCCCACACCATATTTGCTAGCTATCACTTGCCGCCAAAGTGCCGTATTTTCTGTTGCAAATCGCCACAGTCATTTGCCCATTAAAGCTTGGTTAAACGGGATCGTCTGCCTAAGCCCCAAACCCCCCATTAGAAGAAGGGTGCATATGGTTCGCCAGTTAACTAAGTGATATTTGAACTCCTCCCCGATTCCTCCCCCATAGGAAGTCTCTTTGAATCTTTTCAATACGCTTAGCTACACTCGAAGGTATGGGGAATAGCGAAAGGAAATAGGTTGGCAAGCTTGAGAGGGTGCTCTTTATCAAAGTGAGCCTACCTCCCTTGGATAAATACAGCCTTTTCCATCCAGCCAAATGCCTCTCCATCTTCTCCAAAATAGGATTCCAAATCTCTTTGGATTTATATCGGGCTCCTAATGGAAGCCCCAAGTACTTCATGGGAAACGTAGTAATCCGACCTCCAATCACTTGAGCCAAATCATGAATCCCGTGGACCATCCCTACTGGAACAATCTCAGATTTCCCCAAATTAATATGTAGACTAGACACTGCTTCAAAGCACGTTAATACCCCTTTCAAGTGTAACAGCTAATCCCGATCAGCTCCATAAAAAATCAATGTCGTCAGCGAAAAGAAGATGTGATATCTTCAAGTCTGGTCTATTGTAATTATTTACAGCAAATCCCTCCAACAAAATCTCAGAAACCGCCTTATCCATCAAACGACTCAAGGCCTCCATGACTAAAACAAAAAGAAGAGGGGAAAGCGAATCACCTTATCTAATGCCTCGAATACTGTTAAAAAAACCACAAGGGGTTCCGTTAATCAAGATCAAGAAATGGACTGTGGACATGCAGAAATACATCCAATTACGCTATTTAGCTCCAAAACTGCACCATTCCAGCATATACATAAGGAAGTTCCAGTTCACATGATCGTATGCCTTTTCCACATCCAATTTACAAAGTAATCCAGGGATTCCGGATTTCAATTTGATGTCCAAGCATTCGTTGGCGACCAGCACTAATTCTGTAATTTGTCGCCCTTGGATGAAAGCGTTCTAAGTAGGGGATAAAATCGCCCCTAACACTACCTTGAGACAATTAGCAAGAATCTTGGATCGAATCTTGTATACACTTCCGATCAGACAAATAGGGCGGAAATCCTTCACATCTGAAACTCCTGGCTTCTTAGGAATAAGAGCCACAAAAGTCGCATTAAGACTTCTTTTGATGGACTCATGTTCATGGAATTCCTGAAGTGAGTTTAGGACCTCTAGCTTCACTATATCCCAGCAGTGCTTGTAGAAAGCAATAGTGTAACCATCTGGGCCTGGAGCTTTCTCTCCATTCATCTGATTCAAAGCTGTCACCACTTCCTCCTCAGAAAACGGACCTTCTAACTGCGTAGCTTCTGCTGAATCGATGGTATTGAACTCCACTCCCCCCAACACAGGTCTCCAAGCTTCTCTCTCAGAATAGAGGCCTTGATAGAAGTCCACTATTCTGTCCCTTATCTCTGATTCAGACTTCCATTGTTGTTCCCTGTGCTGCAAGCTTTCAATGTAATTATTCTGGCGGTGAGCATTCGCAGTTCGCTGGAAGAACTTGGTGTTCTTATCACCTTCTTTTAACCATTGCACCCTCGATTTCTGTCACCAAGAGACTTCATCCAGTAGCAGTGTCTTTTCCAACTCAGCTTGCGTACTCAATCTATACGATTTCTCTTCTGCTGTGAGCAGCCCCTGATTTTCTTTCCCTTCAAGCATCTGTAATTCATGCATTAGATCTAGCTTCTTTATTCGAACATCCCCGAAACACTCCTTATTCCATTTCTTGATGTCTTTTTTCAAAACTTTAAGTTTGCTGGCCAAAATGTCACTGGGACTTCCCTGAAAATCATACCCTCCCCACAAATTCCTCACATTACCCACAAAATCCTGATGATGCAGCCACATATTTTCAAACTTGAAGTATGATTTACCTCGCTTGAAGTTTCTGCATTCCAGTATTATCGGGCAGTGATCTGACACAAAATGCAGTAAAGCTTTTTGCATCAATTGCGAGAACTGCTCCTCCCAATCATTGGACACCAGAAAACGATCGATGCGAGATTTTGCTGGTAGGTCTTGATTATTCGACCAAGTGAATTGCCCTTCCAACAGAGGAAGATCCACCAGGCCAAGCTCGAAAATAAACTCAGAAAATTTTTGCATAGCCCCCCATATGCCGACCCACCCCCAACTTCTCACTCGGAAATCTGACCACATTAAAATCCCCTCCAATACACCACGGCACGCCCCACCAAATGTTAACCCCAGCCAACTCCTCCCATAAGAGACCCTTATCTGCATCTACATTAGGCCCATAACCCCTGAAAATGCTCATTCTACCTAATCTTGGATATTCTTGAATCTGCAAGAAATGGAGTACTAACCTTTGACACAATTCAGAACTTCAACTACACGTCTATCCCACATAATAAGAATACCCCCAGAGGCACCTTCAGACTCCTGATATGTCCAATCTGCAAAACGATTTGCCCAGAGACTCAGAATCACTACTCGCCCAATATGTTCCATCTTTGTTTCCTGGAAACAAATAATCTCCCCATTCCATAGCTTGAAAGCATTTTTTATCTGGGCTCTCTTCTCCCTGCTATTCAGACCTCGCACATTCCAGGATATGATTTTCATATTCATTAGGACAAAGTTGATCCCCGAAGCCGCCGACCTCCTCCCAGTTTGTGAGAGGACTCATAGTTTACTGAACTCGCTAAATTGCGTAATTCTTGAAGTCCCTTCCAAGATTTTTGTGTTGATTCCTGACCATCAGCTTCTGTTCCTCCATTCTGTCTCTATCTTCTTTCAATCACTTCAAATAATCGCATAGCCTCACTTTCAAATCCTTCGTTGGCCACCCCCATCAATTTACTAAATGCTGTCATGTGTTGTTGAACCCACTCTGATTGCTCATGAACTAAACGTTCTCCCTATGTGATTTCTCCATAACACGTTCGAATAGGAGAAATGTCAAGGACGTCGGAATCCTCCCTCGGCTCTCGTGCGAGGGTCTGGCTCGAGCTGGGTACAAGTGCAAGAGGATCATGAACCGTGACCAATATCTCCTCCGCCTCCCTGGCGTAATCCCCAAAAGCTGCGCCTCACGGCGAAGTAGACTTCTCGGCACCCCTCACTAACCTTGCCAACTGAAGTGAGATAGTCTCTCTGGCTATGAGTCTAAGAGATCGCTGGGATAGCAAATCAAAAGCGAATTTGCACTTTACTGGAACCTCCGAGATCATCCCTCGGTTTGTGTAGATCAACGCCTCCACTAAGTGCCAGTCAACTCTTATTTGATATGCTCCCCTTCCTGTGAGAAATGCTCTGCTCTCCTTTAAGTGTAAGTTGGGTAACCCATGTGAAGAATAAGCCAATGTGCTTGGCCCATTATCCACCAAGTTGGACCCATTTCTATTACGAGATCCCTCCGAGCCCATCGAATCTCTTATCTCATCGTTTGGCCCATTTTGTTGTTTTTTGGATCCTGAGGATTCCCCCGCCTCATATGTGGACCGTGGGCCAAATCCTTTGGTAACACGAGACTCACTCGGTCCATTAATGAAAACCGGGCCCACCTGCTGAGTGTTGGTTGTATCTTCATGTTTGTCATGTGGCACCCACTGCTTCCCCAACTTTGGATTGCCCTTTGCTGTCTAAGTCACTTGGCGTTGACCCGACTCATTTATGTGGATAGTAATTCCTTTGCCCAAGTTACGTGGAATCACAGGCGCTGCTTCAGGAAAAAATTGCCTTGGCATGATTCGCTCCATGCTTTTCGTCGTAACGGTAGCCCCTAAGTTTGAGTCAACCTTTCCCTCTACCTCCGGTATGGCGTTCACCAGCACTGCCTTCGTGCTGTCCTTCACCTTCTCGGTCTCCCTGTATTTTGTTTCGCATTTTCGCATATTCTCGCTCTTCGCTGCCTCGCGCTGCCCACCAGAGACCGCTTCTCTATATGATTTCAAGGGCCCCTCATCCCGACGTGGGTGTTTCCCCATTTCCATACCACCAACTCTGCCGGCTCCCCCTTGTAATTGGTGTTTGTTGGTCCTTGGCTCAAGGTTCAAAAGGATCCATAATTCCCTTCTAAATCCTTTCCAACCATTGTGTTGTTGCCCTTTCAGGATTACTATCCGTTCCCTACTTCCGCCCATGCCGCATTCCAGTACTTCTATATATCTCCCGAACTTGTTATTGTATCGCCGAATGATGAAAGTTTTTCCGTGTTCTCACAAGGTTCTGATGAAGGCTTTCTCACCTTCCCTAAAGATGTTTTCTTCCATGCATCGCCCCAACCATCGTACACCCTCCTTGCCCATGTAAACGATGCTCCGATGATAGGAGCCCTTTTCGGAAATTCTAACTTGTTTTGTGCCATCATTCACCCACACCAAATCAAACCGTTTCGATTCTATACGGAAGCTACATCTGTCTCCCATCCCCTCATCGACCACCAATGGTGGTGATGTCTCGAGAAACCTCACTCCCTTACGCTCGTGTTTTGCCCACACAACTAGTAACATGCCTTGCACAACATTGTTAAACAGGCAATTCATGAAGGCCTTTCCCAATAACTCTATGCTAAAAAGTTCTTTTCTTTTTTCTTTTTCTTTTTTTGATATGTAATGTATAATTTCATTAAAAAGAAAAACCATTCAAGTACACAGGGAGTATACAAAGAATAGGAAAAGGAAGAAGAAAAAAAATACAAGAGAGAAAAAGCAAAAAATAAGGAAGTCAGCAACCAAAGAGCTAGCGCAGAAATAAGAACTCAGCTAGAAAATCCAAAAAAGGGAAGGTGGAGAACGTAGAAGACTTAGAATTCCACTCACATGGGGGCATTTGATCCTTCCTATGTAACAAAATCTACTCCTCTATATGGTTTCTAATTTATGAAAGGGGGAAAAGCTTTAGTCCCAAACATTACAAGGATCCCAGAAAACTCACCTTCTTCCGTGAAGACCAAGCATGTGCCAATTGTTTATTCATATTCCCCGATCTGTAGAAAGATAAATATCAGTATAAGGGAACCATGAGGCTAGCCTCACAACTTTACATGAGACCAATGAGAAAAAAAAAAGGATTTAATGGAATCAAAGTGCTAATTTCTACTCAAGCCATCCTAGCAATACATCAAGCTCCCTGATCTTTATTCTGAGAAACATGCTTACTAGCAATAAAATGAATAGATCAAAGCTAAAGTTTTCATTAGGAATATCAAGGATGAAGTAAAGAGAATGGTAGATGAAAGTAATTTCTTTCTAGCTGAAAGATTAAATTAGAGAATGGTAGTGCAACTTCTAGGATCACTACCCCCATAAAAAATACTAGCTAACAATGTTTGTTGCCTATGGATTGTTTCACATTACCCATTTTCTCAAAATAAACTGAATTGTGGAGGAAATTCCTTGAGTGAGACATGAAACACTTATGAAGCCAAGGTATTTGTACATCTTCATATATACTGGTGGTCGCTTGCCATGCTATGCAATCTTCCATGCCATGAAAAACTTGTGCATTTGAGACAAAGAAAAAACACAAAATATTGACTTAGGAACTTGATAAATAGCAACTACATAACCCTATAACATTAAGACTAGATGATTAGCAAGTATAGGATCAAGCTTATTAATTTCTTTAGTGGTAATTTTTGAGAGATAATTGATTGATATTTCAGCCTATTGACAAAAGAAATGATGCAGAAGAAGAAAAAGAAGAAGTTACCCATGACTGGCTCAGACTTGCTAAGCCAAATCAAGCCGAGGATGAACTTTGTCCACACTCACCAAGTATTCCTGGTTTCATCCAAATGCCCAAAAGAAAACCATATGAGTTATTTGAGATTAGTCTTATTCAGAGCCTAAATCAAAGAAAATGCACAGTTTTTCTTATGTTATATGGATTTTCTATATCACTTGTAAAAGCATAATAAAATGAGATGTAGGATGGTATTAAGTTTCGACACAAGAAAAATCCTACTAAAAAAAATAAAAAGAGAATTATTAAAGAACAAGTCCATATGCAAATAATAAAAATCTACTAGTAAAATTTCAGTAACATTCATTTTGGTATATTTTTCTTTTCAAATAGATAATCTGCCATACATTCAAATATCCCTGTATTGTTGCAAATAGTGGGTAAGGCAGATTGAACCATTGGTGTTAGTGTCTTTGTGATTGTGGCGAAAATCTGATAAATTTTGGTATTAATTTCTATGGTAGGAGTTTTTGAGAGACAATTAATTGAAATTTGAGCCAAATGATAGAAGAAATAATATAGCCGTGAACTTTGTCGACAGACTTGAGACACACACAATAATATTCATATTCTTTGTTGAAGTTCAAATCAATGTAGACAGTACCTCAATCAATTTATAGAGTCACTCAAAAAATAAAATGGAGATTTAAGAAACTAAAATAACCTATTAACAAACACTGAAAATTACTCAAAAGGACCTATTTAAAAATGAGAAGAGAACATTTGGCATGATGTTCTGATTGAATGAGACCAAAACATTCCTAGGCCCTAAAGGGTTGGAAATAAAAGTTATTGACCATGGATTAAAAAGCAAATGTAGAATATAAAGTTACCTCCTTGTCAAACTCTTCTTCGTTGTCCTCCTCTCTATCATACTCTTCTTCATCAGCTTTTCTTCATTAGACTTCGATGAATCAAACTGAGCAAGACCCATATAAATATTAAAGATTTATATTAAAGACCCATACAAATCAAACTGAGAAACACTCCGACAAATCTAACAAAAATCCCAACATTTTTTATTTATTTATTATTTATGGATATTTATTGAACCCATCAAACATTTTAATATACATCACAAGATAACCGAATCTAAGCAACCACAATATAAATTGCTTAATTTAAATACAATTTGATAAATTCATCTAACCTACGTTGTTAGTAATTTTTTTCCAGTGGAAATTTCTGGTTGATATTGAGAATTTTTC
>OU015769.1:23801960-23874453 GCA_907173295.1 Fagus sylvatica | reverse complement strand
CTCCGCCCCTGCAGATGAAATTATTTTCTTTTATCATTATTTTCTTTTTAACAAAACCTTTTTGAAAAATCCCTCAAGCTACCAGGAAGCCACAAATTTGACAAGGTACTGAGAAACGAGAATAAGGTACTGATATGAATTTTATTGTCAAACCTTTTCTAATATTTGGTCTCCAAATAATTGAATAATATATATATATATATTAAATGTAAGCTAGATATATGTGCACGATATTCGTTTCTCAGGAACCAAAGATAAGGTAAAAATATAGCCAGTCTTTTCTTTTCTTTGATTCAGCGACTACACACCAAGCCCAAAACTGGATAAGTAATTGTGGGCTTATTGATTTGGGCTTCAAAATCCCCTAAAGTGATTCCAAATCTATAGACAAAATGAATACAAACTCAGCCCGGAAACAAACATTCCAAAAGCCTGCATTAGAATTGTCTTTTGGACCTATTCTTACCACAACCCTCTCCTCATGCATAGCTTTTCCGATCCAAAACAAACCTTCCTGAGTTCAAAAAGTTTGTTCTAAACTCATGGACTCAAACCAATTATTCATTACTATTGAGACTTCAGACATGTCTCAGAACTCAGATCTGGAACAGGATGTTTATGGGACAACCCAACCAGCATGCACACTATGATTTATGGAACCCAAGAGGGACTATGCCAAGAATTCTCAACCATCACCACCACTCAAATTCCTATGAAGTTGGTAAAAGCGGGAGCACCTCAATACGATAATATAATGTAGAATAAACAGATCCTGCACTACTGAATCTTTAGAATAGAATACTTTAGAAAAAAAAAAAAACTAACTTTAGAACAGAATAGCCAACTTGAAACAAAATTTTCATTTGTCCACTATCAGAGCAAGGAAATTGCATGGAAACCCTCATATTGGGTTAAGGAATGTTTCATAAGACCCTCAAGCTCTAGATAGACTCTCTTACCATAAACACCTGTTCTACACCTATCTTGATGCAGCCAAGGAAGGTTTTTTTGTTGCTTTTGATAAGTAATAAGAGTTTTATTAAGAAATCAGGTATAAGAAAATATACACCAGGATTATACAAGATGTACAATCCGACATTACACCTGAAAAGAACAAAGGTCTAGAAAATCTAAAAAAGTAGAACAAGAAAGACATCCCGAGGCCGACACCTATTCAAATAAAGTGTTTAGGACAATATGCTTCAGATCAGCTGTGTGACGCTTCACAGCCCTCAAACTGCCTAGCATTGCGCTCTCGCCAAAGGCACCACATAAAACAGTGTGGGACACATTTCCAAATCACATCGTGCCTATGGTGACCAAAACAGCCCTGCCAGCATGCTAACAAATCTATAATCCTCTCTGGCATCACCCATTGGACACCAAAAAAATCTATAATCTTTTTTTGTTGCTACTTCGCAATGTTTGTCTATTCAAGATTATTTTATGGTGAATGCATTCAAAAGTGTAAAGAGAGTTTTGGGAGCACTGCAGTCACCAGACCAAGAATTATTTAATTGAAAACAATCATTTTAAGTTTCTTTTCTGTTGCCTTTTCTGAAGGGGAGGGGATGGGGTGTGGAATTTGTCTCTAAGCGATTTAGAAAAGAGTGGAAAAAAGAAAATGATGAATCTATGATCTGCAAGAGTTTTATAATTACCTTCCAATTTTTGGATGGTGATCTCAAAACAGCTTGTCCCTCAGTCAATGATCCCATACGACCCATGCCTTCCCCTTCAGCAGTTAGAACCGTAGGCTTCCAACCTCTACCAACGTCTTGTATAACCTTTGAAGCTTCTGTTACAATGACCTACAAGATATGCAACTCATTTAAGTTTTTTTATCTATTAACTGCCTCTTTTTTGATAATGTGATACTAAACATCAGAAACCCATGGAACAGTGAATGTGAAGAATAGATTAGCAATAGTCAAATGGATAACAAACTAAGAGAAAAAAACCTTAAACTACCTTTCTCAGAAGTCCAGGGTTAGAAACCCCTTGAACCTGTAGTTCATCCACAGGTGCAGCTTTTCCATGTGCTATACTTTCAACTCTAAAGGTATGGATTCCATATACTGATTGCAAGCAACCTATTGAGACCAGAATGTTAAAACGCTGTAAGTCTTTTTTTAATGAAGCATTTGAAACTCTACATGGGCATACAACCAATAATGACTGGGAAGAACAATATATGAATGTGATCTGAAATCATTATATCAGTAATCATATTACATAAAGCATCTGAAAAGGCTTGCATTGGTACCTTGTTCAATGATGATATCAATCACCATGGAAAGTGGAACATGCTTCTCGATTGTCACGGTTCCCCAAAAAGGTATAAATGAAGGCCTTGAGACCTTCATAGAGAGAAATGAAAAAATTACATCTACACTACTTTTTCTTTAAAAATAACAAGAGGACAATACAAACAATTTGTATACCTTGTAGACTATCTCACTAGGTGTAACATACAGTTTGCGCGAGGAAATATCCTTCTGAAGCACATATCTCTTAATGGGCAGATATAGCAGCATAATGATGCCCACTCCCCAAGCTAAGACCAGCAACAGTGATATAGAAAGCCATATAACAGTGTCATACTTAATGCTATTTCTTGCAAGTTCTTCAAAGGAGGCCAAGTACAGTATCTGTTCAGAACAATTTGCAGCTTCTTCATCATCTAACTCAGATCCAGGATCACTAAATAGATGATCCTTCGATGACCTCAGTTCTGATAGACCATCCGTATGACCCATCAACATTTCTTCGAGCTCAAAACTAGAAGTAAAAAGACATAAACATTCATTATTAAAACCACTAATACCTTTTTGGTGTAAAAGTATTATTTTCCTTTAGGTGTGCAATGTTTTAACCAACAAAGCAAATGATCCATCCAATCCGTTGCTTAAGTCAACATATTTTTATGAGAAATCAGACTATCACATTACCAAATGCTAGTAGATCAAGATTTGGAACGAGATTTAAGGGCTCTACAATAATCAAATGCACCCACAAGTGACATATAACACTGGATTCACAAGTTCTTTTGTTCACCCTTGAACCATAACTGCGCTCAGACAATATTATTGGTGAGAGAGAAAGAGACATAGATTGTTTTCTATGACATTTTGGTGATTACACTGCATGTCACTGTTTAAAATCCAGAATCAGGCCATTTTGGAGTGACCAAAGCCCTGACTTTCTGTTTGTACCACCCACATTAGCTCTCGAACATCGAACCATGAAATTAAGAGTTAAAAAAAAATCTGAAAGTGCCAATTGCTAATATTTTGGATTCTAGCTAAGCCAAATTGATTTCCCACCATTTTTTTTTTTTTTTTCTAAAAACAAAAACAAAATATTATACTTCAACACTATATAACATACAGTTTGATTTAAATTCATAGGCACTACATAACATGAAATGCCTAATTCTTTCCACATTTCCTCTAAACAGTACATTACAAATTTGAGTGGTATTATTATAGGTAAACTATAAAAAATGTCAGGAACTTCTCTGTTATGTTGTTATCTACGCAATCTAGTCAGTAATCATTACCTAAGAATACTTTGGATGAGAATTATTTAATTTAAAATAAAAATTGTCACAGTTTGTAATGGCACGTAGGTGATTTCACACCCTAAAGCTCCGTTTGGTTCCCGAGAAAAGGAAAGAGCTTCGATTACCTGTAGGCAGCTGAACTACACCTCAAAACAACTATCTTTCACACTTTCCTTTTCCCTCGGTTTTCTCGGGAACCAAACAGAAGGTGAACCTTCGATAGACTTAAAAAACAAAATGCCATACCACCAAATCAAGTTATCAAAATCCGATAGAGAGCAACAGATAGGTAATAAACAACTAGAATTTAAAAGAGAGAAAGAGAAATGCTTAGAATTTTACCCGGAAAGGCTAGGAATATCAGAAACGTGAAATTTCGTTGGGGTTTTTTATGAGAAAAGTAGGGCGGAAATGGAAGGTGGATTAACTAAACTACCAGTCCAATAGAGTCTAGATCAGCTTAGTAGATCACTAGTAAATACTGCTACCGTTTATGTTAAAGCGGCTAATTGATCACCTGAGGAGGAAAATGTCAAATCAAAATGGTACCAAACATTCAATGCTGCAGGAAACTTAATACTTTCTTATACTTTTTTAGTATTTTTTTAAAAAATAGATGTTGAACGAAAAATAGATATTGAAATGAGGGTTTTTAAAAATATACTTTTTATTCTTATATTTTGGATTGTTTTCATTGTCATCTTTATAAAAGTTTCATTTTCATTTTGGTCTTTTTCAACCTATTTCAATTTTGGTCAATTTTGGTCATTGTCATCATTTCACTTAATTTATAATAAAAAAATTATTTAAATAGTATTTATATGACACATCACTGCCTAACATAATTTAAAAAAAAAAAAAAAAAAAAACCAAATAAGCATTTAAAAAATATTTTTTATAAAATAATTTCATTTTTATTTTTAATAATTTCAATTATTAATTATCAAAAAAAAAATTATAAAAAAATACAATTTATTTATTTAAAAAACTTTTCTCTATCTCTAACCATTTGGTCAATCTCAAAATCTCTCTCTCGATCCACAATGAGGTAGATGGTGACAATGTTGTAGGGTTGTGGTGTGGAGAAAGATGACGAGTGGGGTTGTGGCGCGGATCTCTGCTGGTGTGGTGAGTGGGCACTCAAAGAGGTAGTGAATCATGAGAGAGGGAGTGCGTTGGCGCCACCTCTATCCTCATCCCAAATGACTTGATTTCCTCGATTGAGGTGAAGCATCTCTCTTTGTTTACTATTTGGATCTTTGATTTTGTTGTGATCTTGTTTGGATTGCCAGAAAATGTGGGATTTGGGTAGCTGTGAAAATCTTGTTATTCATGCGCTGTTGAATATTGGATCTTGCTGTGAAAATCTGGATTGTGGCGATTTTATTTGTGAAACTAACTTAATTATATTCACTTGAATAATTAATAAAAGAGGTCTTAATCGATACTCTTCACTTAATTTGTGAGGCTTACTGAAAAATGAAAAATCACATGAATAAAGATTAAGAACAAGAAAAAATTATTTGGTTTTTGTTTGTTTGTTTTTAATTTAATGAATTATTATTTTTAAATTAAGGAATACAAATTTGTTTTTGTATTTTTATAGTTAATGTGGCTTTTTAATGTTAATTATTATTATTTTTTTATTTTATGAACCACGTCATCATTAAGTGTGACATGTAAGCAATTTCCAATACTAAAGTAACAACAAGGATCAAAATGAAAATAGATTGAAAAACTTAAGGACCAAAATGAATTTTTTCAAAATATATGGACTAAAATGGAAACACTCCAAAAATATAAGGATCAAAAGTGTATTTTGACTAAAAGGTTTACAATAAAAGAAATAATACTCTAGAAACCAAATTATAAAATATATGTGATAGCGTGGAAAAAATGTGAGTTTTCAAAAGTTTACATGGTAACTTTAAAATAAACATAAAGTCTATGGTTTCAAATCGACTAGTTACAAATAAATACAATAAATGGCATGTGACGTAGATAAGGCGAGCATGACATAATTTGCTTTGCTCAACCACTGGATCAAGACTTGCTTTATGTTCAACTCGATAAAAATAAAAGTTCAATAGATCACGCGAGACATTCCGTTACCTAGATAACGAGCCACCACTTGCTAGTAAATGAATAAACACCCATGTGTTGAACATGCTTTAAGTGAGTGATGCATGACATCCAAACCACAAGGAAATACAACTTCGTTTAAAAGAAAATATTATCTAGAGTAACCGACACAACAACTTTAAAAGGAAACCAACATGAAGAAAAAATATATACAATTTTTGAGTGACTTAGAGCATTAGCATAAGATGTTTTATAACATCTCTTTTTTCAAATTTTGTCTATTCACTCATAAAATTCACTCTACATCAGCTCTTTCATCACCTTTCATTTCTTCAAAACTGCTACAGTAGTTCTTCAAATATGAAAGATTACTATTCATCTTTCATACATTTTTTTATTAAATTTTATTCTCCCTCTTCAACTCCTCTCTCTATCTCCCTCATTAACTCCTCTTGTAATAAAAGAATATTTAATAAAATAGATAAGAAGATAAAGAGTGGGATGTAGGGTGTATTTTAAAAGTGAGTAGTTAAAAGCAAAAAATAAAATTGAGTTTTATCTTCAAAATTTGAAATTTTTTTAAACAATGCCATGTGAATACTCTTATCTTTTCATCAAAAAAAAAAAAAAAAAATTCACTTTTATCATCAACATTAATATTAAAATAACTAATTTAAAGAAAAGAATCATCTAACCACCAAATTTGTGGTCATGTTAGTCAAATATAGATAAAAGAAAAAATCAAAACATAATAATGACTTTTTTTTCTTCCTTTCCTTTCTTATAAGTTGTGTCATTCTTTTGTTTTTGGATTTTTTTTGTTTAATAATATTGTTTTTAATACTATTTTGCAAGAAAATACTGTTTCAAAACATTTGAGGGAAATAGCCTTCTCGTCGGTTGGACAGACGAGTTCCAATTGGAACTCGTCTCTAGGAGAGACGAGTTGCACTTCAATTTTGCAACTCGTCTCTCCTAGAGACGAGTTCCACTTCCATTTTGCCACGTCTCGCTTCAATTTGCCATGTCTGCATTTGCCACGTCTGCGCAGTCGGAGAAAAAGTTCCAACTGGAACTCGTCTCTTCTAGAGACGAGTTCCACTTAAAATGAAAAAAATATCTATCTCCCCGCCAGCCCGCCTGAAACACCATGAAACTTGAAACTCTCAACAACTCTGTTTCTCTCTTACTCTCTCGGTCTCAAAAGCTGAAACTCTCTCTGTCTCAAGTCTCTCTGTCTCTCTCTCTCCGTCGCAACTTCCTCTCGCTTGCTCCGGTGACCACTGGAAACCAGGTAAAGAAATTTCTCTCTCACCTCCCCCTTTTAACTTTAGAAATTTTGGGTTTCAGAAAGTTGAGTCCTTAGTTTCAAAACAGTGTATTTTTGCTCAATAGTTTGAAAAATAAAAACCCTCGAGCTAATGATGACAATCAGCCCATTCAAGGGTTAGTCATCAGATTTTACAAGTTTTCTCTCTGTAGCTTTATTGTTTTTTGTTTTTTATTTTTTTAAATAAAAATTTCCCTATAACATTGTACGTACCTTGCAATGTATATTTAGAAATTTTAGCATTTCCCTATTTTTCTTTTAGAGTATTTAAGTTGTAATTTAGTGCACTGGATTTGTAGACTAGATTTAGTGCACAATAGGTTGAAATATTTAGATCCAGTAGACTGGATTTGACAGCTTTTGGAAAGTTTGGAGTTTGTGCCCAATCCAGTCTACTGGACCACGAATCCAGTCGACTGGATGACTGATCCAGTCGCCTGGATTGGTGGTCCAGTCGACTGGATCTCCACTTACTTATCTAAAAAATATCAAATGCATCCAGTTGTCTCATCACTCTCATGTCCATTAGTTGAACTAATTCCTTGTTTTTACTCTACTGCATCCCACTCCAATAGTATATGGCCTTCTTGATGACGTGTATTAAACTTTATTAGCATTTAATGTCCATTGGTATTTCTTTGCAATAATAAGAAATGTATTTGGATATGTATGTCTATTGGTATTTCTTTGCAATGAAAAGAAAGTTGAAAAATCCACTATAATAATCTTGATCATGTTTATAACACTGCTTTGATTTGATGGTTGCAGTAGTTGTCATTATGGAGCCTCGGCGTTTTGTGATGGATCCGGGTCCTAGTGACCCCTCTGTGTTGACTAAACAGGATAAACATATCTCAAAGCAAATTTGGGAAGAGGGATTGGTATGTATTTAATTTATTTATTATTTGATTATGTTGGGTTTACCTGTTGATGGGGAAGTATTGGTAGGGAGCACCGAGTTAAATTGGTCTGATTTATGTCTTCAGTTACTTGGTGTCTCTCCTCCTCCAAATAAGTTAGATGGGTCACGTTTAAATATGAAGTGGCTCCAAGACACGTTTGGTGTCCTACATGATGATGCTAATGAGGTGACAGTGCAGCAGTATACACGAGCTTACATCTTAGAGCTCCTTGGGGGTAGTTATTTTGCTGACAAGTCTAGAGAGAAGGTACACCTTATGTTCTTGCCAATGTTGGAGGACTTTGATGCTGCTGGACGGTATAGTTGGGGTAGTGCAGTTCTAGCATGGTTATATAGAGAGTTATGTAGAGCCACTGACCCGGATTCATGTGACATTGCTGGTGCACTAATCTTGGTGCAGTTGTGGGCATGGTCTAGATTTCCACACATATCACCTGCAATAAAGTCTATTCAACCGATTGCTGATGCTGATGTTGATGTTGATGCTGCCCAACCATTGCCAGGGGGTCCTTATGGCAATAGGTAAGTAACTATTTTGTTTTTTGTATAGACATTGAACATGTTCTTCGTGATTAAGACACTTTGCCACTATATTCTAAGTGCCTTTAAGAGTTTAGTATTAATTTATGTAGCTTTTTTGGGCATATAGGAGAAATTTAAAGCAATCTGTAATAAAAAATAGGAGTCTTAATATTTTCTATAGATGAATACTTTCTATGTTATGGTCAAAACGACATTTTCTTTCAATATTTGTAGGTGGCGCAATGCGAAGGACGTGAAAGATGTGTCCACTCATGTGCTTGAGCAGTATCGATCAGACTTTGCTAGGCAACGTCCTGATCAGGTAACGTGCTTGTTTTAATTACATTGTTATTGTTATTATATTGTTATTCAATACATGGTGAATTTGAATTATATTATATTGTTATTGGGCATATATCATTTATTAATGCATTTTATTTTTAAGCTTCTGTAGGTAATTTGGCAACCATATACAGATGATGTGTTGAGTTCGTTGCCTGAGTATTGTCGGATAGGGCAGGAGGTATGGCGTTCAGTGACGCCTTTGATATGTTTCCAAATCGTAGAGTGGCACTTACCAAATCGTGCTCTACGTCAATTTGGTATGCAGCAAGACATACCCCAGCCTGTTAATACCGATGAGAAACTACATGATTGTGATCTTAGGGGTAAGGTACATGAGAATTGGAGGCAGCGTTGAAGGAATTACATAACTATATGGGACCATCGACGTGAGCATGTTGTCACTCGTGACCAAATGGTTGGTCTCATGGCATATCATGATCCATATATGGATTGGTACCGTCGGATTACTCGACGCTTTATCAGTTGTAGGAGCGGATGTTATGAGATGATGGTAAATTTTTTAACTTAATAATTCCATGCGTCTTTGGATATATATCTTTGAATCACAATTTTTTACTGACATACTATACGTTTTGACAGACTTTGTGCAACATGCGAATATGCGAAATGTTTCATCCTGAACAAGAGTTGGATCCGGCGAAATTTATAGAGCTAGCAGCAGAGGCATATCAATTGGCCTTTAATGCACTAGAAGCTTCGAATGAGCTGCATCGGCTTGATTCTATTCAAAGAGTTAACACATAGTCTGACACCGGTACTCATCCAACTGTTCCTCCAACCGCTCCTCGGAGGCAATGTCCACGTGCGCAGCGCCCACCACGTCCACGTGCGCAGCGCCCGTCACGTCCATCCGATCCGAGTAATAGTATGAGTGTGCCTCCCACCCAGTTAAGAGATGCTACCACCGTTACTAAGACCACCCCTATGTCATCTGCCCATACTACCACCCCCATATCAGTTGCCCACACTACCACCCCCATCTCAGTTGCCCAGACTACCACCCCCATCTCAGCTGCCCACCATGAGCATACGGTCAGTTTCTTGACCCAGACATTTAGCCCACTTGCATCATTTTCAGGTGTTACCCCATCCTCACCCACACAGTCAGTTGGTCCAACTTTAGTGACCCAGTCAGTTGTCCCAACCTCAGTCACCCAGTCAGGTGGTCCAGCATCAAGCACCCAGTTAGGTGGTCCAGTACCATCCCTTCCTCATCCAAGTGGCCCTTCCTCAACCACCCAGTTAGAGGACCTAGTTCAGGATATTGAAGTGAGTGATCATGGTATGGGTAGGGGTAGGGGTAGAGGTACAAAACGGCCACAACCAGATATGCCTGTTGTACTGAAGAGGAACCCACCTCGCAATAAGAGGAAACCTTGTTGTGGGACTGAGTGATAACTTCACTCGAATGATACGTTTCTTTTTCTATACTTGTGTTCATTATTATCAATCTCACAATTTCAGTTATTTTGTCTGCCATTGATATATTGGTATCTATCTTTGGTAATGTAGGAAAAGCCCAAGGTTGTGGATGATGATGATGATGATGTTAGTACCAAAATGCGGAAGTTGAATGACCTTGAAGTCAATGTATAGCTTTTAACTTGCTATTGGTTGTTTGATATGTATTTATATTTGTATTTTTTATTGAGTTCATGCTCCATATGCACAACTGCTGTGGTGGGAGTTGGAGAGCCATTCCATATATTGGATCAAGAAATTGTAGCTTGACCAATATTAGTTGACAATGTAATCTAAAAACGTTGGGATTCTTGGACAATTTGTGAAGCAAAAGATTTGTCAAGTGAGCGGCTTAAGTTCAAGCTTGTTTGTGCACTTTGTAATTTTTTATGCTTGATTATTATGTTGAGGGTTTCACTTTTGTTGGAGATTGCATTAAAATTTCCTTTGAATGAACTACTTCAGTGGCAATTGTTTGCCCCATACCTAACATGGTATGCTTTTCCAAGTACTTTGCCCCCCATTTCCTTCCCACACAATTCTTGTTGATGGATCAACAACTGTTATGATTTTGTGTATAGAAATATTGCAACCTATGCAAACATGTTTAGCTCTTTGCTTCATCACCTTTTGCTCAAACGAGAAAAAACCTGTTCAAGTGAGGCAGTCAAGTTCTGTTTTATTATTATTTTTATTATTATTAAGCTCAAGATATCACCTTTAGCTCGCTTGTGACCTGCTCAAGCACCAACATCAACCAAAGAATGGTCACCATTTACCAAAGATTCACCAAAAACATTTTAAAGCATGATCCAGGCGCCTGCATCAGGGAGTCCAGGCGACTAGATTAGGCTCTGAAAAATTTTAAAAAAAATTTAAAGCTTGATCCAGGCGACTGGATAGTGTGTCCAGTCGACTGGATCAGGCAGAAAGTTTTTGAAGCTTGATCCAGGCGCCTGCATCTGCATAGTGTATCCAGGTGCCTGGATTAGGCTCTCCAAATTTTTAAAAAATTTTAGGGCTTGATCCAGGCGCCTGCATCAGGGAGTCCAGGCGACTGCATCCTTGCTCTGAAAAATTTTATATAATTTTTATAGCTTGATCCAAGCGACTGGATAGTGTGTCCAGTCGACTGGATCAGGCAGAAAGGTTTATCCAGGCGCCTGCATAGTGTATCCAGGCGACTGGATTAGGCTTTAAAATTGTTTATAAATTTTAGGGCTTGATCCAAGCGACTGGATCAGGGAGTCCAGGCGATTGGATCTGCGTTTTCTGGGTTTTTAATAACCCACGCAGACTTCATTTTCTCTCAGTTCTCTCATTCTCTCTTGATTTTTCTCACTCTCTCTCCCAGGGTTTTAGTCGAAAATCAATATTGACCATACTCCAAGCCCTCAATCACTCCCAATCACTCTCAAAACTCTCACATTCCAAAAACGCCAATTCAAAACCATAACTCCAATCCAAATGGCTCCAAAGAAATCCGCCGTGAGTGAAGATCCAAGAAAGAAAAGGCTCAAATCAAAGGGTCAATCGGATGAAGCTCCATCATTAGACAACACCTTCATTTCTTCCGTACATTCGGTAAGATTCCATGACAACATTAGCCGTAGAACGGTAGTTTTTGGAAAAATTGTTGATTTCCCTTACTTTGCTAATCACCACATTCATATTAGAGAGCTTTTTGAAGCTTAAGGATGGGAAAATTTCCTTTCAAAGCGTCAAATTCAATACACCACTCTTGTTAAACACTTTTACACACACTTTGAATTTATCCATTCCAAAATCACCTCCTATGTGAAGGGTAAATCCATTTCACTCCCCCATTCCACATTAGCCTCTATCTTAGGAGTTCCTCGCACCGGTGTTCAACGTTATACTACAAATAGTTGGGTGCAATTCGAAGGGTATGACCCTTTAGAGTCAATTAGGCAAATGTGTGGAAATCCTACCATTGAAGAACCCTATAGACCCAAAATTGCCGAGCTCACATTAGAAAGCCGACTCATTCATCACATCATAGCCCACAACATCCTTCCTAGGAGTGGTTCATACGAATACACTTCCTATCTAGACCTTTTCATAATGTGGTGCATTCTCAACAAGGTCAAACTTGATCTTGCATTCTATATTGGTTGGCACATGGACACTTGTGTCAAAAAGAAGAATGGCGCCCTCCCATATGGTCTCCAGATCACTACTATTCTTAATCATTTTAGAGTAGATTTAAGTGGTGAAAAAGAGACTTGAGACGTAAGTCATATGGATGTTTATGGAGAAACTACCATGAGACAAATGAGATATGAATTTAAGGATGACACTTGGGTTAAGAAAAACGCACCTGTGATGGAACAAGTAGGTGAAGAAGCACAAATGGATGAAGCTGAAACTGCAGGGAATGAAGAAGCAATGCAAGAGGATCAAGAGCCTCCAAGCGCACCTTCTAGCTCCTCTCGTGTCAATGAGGACAACTTCCAACTCATGCTTGGACGTTTGGACTCTTTGGCCACTAGCATAGGAAATATTCAAACAAGCTTCGACAACTTCTCATCTATGGTTACTAAAAGATTCTCGACTTATGATGAGCACTTTGCTACTTTGGAAACATCCATGGAGGAAATCAATGAGTGTTTGATTAATCAGGGCATATGTTAGTTGTCTTCGTTTTTGTTTTTGATGATGTCGAGGGGAGAAAATGACATTTTGTGGTGTATTTATTATTGGTATTATGTCATTAGTACATTTTCGTTGTGTATAATGTTATTAATCTTTTCTGAGATTTCTTTACACCTTGTTGATTTATTTTTCTTTTTGGATTCTCTTTTTGATTCAAGAAGTTACTTGTTTGAGATTTGAATATCTGTGGTTGATATGCTGGTATTAGTGTTCAAAAATGATGTATTCGATATTCCCAGTCTTTATGCATTCTATAGGGCTTAGGCCTGTCATATAGGTTTATAGCTCTGAGATATTTCCTTTAAAGTTGAAGGCACAAAGGGCAAAGTATTGGGGTGGCTGTAAATAGAGGCATGAATGAGCGGCAATTTCCATAGTTATTACAATTCGTGACTTGGTGTGACATTCTTTATGTTTGCTGGTATTTGTATGTTGGTTGGGGGATTCAAAAGGGAGGTCCTTGGAAGAGATGGAAACACTCTTTAATGAGAAGGTTAGGACAGGAAATACATGATGGCAAGGTGTGCATTGAAGAACAATTAAGTAACTCAAAAGAGTTATTTTTTTATGTTAAAGGTAGATTATCCTTGGTGTAAGAATGATCCTTTGTAACACTTGGAAAATTCATTTTTCCGTGCTTGATATATGATCTGGTTTGGTGTTGCTTATCTAGTAGTTGTCTTCGCTTGGATTGTAGGACTGTTCTAGTTGTATTTTTCTGATTTTGATTGTGTTTTATTCTGGTTTGCTGCATAAGCAGTTCGTTGTACTTGTGTGTTTATGAGTAATGAAATTTATCATTTATTGAAAACGATGTAGCATGGAACCAGGGTAGGGGTGCAGGGGTTTGTTAATGTTGCAATGTGGAGGAATGATGTGAAAGATAATGTTTATTACTCTCAACTTTAGTTAAATGCTGGGTCAATAAAGAAAACTAAGCATACAATTCAAAGTTTATCTTCAAATCCATTTAATTAACTTTAAGTGCAAATCAAAGTTTTGAGAAGTTCATAAAAGTGGAAATCAAGTACGAGTTGACACCATCTTTGTTCCCAGGTCGAAAAACCCCTACTCATACCCATATTTTTCCTTCGGGTTCGGGTCGAAAAATGGGCCCGGATCAGATTTTGCCAGGTCTTTAAAATATAGAAGTTGCAAAAAATTTTCAAAGAAAGGCAAAATTAGTTAAAGGTTGAAAAAAGAAGGATCCAGGCGACTGCATCCTTCATCCAAGTGGCTAAAAAATGGCCCAGTCGACTGAAACCACACCCCAGGATTTTCTGTCTGATCTAGTTGACTGGTACACCAATATAGTCGACTGGATCATTTAGGCCAGGGACAATCCAGTCGACTGGACTTCCAAATCCAGTCGACTGGAATGTCCTTGATTTTGAATTCTGCAGTTCCCAGCCATTCCAAAATTTTAAATTCCAAAAACCTAATAGCACCCCCATCAAATACTAGCATTTCACATGATTACAAGCACATGTACAATTACAAAAGCCTAATGGATACAAAAAATCATCTTGTAGCGAGAGAATAATATAAACAACTTTCACAATAATACCATAAGATGCTCATTGAGCTCAAATTAACCATTAATACTAAATGACTCAGTTTAATGGTTCACCAACATAAACGGGTTAAGGAAGCACCATGTACAGCTTTTTTACTAAATGAGAGGATGTCAAACAAAGCAAGAATACAACTCAGATCTAAAACTAAACACATAACATTATTACAAAGAGCAGAAATATTCCATTTGCAACCAAAAGACTCTTGCAACAAGGTGTCCACACAAAATTTGGAATCACTCTCTACCATTATCCAACGTTAATTCTCAAATTTTGCAAGTTGAAGTGTCAAAGAACAGTCTTTGTTTGGGCTCCACAGGTGATTATCCATCCAAAATATCTACAATATAGAAATAGAAAAGCATAAGCCAAAATAACACAAACAAAGTTGAGAGAACATAATTAAAAAGACATGTTAAGTGATAACAAACAAAGTTGATCAATACAAGTATAATATTCATAGTAACCACTTACCAACTTTGAGGCAACACCGCTTCTTGATGTGAAATTGCATTAGGACATTTTCTACGATTATGCCCCTCTTCATTACACAATCCACAACTCTGCTTATGTTGATTCTCCCTCCAATCCATCTCATTCCGAATTCTTGTTGACTTTGGACGACCACGTTGTCGAAGCAATCTTGGGTCAGGTCGCAACATAGGGAAGTTAGGGTCCTCCTCCCAATACGGGGCATCTTTCATCGGTTCAAAGTGTGGTTGATAGCAAGCTACCATTTCAGTAAGACTATAAAATGGATCGATATATTGGTACACATTGATGTGCTGACTAGCACAAGCTGCAATTACATGTAAACAAGAGATATAATACGCTTGCCATTTCTCACAACTGCATGTTCTATTAGCGAATTTCACCATATGTTTATGGTTCCCCTTATTCATACTGGTTCGACTAGGTTGTGTTTGGATTTGAAAGGTACCTTCATCCCGATTAAACTCTATGACGTGATGCAAACTTGCCTTCTCACTTCACTTCTCAAAGATTTCCATGGCATGTGTACTGAACTCTTGACCAGAAGTCAATTGAGCTTCAGTTTTCATGCGGCGATCATTAAAATAATGCACAAACTTGAAATAAATGAATTCTACCATTGCAGTAATGGGTAAGTTGCTTGCACCTTTCAGAACACCATTGAAGCATTCAGACAAGTTCGTGGTCATTGCCCCATAGCCCCGTCCATCATTTTTTGCTAATGTCTACTTTTCAACGTCTGTCTGGTTGTCCAGTATTTCAGCAGCATCTTTATTATAATATCTAATGGAGTCCATTCTTGCATTGAATTTTCTTAGCTGGTTCTGTTCACCTGCCATCCAAATCATGTTCTTCAACCGTTTGTCATGAAATCGCGTGTTGAAGTTGCTGACTAAATGTCGGAGGCAAAATCGATGATATGCATTTAGAGGCTATAATTTTTTCCACTGCACTGCATTCAGGATACCCCTATGTCTGTCTGATATGATGCAAAGCTCTCTATCTTTTGTGACATGTTTCTTAAGGCAACGCAAAAACCAATGCCAAGTATCCTTCGACTCTTTTTCCATAACTGCAAAGGCAAGTGGATAAATCCCATTGTTCGCATCAGTTGTCATGGCAATCATCAACTTGCCTTCATATTTTCCATACAAATGTGTTGCATCAATACTGATAACTGGTCTGCAATGCACGAACCCCTGAATTGAAGGACCAAAAGCCCAAAATACACTCTCAAATATAGCACAACCTACATCTGCACTCCAATATGTCTCCCATTCCACCTGTGTAGCCGGATTGGAGTCGATTAGTGCTTTCATAAACTTCGGCAACAACTGATAAGATTCCCCCCAATCCCCATATATGTTAGCAATTGCCTTTTGCTTGGCATCCCACACCTTGTAGTAAGAAACTTTTATGGCCAAATTGTGTAAACATGTGATGGCGCAACGTTTTCAATGTAAATAGTTTGGTCATTGGCTACATAACTCCTCACTTCTCTTTCAATAAAATTTGAATCAAATACCTTGCCATCTTTACGGATGTTGGGGTGTCTACAAGTGTGGGGACCATTGTATTTTGTAATCTCCCAAAATCCATGTGTACTAGGCATACATGCCTGCATTCTCCATGAACACCCATTACTGCAACATACATGTAATTTTGTTTTGTTTGACTCCTTCACTTTATATTCTTGATTACAGTTTGAAGAGTAAACCTTCAATGCATACTGAACCTCAATTTTACTCTTGAAAAACAACCCTTTTCTCAACTCTTGTGATTTATCCCAACTATCGAGTGGTTTCACCTTATCATCCAAAGAAGTGTCATTTATATTATCCCATGTGTTTGTAGTAAACGATGAAGATTGGGTTTGAGGCTAGGGACCACATCATCAACTTTGTCATCATCATCATCGTCATCATCATCATTATCGTCATCATCATCGTCATCATCATCATCATCGTCATCATCATCATCATTATTATTATCATCATCATCATTATCATTATCATCATCAAAATACGCATCATTATCATAATCAGTGTTTTCTTCTTCATCATTAACAGTAAATAATCTTAACATCATCATATCATGGTTTCCCTCTAATGAAACATACTCATGTCGAGTGCTGGGACCACAATCCTCCACCGATGTTGGTATCTCATGAAATTGTGGTGTACACCCTCCAACTGTAGAGGGTTGTGTAAAAGGACCAGTATCATCTACAGTCATTTGTTGTACATCTTCACCAACACAATCGTCCGCTTCTAATCCATCACCATAATCTTGTGTAAGAGGCTCATCACCTTCACCAACACAATTTTCCACACTTATATATAACTCAATACCTTTTAATTCAGGCGTTGCATCTAACATGTCAAACATGAGATTAACACCGTCGTCGTCTGTTATCAATAGAGTCATGTAATTAATGTGAGGTGAAATCACCTCTTGAGGACAACGGTATGTAACTGTTATACGATGAGATTGATTGTCCAATTGTAGTGCATTGAATATCTTCGTTTCCAATTCCACAAAACTAATCCCACGATGAACCCGGATGAACTTCATTTGCGACCCTTGATACTCAGCTCCATTTTGACCATAAATAATCTCCCCATTGAAGCGAAGATAGACAATATACATAGTTGGCGCCATGTGCAAACCTATTTAATTTACAATTAGTTAGTGACATATCCAAATGATAATGGTAATATTTTATATCCAAATGTTACTAAAAGTAAGTTTTAATATCCAGTAGACTGGAGTTTCTGCCCAATCCAGTCTACTGGATTGCCAATCCAGTAGACTGGATGACACGTATTTGGCTGATCCAGTCGCCTGGATTGATGGTCCAGTCGACTGGATGTCGTGTCTGGGAGCTTCTGCCTGACTCAATCGCCTGGACCACTAATTCAGGCGACTGGATTATTCAAACATATATACTTCACGTTACAGCTTCATGATTATTCAACTTAATACCACATACTTCACGTTATAGCTTGTTACTTCATGTTCAAACAAGAAATAGAGAGATGCTTCATGCTTACCAAAGGAATAATGTTCAACACCCACAAAAAAAGTTTATAAGCTAATAACTTTAAACAACATATAAATAAAAAAATGATACTAAAACTTCTTCCAAAAAATAAATCAAACAAATCTAAGATAATATTTGTTATATTAAACTATAAGCATATTTGACAAAATTTATATTGTTTTACCTTTTTATTGATCAATGATGTTGGAAAAGTGAACAACAACGAAGAAAACGATTCAAATATGGTTTAAGTGTAAAGAGGAGAGAGAGAGCAGAGAAAAAATGAAATGAAAGTGGCTGAAAAACCGAAATATTTCAATGGAACTCGTCTCTAGAAGAGACGAGTTCCACTTTTTTCCATTTATGGCCCACCGGTTCTCACCTGTTTTCATTTAAGGGCTAACCATATTTCTCTGTAAAACTCGTCTCTCTTCAGATAAATTCTTTTTTTAAGAAGGCAAAACTCGTCTCTCTTCAGATAAATTCTTTTTTTAAGAAGGCAAAACTCGTCTAGCCAAAATATATATATATATTTTTCTTAAATAATCTCATCTGTTCCAATTTCAAGTTCCTTTTTTTTTTTTAAATAATCTCACCTAAATGATTTCAAGGTCCTTTTTTTCAATGGAACATAATCTCAACTGAAAAATTTCAATGGAACTCGTCTCTGGTAGAGACGAGTTCCAGCCGAGATTTTTTTTAAAAAAAATAATCTCAACTACCAGAGACACCAGAGATGAGTTCCAGCCCAGATTTTTTTTTTTTTTAAAAAATAATCTCAACTGAAAATTTTCAATGGAACTCGTCTCTGGTAGAGACGAGTTCCAGCCCCTTTTTTTCTCTTCCATTTTAAATGGAACTCGTCTCTACCAGAGACGAGTTCCAGCCCAGATTTTTTTTTTTTTTTTTTTATAAATAATCTCAACTGAAAATTTTCAATGGAACTCGTCTCTGGTAGAAACGAGTTCCAGCCCCTTTTTTTCTCTTCCATTTTAAATGGAACTCGTCTCTACCAGAGACGAGTTCCAGCCCAGATTTTTTTTTTAAAAAAATAATCTCAGTTAATTTCAATGGAACTTTAGCAGAGACGAGTTTCAACCCAGATTTTTTTAAGTAACAGTGTTCGCGCTGGAGTAGGTGGGATTTAAAAAATTTTGTGCAACTCGTCTCTACAAGAGACGAGTTCCAGCACGAAAATTTATGTCACGTCAAACTGCCACGAAATACTATTGAAAATGCCACGCAATACTTTTCCACTGGAACTCGTCTCTACAAGAGACAAGGCTATCTAGCTATTTAGTTTCTATACAGTATTTTTTTGCAAAATTGTTTTAAAAATCAACCTATTGAGAAAAATTCCTCTTTGTTTTTGGGTTGGACCATCCTTCCTATAGGCTATAGCGCATATTGTATTGTTGTTGCCTTTTTAGACCAAGAAAAAAAGGATAAAAAAGAAAGAATAAATTCAACCAATTCTTGATGGACCCTTGACGGCCCACATCCATCTGTTTCGTCCAATAGGCCGTAGTTAGAATCTCCAATTAACGGAAAACACGTAAGAGTCAAGACGACAACGTCTTATTCACTACATCAAAACATTGCCTTCAACGGCACAGTTAGTTAAACGTGAAAGTACGAGAAAGCCCATGGCCCCCAAGTATATCCTCCTTCTCCCTCTCTCGCTGTCGTTCTCTTTCTCTCACGTTTCCAAATTCCAACACAACACTCTTTCATTTCCTATATCTCTGTCTGTCTCTGCCATTATTTCCCACCAAATACCTCTCTTTAGCTCCATTTCTCTCTCGCTTTGCCTCACTATTCCCCACAAATAATTTAAGGTACAAATTTCTTTTTCTTTTTAATTTCGATTTCGACTAATAGTACAAATATCTAGTACGTCTGTTATACGCAACATATATATATATATTTCTTATTTAAATAGTGTATTTACAACTGCGTTTCTTGTACGGCCTGCAATGCAATATTCGAGCTTCGAAATTGCGGTCTTTCTTCGTTTTTGTTTGTTTTGTAAGTTATATTAATTTTGGTTATTGAGAAGAATCTTGTTTTCCTTTTTTATTTATTTATTTTCATGTGTTCTTGATTTATTTGGCTTACTTGGCCTGTTAAAAATAGCTTACATGATTTCGTTTTTAGTTTTGGTAATTTTTGGGGTGCTTGAGTTTGAGATAGGTCATAGGATGAAATTTGAGTATAATTTTGCGTAAATTCGATGTGTTTGACTAAATTTGGGAATTGTGGGTGACCAATGAGTTCATGTTGTAGTAAGAATGTATGGAGGGTGGGAAATTGGGTTCAAATCATGCCGAGTGCGTGTGTAATAAAAAAAATGGACTTGCTGATTGTGAAAGGACTGTTTCAGAGCTGAAACTCTGATTTTTTTTTTTTTCAAACTTTGTATGAGTAAGTGGTAGCGTTAGGCTCCTCCTCGTCCCTCCCTTGTGGAGTTGTTAGAAGATCTTTCTGAGGTTCTTTTTGGCTGTCCCTCAATATACTTCTAGTATACTTGGGCTGTCCTCTATAAAACTTAAAAAAAAAAAAAAAAACTTACCAATCAAAAAAGGGGAAAAAAGGGAAATTTTTGACATGGAAATTAAAGGTTTTAATATATTTATAGAGAATATTGGGCCAAACTATTATGGAATATGGTTAATTTAAGCTAAATTGTTTACTTTTAGAGTGAAATTTCTTGTTCAATGTAAATTGAGATATTGGATTGCAAATTGAGGGTGAAGCTTTATAGAAGAACATATAGTAACCATACTTAAAGAGAGGATAAGCGGGCCTTGTTTGGTTCTCTGGAGTTCCAGAGTTGGTTGGAATCCAATTCTTTGGATCTTGGATTTAATATGGTAAATATGTAATGATAGAATATATATATAAAATATAATTCTTTCCTCTTAACCGAGGAAAATGCAAAGTGTACCCAGAACTTCCAGTCCATAAGAACCCATTTTCTTAAAAATATTATTTCTCAATAAATATTTGATTGGAATAATAGTTAGTTTTGTATTTTAAGTTTACTGAGATTATTGAAATTTGAAAGTAATCCTATACTATTTAATCACATAAGGCATTTGAGGAATATGAGAAAATGTGCTCTCTTTCTCTCTATAATATATATACATACATATGTATATGTATGTATGTCTTTAGTTATCATGGCTGCTTCTTTCATAATTTTGTTGTGAGTTTGTATGGCCATTAGATAGTTTGAATGATAGTTTTCTTTTATCTTTTAGTGCAGTTGAGGACATCAATCTGTGATCCTTGAAAGTTGTGCTTCCTATATTTATCTAAGTAGCGTACTCAAGTTGTAAGAGAGCCTATGGAGTTGATTAGGATTTGCAATTGAACCTGATAACTGAATGGATAAAAAGCAGCATATTGCCATTTTTACTACTGCCAGCCTTCCATGGATGACTGGGACTGCTGTCAACCCTCTGTTTCGTGCAGCATATCTTTCAAAAGATGGGGAGAGAGAAGGTTACCTTGGTGATTCCGTGGTTATCTTTGAAAGAGCAAGAACTAGTATATCCCAGCAACATCACATTCAGCTCACCTTCAGAGCAGGAAAAATATGTCCGTCAGTGGCTTGAGGAGAGGGCTGGATTTTCATCTTGTTTCAGTATACGTTTTTATCCTGGAAGGGTAATCATATCTGTAATTTTATGCAATCCTTAATGCACACACCTGCACCTAAATTAATCACTTTTGGAAGTGGGTTTAACATGTTCCAAAAGAGAGTTGAATGTCTAGTTGTTCCCCTTAGTAGGGGGTGCTTTGTCTTTTGTGTGTATGCTAGCAATCAAAAGTTCTTCCTTATCCCTGTGAGACTTCATGAACTATGAAGTGCTTATGCCATTATATTCCCCTTAACCCACTTGTCTAATTCAAGCATAGACTCAACTCAACTATAACTAAGCCTTAATCCCAAATCATTTGCCTGTGTCTTTGTCCCAAATTCTCTGGTCTTGGATTAGGACCAACATTAGGCACAATATTAAACACCTGGTCTTCTGGTCATTTTCATTCTTAGTTTCAGTTGTGGGGAATGATAGTGATCCATTACATCACTCGTGGTGCAGTTTTCTAGAGATAAAAGGAGCATTCTTGCTGTTGGAGATATTTCAGAAATCATCCCTGATGAAGAGGCAGATATTGCTGTTCTTGAGGAGCCTGAGCATCTTACATGGTATCATCATGGGAAGAGATGGAAGCTCAAATTCCGCCTGGTTGTAGGAATTATTCACACCAATTATCTGGAATATGTGAAGAGAGAGAAGAATGGACGGATACAAGCATTTCTTCTTAAACATATAAATAATTGGGTTGTTAATGTCTATTGCCACAAGGTACGTTTCTTGATAACTGTTAGTTTTCATGAAATATATTTTTATTTTTTGATTGTTAATAATTTCTGATTTCCTTTGTTTACCATTAGTTGTCAATTTGACTTTGTATAGTATTAGGCAAAACAGTTCAATGAGCTGTTTTTGAGTCTTGAATTTTTCTTTTTGTGTGGAGTACGATCATGTTAGTTATGTCTTAGTGGTAGTCTGGTAGGCAACCCTTTTGACGGTTTTTTCTTGTTACTTTTTTTTTTGATAAGTAAGAAAATTTCTTAAAAGAACAAACCTAGTATACTAGGTTAAAGGAAACAACAGAGAACTAAAAACAACAATGCTTATCAAATCCATAATGGAATTGATAGAGAACAGACCCAAAGAAAAAACCCACTCGTACAAAGTTTGGAAAAACAGCATTTTAAGGTCTACTATAGATCTTTCACAATCCTCAAAATGGCGAGCATTCCTCTCCCTCCAAAGGCACCACATAACACAATGCGGGACCATCCGCCAAACAACCCTATTCCGAGTATCTCCAAAACTGACCTGCCAACCAGCCCAAAGATGCAGCACATGACAAGGCATCACCCAAGACACCCCAAACAGACCAAGTTTTTTCTTGATTACTTTAAAGGTATTTAAGCAGGGTGATGGTTGTGACAACTTTAGGGTGACTAATGTTCCTTCTGAGCTAGTTTAGGCAATGAATCAAGCGTCTCTTAATGATTTAAGTAAAATCTTACTTTTGGTTATTGCTATATTTAGTTAGTTTTTCCATAACTTCACATGCAGTGATATTTCTATATTGTATGGAAACACAGAGTGTTGTTTCATTAGTGGCATAAGTAAGTGTCAACTTATTAATAAGTCAAGGGTAAGATAGGAATGTTACATTTAACCAAGGGCAGGGCAGTTGTTAATGGTGTTTAGTCAAATTCTGTTTTTGAAGTTGACTGTTTTCTATAGAAGTTTTGGGGGTAAGGGGGGGATTGTAATTTCCTTAAACCTCATGGGAGGTTGGTGTAATTTTCAAAAAAAGAAAAAGAAACTTACATACATGACTTATTAATGAAAATGGAAATACATGACCCTGCACAAAAATACCCCAAACCACCCTAATGAGAGTTGGTTGGGTTTAATTACCCAAATAACCAATCCTATTGGCATCGATTATGGTGATGTGTTGCACAACAAGTTAGTATCTATTGGGGATTGTAAGACATTTAGGAACTTTTTTGTCTGTAAGGTGTAGCTCAAAATTCATTAATGAACATGTTAGTATTAAAACAATACTCTTCCAAAAATACAAGTGTTTCTGACTCCTTGGCACATAAGTGAAAAACACTGATTGCAATGTGATTTGCCCCTTATTTTGTAATATCTTACTAATATATCATCAATCATATGATTTTTTCTTCTCTCTGTTGTTCCTTTACCTTCTGTTGTTAGTGTGATAGTATTAATAATTACAGATGTATTAATAATTATGGAGAAGAGATGGTGTGGACACAAGATATAGGTCTCCAATTACGCAGACCTATGGGTGTATATGTAAAAAGAAGATAGCCCAACCTGTGGCCTTATGGATGGAGCTTGCTAATAATTGGCCTAAAGACCTACTAATTTTAATCATTTAATAATTAGGGTTTCTTTTATGCAATTTGTTATTTTTCCCCTATTTGGTTTAGGAGTAGAAGATCTTTTCTTGCAAGCAAAGTAAATTTTTAGAACTTTATTTAAGAACTCCTGAGTTCAGTTTTGTAAGACACAGTTTGATTGATAATAAATTTTTCATGGAATTCTTCAATGGTCTAGTGCCGACTTCAGCCAACCTTAGGTGCTGACTCCTAGAGGTTTTTTTCTCTTGCTTGGTGTTGACTCCAAGCAGGCCTAGGTGCTGACTCCTAGGTTTTCCATCTTTATTTTCATGTTCTCTAATTTTCCTGTCACATTGTTTTGGTTTGTTCTACGTCAAGAGACTTTTAGAGTTACTAGTTTCTTTGCTTTTTTCGACATGCTAAATGTATCATTAGTAAGTGGACAATTCTGAGGAAAGTTGACTTTGCTTATTCTCAAATCTGTCATTGTTGTCTTGGAAGAATGTTTTCTCACCAGATTTTCTTTGTGCTGGGATTGCAGGTAATCAGATTATCTGCTGCCACACAGGATTATCCCAAGTCAATCATCTGCAATGTTCATGGAGTCAATCCCAAGTTCCTTGAGATAGGCAAGAAAAAGATGCAACAACAAAATGGGAAGCAAGCCTTTACCAAAGGCGCCTACTACATTGGGAAGATGGTATGGAGCAAAGGCTACAAGGAGCTACTAAAACTTCTTCGTGATCACCAGAAGGAACTAGCTGGGCTTGAGGTTGATTTATATGGAAATGGTGAGGACTCAGATCAAATCCAGGAAGCTGCTAAGAAGTTAGAATTAGTTGTTAGAGTTCATCCTGGGCGTGATCATTCCGATTCTCTATTCCATGAGTAAGCCTTCTTCCTATATGTCCAACTTTTATGTTAGAAATGTTATTATTGGTTTTATCTATAATGAAAAAGGGAAATTACAAGGTCTGGTCAATTAATAATGCCAAGCGAAATGATAGATCCTCTGAAGACATAGAACATTCACCTCAGGAGTTGAAACAAAGATTTCTCAATGTTTTATTTGAATGGGTTAATGCCTCAGGCCATTCTCACTTCCCCTCTTTATATGAGATGATTAATTCCTGTCATCTCACTTTGTAATCGGTACCTTTTGTACACATTTTGTGTACATGGGTGGTTCTTTATTTTAATGAATTATTACTTATCAAAAAATAAAATAAAATAATAATGCCAAGCACCACAGTAGTTTGGGGGTTACTGGTGGCCTTGTTCGACACTTTTGATTGGCTTCACAGTTTGGGGAACAAATAATGAAGCTCAAAGACTGCGGCTACTTGTGGTCTATATTGACTATCACTTTTTTTTGTGGGTGCTACGTGTTCCAGCATACCCATGATTCAACTTAACTGGTCCTGACTCCTGAGAAGCAAGGCTTGTGCCAATAAGTCAATGACTCATACCACAAACCCCCCCCCCCCCCAAAAAAAAACCCTTCCCTGGTGGCCCCTCCAGAAAGAGAAAAGGAAAAAGATCTTTACTGCCCATGGCAAAGAATTCTTGAGCCAATAATTGCAAAAATTTCATTCTGTTGCATGCAACTTCAGGGAAGATTGAATTCTGTCCAATTACTCGAATGCTTTTTGATGACCCACTTGGTATATATCTCCTCTAGAACCGCTCTTATCTTTACCACCTATAACCTCGTCTAAATATGCTTTTCTTATGCCAAACATGTTCTATTAATCTCTTTTCCCTCATAGATTCTAATCGTCCTTTTTTTGGGGGGAGAAGGGCCCGGGGGCAATTATATTATTTTTTCCCAAGTGGTGATAGCACTTGTTATTTAAGTTAAAGAAAGTATATCAACTGTGATGTATTGCTCTATTGTTTGGCAAGAAAGTATATCAACTTTGATGTTTTGATGTGGTGGGTTGGTATTAAGATTTTTTCCTCATAGAAACCTTCCAAAAACACTCCAAGTCTATTAAGATTTTTTCCTTTTTTTTTTTATTTTTCAGCAATAAAGTCTTTCTGAATCCAAGCACCACATATGTGGTTAGCTTCTAGATTGTCATCACGGTTGGTATTGCTACATTTTAAATTCTTTTTTCATGTTTCTATTTCAGTTACAAAGTCTTTCTGAATCCAAGCACCACAGATGTAGTGTGTACCACCACAGCTGAAGCACTGGCAATGGGCAAAATTGTTGTATGTGCCAATCATCCCTCAAACGAATTCTTCAAGCAGTTCCCAAATTGCTGGACCTATGATAACAGCACTGGCTTTGTTGAAGCCACAGGCAAGGCATTAGCTGAAGAGCCTGCACAGCTGACAGATACACATAGGCATGAGTTGTCATGGGAGGCAGCCACGGAACGGTTTCTGAAGGTTACTGAGCTGGACCAGGTACCTACAAGTAAACCGCCAAGAATTACTTCAAAGAACTTTATGTCCACATCTTTCAATTTGCGGAGGAACGTGGAGGATGCTTCAGCATATATTCATTTTTTGACTTCTGGGTTTGAAGCATCTCGAAGAATGTTTGGTGCAATTCCAGGGAGCTTGCAACCAGATGAAGAGCAATGCAAAGAGCTAGGGTTGGCTGTTCCTGCAGGAAAGCAAGGCTGGAGAAAATGATATGGTTAGGTTTCTTCTATGAAAATGGCTGGGGATTCTTTATCATTCATTCTCAGTCTGTGCATAAATTGGATATGGGTGTAAAGTTTCTCTTGTTCTTCTATGTTTTCTTTTGCCTAGAAGTGAGGATCACATATGAAGCATCTTTCCACGGTGTGATAACTGGTGTCTTTTCTCAAATGTTTGTTCTGACTGTAACATAATGTAGAAAACTCTGAAGGCAAAGGACATTGTAAATGGTATATTGGTATAAAACAATAATGGCCTGAGAAACCACCATTAACAAGTTTGAACTCTCCATTCAAGTATGGTCGTGACTGATTATAGCCCAACCAGGTCAAGTTATTTTAAGGAAACGATTGAATTTATTTTGATTGAGCATGGAAGAAAACGTTTCAGAATGTTCTAAAGGTGTGTGTGGTTATGATGGTTGATATTCAAGTAGATCTAATCAAGCGGAGCATTAGATGGTATTTTGTTATATTTTCACGTTTACATAGTAGCATTGGATGCTATGTATATAGAAAATACGTGAGAATTGATGTAGCATTAGATGATATGGATATAGAAAGTACAAGAGAACTGATACATGAGTAGGGTTTTTCTTTAGATTGATCAGGAAAAGAACTGTTATATCTAAAAAAAAGTGAGATTTTAAAAAGCTATATATAAGCAAATCAACAAAAGTTAATTCTAACACATAGACAAACTAGCTACCCTAATAAGACAATTTCTCAACAATTGATTTTGGAATTCTTGATTTTGGATTGATCAGGAAAAGAACCATTATATCTAAAAAGAAGTGAGCTTTTAAAAAGCTGTATATAAGCAAATCAATAAAAAAGTTAATTCAATCACAGACAAACTGGTTACTCCAATAAGACAATTTCTTGACAATTAATTTTGGAATTCTTGATTTTGGATAGTTGCTTAACCGATCTTGTTATTTGATGAGTAATGTTAAAATTTTGAGTTATATGAGTAATGATCTTAGAATGAATTTTCCAAAATAGAAGGATTTAATTGAGGGTTTATTATAGTTATCCACCCTCAACTATGGGAAAATTGCATTGTGTATTTTAAACTACAAAAATTGCAAATAAACACCCTACTTCGAAATTAGTTTGTAATGTTCATTAACTACCCAAATTATCAAAAACTAAATCTCAAATTAGGGTATTGGTTGCAGAATTTTGTAGTTTATGGTGCACATTTCAAATGCAATAATAGTTTATGTGGAAAATTATGTACTAATATGTTGATTTAAACATTAATCAAGATAGTGGGATATACATTGGATACTATAAGTTAAACTCAAATTGCTAAGAGTTTTGTGACTTAATATCTAATAGCATTGCCTGGTCTTTTACATGGGGAGAACTTAGGTTTGAAACCCCTAACCTTCGATTGTTGTTAAAAAGAAGAAGAAGTTAATCTTAAACTTGGACATTGATTGCACAATTTTATAGTTTAGGATGCACCTTATAAATGACCCATAATTTAAGGTGGATAATTGCTATTATTCCTTTGATTAATTATGGGAAAATTGCACTTTCCCGTTTAATAATAGTTTAGTTGCAATCTCTCTCCTAAACTTTTAAATTGAGCAATGCCCTCCTATTATTATTATTATTTTTTTATGTTAAGGTTTCTATTAAATTTAATGAAAAATTAAAAAAAAATTTCAACGTGCCTAATAGAAAATTGATCTTTTTCTTTAAATTTAACGGAAATCCAAACATTACCAATAATTAAGGGAGACATTACAATTTTAAAGTTTAGAAGATATGATCACATGACAACTAAACCGCAGTTAAGTGAGAAAAATGCAATTAACCAATTAATTATTAATAATATTTAAGTAATTCATTAGTCCAATTATCAATATGTGTCATAACTCATGATCAATAATATTCATAAATAGAAGTAAAAATATGTTTGTCACGAATGATAATAATGTCTTAAAAGAAGTTGAATCAAGCTTGTAAATTAGACTACACTCAAGTAAAAAACACTAAGAAATCAAACTTAAAATATGTAATTAAGCTCAAATGATTTAAATTTTAAATGCCTTTTCATTTTCAAATTTGGTTGGGAGCTATGAATGTTACACAACTTCCAAACAATAAAAAACAAATAAAAGTTGTCTAAATCCTCAAAGGCTTACCTTAACAAGCTAAAACTACGTCGTATTTCGTTCTACCCACCACTTTTCAAATCCAGTGGTAACGGCTGGGTTCTCTCTCTGCCTCTCTTCGCCACTTGCACGTACCCAAAAAACCCAAAACCACCACACCCAGAAACCTCACTCTCTCTCTCTTTCTCAGCTAGTCCAGCTCAACACCATTTATGGAATTTGTCCAATTCCTCATGCAAATTCAAGAACGCTGACTCTTAAAAAGAATCAAAATTTTCCTCTTCATGTTTTTGTGTCTGTTACGTGTTCTACGTTTCACTCAGAATGGCGACACGTGGGCTCAGAACCATCTTTCCCTTCTCATTTCACACCCCTTTTCATTTCTTGTTCATATCTCTGTTACAAACCCAGAACCCAGGAAAGCCCTGCCTTTTTGGTTCCAAACAAATATATTTCACAAATACTTTGTTTTTTGGGGGAAATGGATGATGGGAATTTGAAGGAGGAGGTGCTCAGCGAGGATGATAATGACTCCGTGGTACCTTTACAACTTTACCTTAAAATTTTTATATGGGAATTTGATGTATATTAAGTTTGTGAATTTGTATAGCTGAGTTCAGTTATTTCCTTGTTCTTTTACAAAATTGTGATTTAAGTATACTAGTTGAGTTATTGACTCTGTTGATTGTTAATTGTATGTTTTGGGTATTGAATTAGTTTTGTTTTCTGTTACATTGAGTAACATTTGAAGTGGGTTTCTCTGCTGGCCATTTTACAAATTTGTGATCATTGTGAATTTTGACTGCATTACTTCAGTTACTGACTCTGTTGATTTTTTGTGTGTATGTTTTTGGTATTGATCCTTTTGGTTGCTTATTGAGTGAAATAGGCCAAAATGTCAAAGAACTTCATATCTGTTTTTGTTTGTTTAGATATGAATTAAGTATTGAGATATTATTGATCATTTTGGTTGTCATTGGGTACTGATTCCCCTCCTCCCCAATAAGTAATGAATTTTACAGATTTAAGAGTGGGGAAAAAAAATTCATGCAACTTTTGTTGGTAGCAATTTTATGCCTCATGAAACGGAGGTCACTGGTTTGAATCTCCCCATGCTTTCCAACATGGTGATATGGGTTGATCCAAAAGCTATATTTATTGCATATTAACTCATTTTCATTAAACTTGATCATTATGTGTTGGTTGTTCAAGATATGAAATGGTCGTTTCTTGATATATATGCATCAAGTATTGAGGTCAGGTTAATTAAAAGTCATTATCTCATTCATTATTTGACCCCTTTATGTATATCAGTAAGGTAAGTATCAGTGATATTTGGAGCTTTAGATCCTTTTAAATCCATATTTATGTGGTGGTCATCATTTTGTTGATATTTTGTGCGATGATCTTCTTTCATGGGATAAAAATAAATGAACACATGAATGTATTCAATTTATTTGTGCAAAGTAGGTATCATTGGTGCTTATTGATATCATTGACATTATTGAGTGCATTTGGAAGGAAAGTTTACTATAGACAATCTTAAATTGATATAATATTTCTAGAAGCATCGCTTACACTTCGATAGTAGATTAGGAAAACTGTTTTTACTATTGTTGATAGAGTAGTTAAGGTCCTTCCATCCTGGGTTTTAAAGATTAATTTGCTTAATTTGTATGATCATAATCTTCGGAATAATAAAAGCATGCTGCACTCACTTCATATTGCAGATATTTCATAATTTAAGCTTGCAGTTCTGGAGTTGTTGAGCAAATGTAATTTCTTGTTCTATGATGTTTGGAAAGTGAAAGGACCATTATGACATTCAACATAAAGGCCAAAAATTTTGTGTTAAATAATGCCAAATTAGTCCAACATTAATGGACATAGCAGAATGTAAATATCCAATCGATTCTACACGTGCTAAAATCGAAATAGGATCCTCACTTCATGTACAACCAACATTATGAATTGACAATTGATCACTTCATAAGAAAATCTAATCAATGTTCTTGGAATGAAGAATAGAAAACTGGATACTTTCCATTTGATCTAAATTGCACATACTAATTACTACCTAACATTGAGCTTCCTCTTTCTCACATAAGCTAATGAAGTCTTATGTGTTCCAAGTTCCAACAGACTAGGATTGCAAGCTTTATTAGTTAAAAACATGCTTAGTTCAATTTTTCCTAGCATACACTGCCTCAAGAGCATAACGTGCTATTTTAAACCGAAAATCATGATTGAGTAATGAACGCTTTAAGCGACAAAACAAAGAAATCCTAATGAAAAGACCCTAGCTACACTATCATATTATACTTAAATATTGTCAGTATTAGAATATCCATATGCAAGCAAATGTATATCCAAAAGCAAAGAGAAAATGCTACTAAAATCCAGAATGTTGATAAGCACAAATGATACCACTTTACGCAAACAAACAGGACACATTTGACTGTTCACCTATTTATCTAGTGACCAAAAAGAATATCATAGCTTGAAACATTTAAGAAACGACAAATAGAACATAAAGATGGATCTACAAGGATTCCAATTTACAAAGATTGCTGATTTCTAGTAGAGTAGTGCTAGGATACAAATTTTTCACAACTTGTTAAGGGGGCAAGTTGTGATTAGAGTAACATCACTTTCACATAGACCCACCATTGACACCACTTTATTATGCACCAATTATAACATGCTAACTCAATAGTTGTGAGAGATTTTGTAACACTAGACTTATTGTTTATAGTATACTGAAGTATATGATATGATCATGTATTAATATTCCAAATAATAGAACAATTGAATGACCTAAGTGTCTTTCTAGTTTCCTTTTAAGCTATTTCCCAATTTGTTTCAATTAAGGAACGCGTGTTGCCATGCTGGAAAGCATGGTGGCATGCGTTATTTTTTTACTTCAACTTTTTTAAGAACCGCTATAGAAAGTAACGGTTCTATTTAAGAAGTAGAAAGTCCAGACTGTCTCTTACATAAATTGAAAGGGGAGAAGGTAAAAAATTTTACTAAAAGGAAAAATAATAAATCAAAAGAAAGCATATCATACTACCTGGTAGAAACATATTGTTGTTGTTGAATGAGTGTATATTGTTATAATATTTGTTGTGTGTATAAGAATCAAGGCTCTGTCTCAAACATATTGTGCCTTTTCTTTTCAAACTATATTCTTATTCATTTCAACTTTAGCAATGCCTGTTGCCACATTGAAAAGTGTGGTGATATGCGTTATTTTTTTCTTTCGTTTTCCTTAAGAATCACTATCAAAAGTAGCGGGTCTAAATTTGGTAAAAACACTAAGACCACTACCAATAGGAGCGTGGGCATGGTTGTTGTTGTTGTTTTTTGTTTTAAATTTTAAATTATTTAAATCTATTCAAACTCATGCGTTTAATTTACTAGAAACTGTAGAATTGTAAACTTCTATTAACAGTAATAATTTTGGCTACTGACCATGGTATAATAGTTACCAAGTGTGAAAGATGGAACTCTACTATTTCAAGATTTAAGTTATTGAAAAATAAAATAAAAAATCAATCGTGACTCCCAAGCATTTTGTTTTGAACTGTACGCAGTTAAGGTATTCATCATAATAACAAGTGTAATGAAAATGTGGTTGTATACCTACAATGCAGCTTTTCACCAGAATTAGATCCAATCTAAAACATTTTTTTTATACTTCTTTTTTTTTTCAAATGACGTCCCAGTTCTTTTCAATTTTTGCAACACTTTTCACCACGCTGCAAAGCATGGTGGCATGTGCTGTTTTATTTCTTTAGTTTCATTAATATTATTATCAAAAGTAACAAGTGCAATATAGTTAAAACATATTACTACTACAGGTGGAAGCATGTTGACATGCACATTTCTTAGCTTTCAAATTCAATAAGAACTGCTATCAAAAGACTGAGTCTAATTTACTAGTAAAACTAGAATAGTAAAATTGCTATTACAGATTTTGCCTTTTGGTGCTAAATATGGCACTGCTTCACATTTTTTTGGTAAGCAATTATTCTAAAATTGAAGTTAATGAAAAACCAAATATTTTGAATTCTAGCAATCTCTTTAAACTATACATAGTCAAGATATTCAACATAATCATTATGTTAATGTAATTTTACTATCTCCAATAGTGCATTTATATAAGTTAAGTTTCCTTTTAAAATGAATTTTCTTCTCTGCTTCCATTCAAGCTTTGTCTCAGTTTATTTCAACCTTTTGCATTATTTGTCACCATGCTGTAAAGCTTGGTGGTGAGAGTACATGAACCGCTACTAATGGAACTATGGAAGTGTGGAGGTGGATGTATAGTTCATCAACATTGTCATCAAAAGCCACGAGTTGGATATACTAGAAAGACTGGAACAGTTGAACAGTAGTGGTTGTGATGTTGTGCTGCCATGGTAAAACCAGTCATCTGCCTCTAGCAGATGAGTAAGACGGAATTTGACTGTTTGAAACAGGCTGTTCTGTGTTTATTTTATGGTGGTATCATCCCTGGATTGATCAATGCAACAGAAATTGCCTATATTCCGAAACGAAACTTAAGTCAATTGGAATATCATGCATGCGTTGATCGAAATTTCTTTTGTTGTGTGGTTTTTTGTTACTCCCTCCATTCCATTTGTAATTTCCACTGTTTCTTTTTGGACTGTCTCAATTTATTGTCCACTTTGAAAAGTTAATGAGCACAATTTTAATAACTTTACTAATATTTCCCTTTATTTCATTGAAAAAGTTAATGTTTTTTGTCGTTTTGCTTTGTTTGAATTATGGAAACTTATACCTTTTTATTTGATAGAAAATTAATTAAATGATGCCTTTTTGAAAAGTTGGATTTTTGTATGGTGGACAAACAAAATGGGATGGAGGGAGCGTTTAAAATGCTGAAAGGAATGTAATGGTTGTTTTCACTTACAATCCTTAATTGCCAGAGTTGACAAGGGCATTCTTTAAATTAGCTGAGAAAATGGTCATTCTTGTTTAAAATTTAAACAAAGATTGTGGTGGTCCTCCTTCATAAGGCTTAAAATTGATCAACAGTTGAATATTTGCAGCAGCTAAAACATAAGGATTACAATACAAGGAGTTCACTAAGAGAAATGGTTCCTTAGGACTTCTTTCCCCAAATTAATGTAGAGTAACTTTATGGATTGAATAAAGTAACTTGGAAAAGAAATGATAGAGTTATGGGTTGTTGTGGAGCCCATAGTTTCAGACAAATCAAAGGTAGTTTCCTAGCCGGTTTCAAAGGCAGTCAAAGCTATCAAATGTAGAACGATATCCCTCTCTGCCTGATCTGGTCTTTTGGGAAGGAACACAATGCTAGATCGTTTGATGGGATTGAAGCATCTTTGCTTCAATTGAAACTCTGCTTTCTTAGATCTTTGTTTAATTGGTTGAGGAATATTGGGGATTGATGAGGTTCTTCTCTTTTAGGGTTCTTGAATCCTTGTAACTTTAGGTCTGAGTTTGTTGCGTTGCTCTTGTATACTCCTTATGTACTCAGGTTTTGCCCTTTTGCAATTCAATAAAATTAATTACATATAAAAAAGAAGAGGGCAATTTCAAGCTGACACCATTATTGAGGTCTTTTTTCAAACCATCCGAATTATATTATCTTCTTAAAGTACCGAACCACTATTAGAAGGATTGATGCATTATGGTCGTCTTTTCAAAATACTTGCTTTGTAGTGAGTGAAAAGTTCATGTAGGTAGATGAGGCATATGAAAGAAACCTAGAATGTAGTGTTCTTTTTGCTCAAAGCTTGTCTGTATAAAAATATTATGAGGGTTATTTTTATGGAAAATGTAAAATTATCATAGGGAGTGATAAATTTAAGCTATACATTTGGATAGTCCCTGAACATAAATTTAAGCTAACATTACCACAATATTGTGTTTGCACTTAGTTTTAATTAGTATATTTACTGCAGAAGAATCTTTATATTCTTGAAAAACTAGTGTGGGGCACCAATTTTACTTGCTGTAGGCAGTTTGATGAAGTAGCATAATTATTTGTGTTGTAACATAAATTGAGATACATACATGGTAGATGTGGAAACTTATGATTTCTCCATGCATGCATTTTACTTGTCATTTGTCCACTTATTTCATTCAAAGTTATAACCTTTTATTCTTTTCCCGTTCACTCCCGTTTCTCACTCTACTTATCCTTTTTTAAAATTTTCAGGCATCTTCAGTTGTTCAACCACCCCCATTGCGTCTGTTTAGTATAAATGTGGGTCAATGGGATGATCCAAGAGTGGTTAATCGACGCTGTGGCCAATGTGGTGAAGTTGGAAATTTGACTTGTTTCTCGGCTAGTTTCCGCAAATGGGTATGTTTCACTATCAATTTCTCTGCTCACTTTCCTCAATATTTCCTTCAATTCATACAATCTCTTTTGTATTAACTCTATTTCTTACCTTATGTTCTAATTCTTGGAATTTTCAGGCACTAAGGAGAGCTACAGAAGAAGAGCTCAAACAATGCTGCAGCCACTGTGGTGAAGCTGGACATAACTGTTTGAGTTGTTACATACCCATAACCTATAAATGGGTACTTTTACTTGACATTTCTCCACCCATTATCTTGATATTTGTTACAAATTTTGACAATGTTTTTCTCATTTAAATCCCATCTATCACCTTTTGTTTTTCTTTGTTTCTTTGTTTCTTCTTCTTCTTTCATGGAATTTTCAGGAATGGCTTCCAAATTCTCAACCAACTCCAGCAGCTCCAACTGGCACAATTAAATCTCCAAGAAAAACCAGGAAACCACCACACTGCAGTCAATGTGGTAAAGCAGGACACAATCGAAGGACTTGTCGCATAATCATTAAATGAGTCGGTTATGTTTTTCTTTATGCTGAACTTGTAAACATCTGTACCTTTCTTATGTTTGTTCTGGTTTTCAGTTTAACCTAGTTTTGACCATTTGAGACATTTGGATGGCTTTTTGTGCTTGGAACTAAAAGTTATTTTTAATGCCATTTTTTTTATTATTGTTTTAATCATCTTTGGTAAGAATTTCTATTAAAATTGATATTATTTCAGGATCTAAATTTTTTGATGTTCCTTATGTACAAAAGAAAATTTTATAGGGTTAGAACAATTTGAGACGTGTTATATACTATACATATTGTCACCTATGACCTATCTATTGAGTGTTCTTATCAGTGCCAACTTCTCAGGCATGTTTAGGACTAAAGACTGCGATAGATGGCCATAACGTTAATTCCTCATTCTGTTTCCTTAATGTGAAGATTGGCAAATGATGGTCTGAATAAGGAAATCCAGGCTGCACTCATGATGAATAAGATTGGCAAATGATGGTCTGAATAAGGAAATCCAGGCTGCACTCATGATGAATAAATGGCAGTTGCCTTGCATTGATGATCTGGCGTGGCATTACTTTGGTTTCTGGTGTTTTGTTTTTTGGTAATAGGGCTGTATAATTTGATGGTCAAAAACATATTTTATTAGCACCTTTCTAGTTTCAGTTTAATTGAATAGGAACGGTGTGAGTTCTGTCCAATGCTTTGGAGCACTGGACGCGACACAGATACAACACATGTCCAAAAAGGGTCACATGTCAGTCTTGTGTCCCATCCAGTGCACTGCTCGAAAGCTTAACCCGAATAGAAAATGAAGTCATGAGCTGGTTGGGTTATTGCTGCCAAGCCATGGCCCACACAGCCACACCCCATGCTTTTGGCTCAAAGCTCTACCAATTTATGCATTTAAAGGAAATGTTGGTCATCTAAAATGGAGTGACAGAGCTCAATGGATATGAGGTCGAAATACATCAAAATCTAAAATCTTATTATTCTGAAACACCATTCACAATGTCTAATCTCAAAGCAAATATGTGCTGGGTGGTTTTTTTGAAGTTAGAAAACGGTAGTCAACATTTTAGAAATGAACTCGTGTAGTGTCGTTCACTAAGGTTTACAGTCGTTTCCAAGTTGGAAAAGGGGCTGCTGGTGTTTTGAAGTAATAGACCGACTGTCGTTTACAAATTAGAAAATAATTGTCGTTTATAGTTAAAAATACTCCTTTACCTAAATAAAAAAGAACCAAGAATAAGCAAAACGCCGCCATTTCGAAGCCGAACTTTTAACGGTGAAAAATCTGTGAGCAATCCTCCAAACGACGGCGATTTCTACAATTTGCTCTGCTCTGCAACAACGAAATGGCAAAAACGACACGTACCATTTGGATATCCTTCTGGAAAGTTCGAATGGGTCTTCGGAGGAAGATTCTAAAGTCAGATATTTAAGGCTGCAATGGCAGAGTTAGTAATATGCGTCAATATTTGTATATAGCTCCTGCAATGGAAAATTGATGTTTTGGTATAATTTGAAGAAAGACAATTAACATTGTCATTACTATTTATTTGTATTTCCTTTCATGCTCTTCAATCCATTAATAATACCAGAAATATAGTATTGCTAATTTGGTGTGATTAATTTCAAGATTTCTTTTTAATTAGTGAGTTAAATTCATTACCAAAATTTTAAGTTATTTTATCAAAAGGAGGTTCATAGCTATCTTAGAAGCATGGAAATAGGAAGGTGTGCATTCAAAATGAATAAGGATTATCTGTGTTGCTCTTGCATTTGACTTGGGGGTTAACACTTCTTACTTTGCATTATATGTTTGAACAGCCATTTATTTAAGATACTTTTTAGGTTCTATATTACTGAAAATAGTGTCTTTGAGTTTAAAAACTTTGTCATTTTAAGGTGTCTTTGTCTAAAGAGGAAGTACTTCTATTTAATGGCTTAATTTGTACTTTTTTGTTTGTATTTGCGCTTTTAGAAATGTCTGTGGGGGAATTTCTGATGCTCTGTTAAATGCAGATACAAATCCTAATTCAGGTGGGTAGTTGCTTGTGGGAATATCTGGTAATGTGCTCAGTGGAGTTTTAGATTCTGCCTCAGGTGAAGTTTCATTGATTCAGGGGATTAACGTGCTGAAAAGTTGTGGTTCTGTAAGTCTGATCAGTTATGTAGAGATTTGCTCTGTTGTGTGCTGAGCAGTTTGTTGTCTTTTTTCTGGTGTTTAGATCTTTATTGGACCTAGCGTGATTTTCTGGGCTACATTCTATTTCTGTATCTTTGGGTGTTTCCAGTTGTATAGAATTGTTTGTACTTGACTCTTGAGTAATAAAACTGCTGATTCATCGAAAAGAAAGAAGCCTGAAATCAGGAAGGCATTCCGTGATAAATAGTATGTGGTGTAATTTTATCCTTCTTTGTGTTGCTATCTGATGTCTAAAGGATGAGTAGTGATAACTCGCCTAGCCTCTTTGTTAAGATTTAAACTCCAAGCCTTCATTGCTTCAACAGTGATAATTATAACAAAGAATATCCTCCACTTGCAATGTTTCTCTGCCCCAGTTTACAGGTTTGAATGTACTTATCTTCAACTCCTTTTCTGCATAACCACTGCCAATGGTTGAGGGTGTGAGATTGGGATCAAATCAATACACCCAAGTTAGTCCTTGAGAATGGATTGTGTATGCTGATTCAGTGCATCTCCTGAAGAAAAGTTTGTTATGGTTTAATTTTTCATTTGATCTGACTTTAATCCAGAGTGCCATGGCTCTCTGATGTACTCCTTATGCCAGGAGCATAAAAAAAGAAGGGAAAAATGATCAGAAATAGTGGATTGGAAAAACCTTCAGAAAAATCAGAGAGAGGATGGATAAGTTTAAATAAGGCTCCTGAATGTTTTAAATGTTGGAACCAACAGTTGAGTCTAGAGCTGTGAAGGCAGCTGTCACTGCTTTAATTGATGATCATCTGAAAAAGAAGAGTGTATTGATCTCAGAGATCAAGGATATAATATGTGGCCATCAAAAAATGCCTTCTTTCATGCTACTAATGTTTGATGGCTTACAGTGCCTTGGATGAGAATAAGAAAGGCAGGGTGTAGGGATATGTTTCTAAGATACATGTTTCTGTTAAGGCCTGAATCTTTGAACATGTGATTCAGGCTATAACTGTTTTCTCCCATGACTATGAAAGGAAGGCATACTTCAGGGTGCAGAAGTAAGGAGGGCTCCTACTTAGTTGGGAGGTTTCCAAGGTTGCTGACCCTGATAACTCCTGCATTCCCTTTTTACTGAAATCACTATGTTCTGCAATGGTAGAGGAAATTAATCATGCTGTTTTTATTTTCTTTTTTTTTGATGTCATGCTCTTAAAGTGATTATCCAAACATTTCTCTAGGCTTGCCTATTGTATAGGGGCCAAAACTAGGTTTCTAGATAGACTTCAAGGTTAAGATTACAAAATTAAATTCTTTATCAAGCCTGTAGGAAGGTGTCATTTGAATAGTTGTATCAGCCTTTTTGACATGTAGCATGATGTGCTTCAGTTTACTATATCAATGTGCAAGAAGATCTAGATAGCAACATTTACAATATGGCAAAGCTAGAAGAGAGAGGGTTAGATTAGTAGGTTGTTTGTAGGCCAAGTTTGGAGCATGGGATTCAGGGTTCTTATTGAGCTTCATGATTATTAATTCTTATATCTTAGTGATTTGCTGGATCATTTAACCACCCTGGTAATGTCATCTTGTTCTGGGTTTTGATTAAATGGGACCGATAATTCTATTTTAAAGGTTCTTTCACTTCCCACTGGGATGTCCGCCTTGCTGCTATGAATGCTTCCTATCTCATCTCTGATTATAAAGAGGATTGCTTCCTTTTCAAACCGTTCTTGTAGAGAAGATAATCAAGCTGATCATGGGATTGCTGAGGTGACTTTTTTATTTTATTTTCATTTCAGTGATTTTCTTTGATTTACAATACGTTCTTCCTTTTGAGCTCTTTATTATTATTTTTTTTTTTCATCTATATTGCTATTTAAAAAATGAAAAAAAAAGAAGAAGACAAAACCTTGTGAGGGAAAGAATACAGAAAATAGGAAGAGTCAATTCTCTTCATGTCTAGGCACATTTTGTGTCTACAGTCATAAACACGTGGAGAGAATGTCAACACGTGGTGTTACAGGCATCTTTTTTCTCATGCATTTCCCCTTTAATGCCCGTTCTCATCACCAACTTAGGGTTAAAGTGCTTCTCAAACAGAGAAGAAGTAAAAGGAAGAGAATTTTCAGTGCCTTTGAAATCATCCTATATGGCAGATCAGAAATCATCGGGCATAATTCCTATTGGTTGGATTTTGAAGAATGAGGTCCAGAAAGACGGATCTAAACTCTCGGTAATTGAACACCCTTACATCATTCTGGCTATTTATGATCTTTTGAGTTGTGCTGGAGATTTTATATCCTTGACAATATAATCATTATTTTACCTGCATTTTATGATGACTGCCGATATGGATTTTACTTTTAGGGGGTAGACTGATTAAGCTGATATAATTTTGAGTAGATTTTGTTGCCTAACATGTTATGCTTGCATTAGTTTGTTGAATTCAGGGGGTACTGAAGTTGGTTATTTTTCAATGAATTTGAACCTTACCTTTTTGGATTCATTGATGTAAACTAGGATTTGATAATTAGACCAGAGACTTTTTACTCCTCCTATGGTATATCTCTGTCATTGAAATTGGAAATGCATATTGTGAGGATATCCTTATCGAGCAGTCTGGCCGGCATTGTTATCACTAGCCTAGATGGTCTCCATTCTGATACGGATAACACTGCTCTAGAGCGGCCCCTTGTCTAAAGTGGAAGATCATTTGTCAACAAGTCCCTGGCAATACTGTAATTCGAGTGTCTGAACCCTGAAGCTAAGCGGCTGGTAGCATCAGTCCTTGGCAATATTGCTTTTAGTAAACAGATAACCGTTACTCTCTTAAAATAAGGAAGATAAGGGGATGAGGTTATAATAAATTGTAGGCCTCATGATGGAAATGCTTGCCCCTTCAGCCAACCTAAAAGGTAAAAGATTTATCCTTTGTTTCCTTGGCACTTATTGCCTGATCTGAACAGTTCAAATTGCAGACCTTGACAGTCTGTTTGTTGAAAAGAAAGGAAAGTTGGAAGGAAGGAAGAAATGGGGAGGATGGAAAAAGGCAAGAACTTGATTTTCTATCACAAGAGTTTTGTAAGAGGGTAGCAAAAGTGGAGGGATTGAAAATAAATTTTAATTTCCCTTGTTTGGTAGATGAGAATATGAAAGGAATTTTTTTTAATTATGTATTATTACTATTATTCCTTTTTTTAAAAGAAAATGGTAATCTTATTAATTAGGAGGCAAATTTGTAAAACACATCACTCCCCCATTCCCTACCATTTTCCTGCCAACAATCTTTCCAATTTGGGAGGGTTGAAAAGTGTCGGCCTAAGAGGACAATCTTCATCTCTTTCTATCAAACGGATCTTAAAGGACTTGTGCAGGCCCTGCAATGCAGATATTAAATGTATCAAAGGGCTATATATAGCCCTTGTGTGTTCTTGTTCAGAGGCTTAAGCTTTCTCTAGCTTCCCAATTATCTACCTATCGTTATCAGGCGCCTCCATGCCAATCAGCTCTAGCTCAAATGACACCTCTTTCTGTTGTAAGTAGGGGCACTCAAGAAATAGTCACCACCAACAGCGATTGCCCTGAGCAAGACCAATTGCTTTTGGCGATGTCCACAGTGGTGATCTGTTGTTATTTCCCAAAAATCAATGGTGTTGGTACAATCGCCAGTAAACTGCACTAACCTCCCCTCTCGATCCATCTGCCCCTTCGCCTCCTTCCCCTCCTTTTCCCCCAATTTTCCCTCCCCCAATTAAATTTTTACCTCTTCCCCATCACATTTCTCCCCAGATAATTTCCCTCCCCTTTCACCCCCATGAACTGGTCAGAGCCTCCCAGCCCTGCAATAGGGAGCATTCGACAAGCTGACCTCGTCGGTGACATACAGATCCAGTGAACAGATCTAGGTTCTTGCTCTCTCTCTCTCTCTCTAAGTTTCTAAAATATCATTGGACTTGAGATTGTATATAAACGGATTTTTTTTTTCTTTCTTTTTCTCACCCCACGTCAGCAACCAACCAACAGCCTCGATGGAAATGCCACCCAAAACTCAATTTTTTTAGTTAGCTGGTTCTAGCTCATTCTCCAACCTAAGCAGAGCAAGCTGTAATACAAAACTTGATCTAGTTAGGTTTGTGGGAACTGAGGCAGGCTCATGCACCTATTACATTTTTAAACGACTAGCTACCAGTGCTAGATATAAAACATTTTTCTTTGTCTTTGCTTCCTCAACCCCCCTACTAGGATAGGATATCTTCTTTATACAAGTTGTTTAACACCCTCTCTGATACAACCTCAAAATCTTGTTACCAAAGGTATATGTGTACATAAGAGAAAGCCCAGTTTTGACCTTTTGATGATAAAGGCAATAAAATCATGTTTAGTTCAACTCTTTTTGTTGGAGAAAGTACTTGCTGAATGTTGAGAACTACTAATATACACTCTCACTACAACATCTTGCTTAGCCTAATTAGCCTTATGAGTATTGCATGTGTTTGTCATGAAAGTATATTGAATTAGATACTTACCCTTTTCTTGGCTGGAAGGCTTAAAGCATAATGCTTTGCTACTTGGAATAAAGTTTCATTATACATGGAGATATAAAACATGACGAGATTAGAAAATTTTGAAAAGCCATGGATAATTATCAACGTGTCAACTGATTTCAGAAGCGAGTGACTTTCTTTTTTATTTAATATTTGGCTATTTTAGTACTATACCTGTCAGGCAACTGGGCAAATTTTTCTCACCTATGAAGGTCTTATGCACTATGTAAACTATGCTATCGAAGCAAAGGTTTCCATTTACTCACCGGTGAGTTTAATTTCTTATGTTATTTTGTTTTCTTCTATAATTTATGTACTCTTATATTTATATAACCTTAATTGATACGAGGAATCTTATGATTGTATACAGTTATTTGGTATTGTTTAGGATGGCCTTTCCTCTCTCTTTTCTGTAATTGTTTTGTTGCATTACTTGCATGGAATATTTAGGGGCATTCTATGGTGGTTTCGAATATTATTTCACAAAAATTACATGGTGCAGTTGTGTTGACTCCTAGAAGCTAGGTCTAATGCTTAGTTGAATTGTTAATGGACTGGTACTATATTGTCCATCTGTAGTTATTTCCTTTCTCAAGAGGAGGACAACTAGTCAATCATCTCATTTTTGCGGATGATAGTCTGTTTTTCTTTGATGCAACAACGGAAAATGCCAGGATTTCCCAGTACAGCTTCCTGGACATGGAAAAGTTTCATGTCCTGTAGAAACTCGGTCTTCACTGAGGCTCGTTGGCAGGTGGTTTCAGGGCAGGACATTGCACTTCATTCAAAGTGGCCTCAGTTTAAAATGAATTTCCAAAGGAAACCATCAGAGTGTATAGTAGTTGCGAGAGATTTAATGGATGCAGAGACATGTCTCTGGAATCCAGTGCTAGTAAAGAGGTTGTGTCCAACCTGTAATGCAGTGGATATCCTTAACCAACTCATCTTCTTTTCTGGGGATTCTGATAGACTAATTCGGCAGTTTTCTCACTCAGGAAACTACGCAGTTAAGCGAGGATAATGGATGCTCAAAAAAGACTCTGGAACAGGTGTGTGGACTAGTGGGTTGGGATATTCCAGTAGAGTTTGGAAAGCTTTATGGACCCTGCCTGCCGTATAAATTCTATTATTTCTATGGAAAAATCTTGTAAGTTCACTCCCAGTCATGAGCGAGATCATCAAAAGGAAATTCATACAGGCAGATCCAACCTGTCCCATTTGTCAGAAACATGAGGAATCATATTTTCCTTCAGTGTGAGTTTTCCAAGGCGATAGAGGGCATAAGATGAAAGAATCCTGACAAGTAGCGTTTCATTTGCTCAGATTGAAGTTTATAACACCTGCTATGCCTTACAATTTTCATACAGCTAGAATACTGAATATAGTGATCGCTACAACCAGTCTTCTGAATATTTGAACTTAGCAGGTCTGACTTTTAACATTTTATTACTTGTTCTTTGATTCATCGTCTTTTGCTTGTCATTGGATTGGAAGCCACGGGCAAAGGACTAGAAAAACAATACCCGGAATAGGAGTAGTCTTGAGCAATTGTATTTTATCATGTATATCTCTTCCCAGGACACTACTTATCCCCCACCAAAAAAGAAAATAAAAACAGAATCTGTCCCTAGGACACGTATGTTAATTTCCCAGTTACTACTCACTAGGTGACAACACTGAGATCCACTTCCCCTTTTGCCATCTTTTGTGATACGCATCAAATCAATATATATATATATATATATATATATATATATATATATATATATATATAAATAATAATATATATATATATAAAAGCATAAACCTCAAGCTTAGCATGAGATTTTGCCAGTATCTCACTCCAACAAATGACAAATAAAACAAAAACCTCAAGCTTCAGAGCCTGAGGTTCTGCCAAGTGTCTCACCCCAACAAATGACAAGTGCTAATCCTCTTACGTTAAAACTTTTGTTAATAAAGAATTTGGCACTTGGCAGGTGTTATAACAATCTCTTCAACGGTTCAATTAGGAATTAATTGAGAATGATGTTTATCAGTGCCTGTGTAGGCCTCTACTCGAATCATTTTGAAAAGTTATCCAACTTATACTCAAAAGTGGTTCATTGCACATTCTCCAAGAAATTCCATTTTGCCCCTCGGAACTTGCCTATTCCCCAACACTGGTTATTGAAATGTTTTCCAATGAGTGTTTGTTGGGTAACTTTGGTCATCTTTGCAGGAGATAATTAATGATCAACCAGGCAAGTAGCATCGTTTTTTTCAAAGCTGTTAGGGTTTGGGTAGACCGTAGATGACAAGCTATATTTGAGTGCTCTTTCTTAGGCAATTTGAAGGAAGCCAAAGCAATTGACTATTAAAACATTTTGGTTCAGATGATCTCTTTAATTTCCAGGATAAGTCTTCTGGCTCTTCTTGCAGAAAGAGTGGATGTTTCTCACCAGAAATTTATTGGTTTTTACCAATCTCTGGACTTGATTGTTCTGGAGGATTTAACCTTTTGAACTTTCACCATGTATTCCCGGTCATAATATTTCTGTAAGGCATTTTTTCTTGATTGGCATGTCCTTTCTATTGGTTCCTTAAATCAGATGGTGGGCTTCTTGAAGTAAAACTTGTTCCTCCTATCATTTTTCCATTTATATATAATGCTCCTCCTCTATGCGTTTTCCCATGGATTTTTATGCTATATAATGAGACTTCGATGATATATATATATTTTTTCATGTCTGTGCCCTTGTAGACATTTAAAGCCAAGAAACTTAGGAAGAACACTGGCTCATTAGCTAGGAGGGCACATTTACTTATCAAAAAATCTAGGAGGAAACATTTGTCAAGCCAAAGCTCGAGGTCGTCGGCTGTCAAAAGGAGTAAAGTCCTGTCAGGTTGGAGGAAGTGTTTGTCAGGGCATAGCTCAAAGCTCGCAGCTGTTGATCAGGGTAAAGTTTTGAACTGTACTTTTAGTTCTCTCTCCCTCTCTTTGCTGAGTAATTTTAATTCTGCTGTTTAGAATTTGATTCATTCAACTGCTATGAATTTTTAAACATATTCAGAACAGTTTCATTCATGTCATCAAAATTAGCTTTCAAACGCTATTGAAGATGCTACTGGGATGAGGTGAGGATCATTTATTGGTCAAAATACATTGTTGGTCCCTAAACTTTAACCCATGAGTAATTTTAGTGCCTGAAATTTAAAGTGATCAATTTTATTCAATATCAAAGTTAAAGTGAATGCTTTTAGTTTAATTTAGTTAGGCCACATCATCAAAGGGAGTAAAAGCGGTCACTTTAAAGTTTAAATTGTTGGGACTAAAATCGCTCATGGACTGAAAGAGAAGGACCAATAGTGTATTTTGCCCTACATATAACGAGTTACCTTATGTTTGGATGGAGGGAAATGAGGGGAGTGGAGAGGAGAATGGAAGAGGAATAGAATGTACTAAGTTTTAGTATATTCGAGTCACATCCCTTCTACCCTCTTCTCCTCTCCCTCCATCTCCCTCTATTCCTAACATACCATTAATGATTTGTATTTAACTTGACTTTGTGAAGTTTGCATTTTGCTTTAGAAGAGACATGCTCTAATTTATAACTATATGTTCCCTTCTCATATGAACTTCTATATATCCTCCAGGTAAGGAAATCATTGACTTGGAAGAGAGCACTGGTCCTGAGGACATCATTGATTTGGGAGAGAGCAACAAAGCTGATTCTCTACCTCTTCAAGCTGAGCTAGAAGTGGAGCAGGTAGCCAATATAGAGAGCAGTGACCCAGTTTCTGCTAATTAATTAAACCCAGCCCCTGACTTCCTAGAAGGCTAGAACAGTTTAAGCCGTACTAGTAAGTTAAAAGCGATGAATAATCTGTTTGCTAAACCTATAACTTTCTCTGTTGAGTAAAGATGGGACTTGTTTTTAAATTACACCTTTGTAGTAGATGGTTAAACCATAACATCCTTTGCTTTGGGTTTTTAAGCAACTTAAATTAGTATTTCGGTTTATTTAGTTACTAGTTTGCACTTTGCACCCAAATTTTCACTTGTGATATATGCACAAAAGGAATTCTAGTTATCGGGTTCTTATTGTTGTTTCTTTTGGAGGGGCTGTTAGTTATTCAGTGGAAGAACAACTATCTGTTCCCAAAGCCCATCACTAGTGATGACTGTCTAGCTAGTGGGTGCCACTTTTACTGGTGAAGTTGATGCTGCTAAACTGCTTTGAAGTTTAAACTCCAAACGTCAGTTTAGAACGGGCATGCTCCTGACTTTTCACCTTTTTTTTTTTCCTCATCCCGGTTCTTATTTTGTGGTTTTATGGTTGGGCTATTGTATAGTATTATAGTTTCGTGAATATAAGAAAAAATAAATAATGAGAATAAGGTTAGTGTTCGAAACACCCATAAGATGCATGTAATGCTAATCCCCCAAGCAAGGACATAAAATTCTTTTATCCAAAAAAAATGTGGGTTCTACTTGGTAGTTTATTTTATTATTATTTTTTTTATGAATACTTGGTAGTAAATTGAAGCTGAAGACTCTATATTGAAAACGGGTTTGACATGCTAAAAAAAAAAAAAAAAAAAAAAATCAAAGATTTGTGGATCTATATTATCTGCAGTCTTAATTTTGGTGGGTACTCAATGAGGTTGAGATGTACATTACTCTCCTTAATTTTGATGATTACTTAATACATCTCTCTTTCTACAACTTTTTGTTTATCTTTCAAACTCCATCTCCCTCTCTTTTCTTTGCCAATCATTTCATTATAAGAGAATAAGAGATCATAGGCTATTCATTTTTTATTTTCTCTCAGATTCCTATTAGGGACAATATTTTATTTTATTTTATGAATAATGAAGACAATGTTGTTGTGAAGATGTGAGTAACTAAACGTTTGTAGCGTTTGTATATAATTTTTTTCAAATAATAATTAGGAGTGAATGACTTAATTATTATTTCAAATTCTCATGTTATGCAACGGAAATGATGTGCTATCATTTGTATACATGACAAATTTCTCATGTTACCCATATTTTAAAATTTGACACAAAAAAAATTATAAAAAAAGAATGACACAAAAAGTGTTGTAATTCATTTTTAAACATGTTAGATTTAAACTAATTAATTATTGAATTGTGAAAAGTGCATACTACATCTCTAGATCTATGCAGATCCGGGAGATTATAGGGGAATTTTACAAATTATCAAGCAATTAAGTAGTTTTGGAAGAAGCTTTGGAATCTGAATTTCACATGGAAAAATTCAAAGTTTGATGTGAAATATGCCATGATATGCTTTCTACTATGAGAAACTTAAAAGAAAGAGTGGATTTTTCTTTTCGGCAAATTGCATTTTTCTTTATGTATTGTATGTGAACAAGCCCTCACACATAAAATGACTAGAATCAATAAAGTTCAAAACCATCTATATAGATTCATCAATAATATTTTTTATTTTTGTCATTTTGTATTCTATTCAAGAAATTAAAAATAAAAATTGACATATAAATCATTCCCTTTAAATACCTTTATTCAAAGGAATAATTCAACCAAAATTTTGAAGTATGAATAATATGGCACAACAATACAATAGAACAAGATTTTTCCAGGACCTATCTTTGTTCATTCAAACATCAGGTTACTACTTACTGGTGAAACAACAGATTCAAAATGGAAAGTAATTGAGGACCAGCAAAGCGCAAGGTCAATCCTAGGAAGATGATTCTTTCCACACAAACACTTTAGTTCAACCATTAATTCGAAGTATAACCAATATGGCAAAACGACACAACATAAAGGAATTTCTGTTGTTTTAAAACTTTGTATTCTTTGTTCAGTCCAAGATTAGGTGAATGATGAAAAAATCTCACACGTCAATAACATAAAGGTATTATGAATTAACCAGCAAAGCAGAAGGTCAATTCTGAGATGATTCTTTCCATCCGCCATAGCTCTCCTCCTTGGAGGACTCTTTCCATCCACTATAGCTCTCCTCTTCCCTTGATGATTCTTTCCATCCACCATGGTTCACCTCCTCTCCACAGCAACCTCGACAACTGCCTCCCTGCAAACAAGGAATGGAGGTATGAGTCTTGGTCATTAACATTAATGTATGCATGAGATTGCAGTAGTACAAAGCGACTAATAATTATCTTATCAGATAGATATATGTATTTTCCCTCTTATAGTGTGTGGACCTTAAAGTTGTGTGAGATCTATAGTCTATGTAGTCATGTAGAGATGATACATATATCTAATGCATAAGATACTTTTCCAAAACAACAAGAGTGAATAAATAGAGACGATAAATTAAGTTCAAATAATACTCTTATTACCTTATCTCAATTTTTCGTGATCTAGTGCTACTATACCTAGCCAATTTGGGTAAACCAATAGTAACATTAATAAATATACAAATATATTTCATAATTGCTGACGTGATTTATTATGATTGGTGCATTATTAAAGTTGTATCAGTGATGTGAATTGATATCGTTTCAATCATAACTTGTCATATTATCAAGTTGTGAATAAAAATTGTGTCCTAGGCATTACTCTTGTAGCATTGTCCCTTTTAACATATCTAAAGAAAGCAAGAGATAGAATTAAACAAATGACTGATAATAAAATTATAAAGATACAATAACTGAAGATACCTCAGGAGTGAAAGTCAGGCCAACTCTAATTTCTCCACAATATTCTCCATCCTTGACAACACTGTATGCAGTTGGCGGGAGACTTCCTTCAATGAACAGTGGCTCTAAAGGAATGCTGCAGGGTAATTAAGCAATATTATAACTTATAAGTAACTCTATGTTACTATATGTTTGAGACAAGTCTATGACTTCAAGCATATTTTGCCTACTAATATAAACGACATGACATCTACCTGCAACTTAAACTGTGCAGTTTAGTAGTTGAGTGGAAAAGATTATTGATTCTAAGGCATTTGTAATTATATCAATCTTATAACATGATTAGTAGAGAAGCAAAAACTCCCAAGTCCCAAGAGTTTGGTTTGTTGGTAGAGTAGCACCATTTCCTAGTGTGGTTGTGAGGAAATTTGACCAATTTCTTTCTTGGATTTTGTTAACGACTTTCCAAGAGTAGTAGAACTGTACATGTTAACGTGTGTTCAGTATTCTATAATTTGATTATCTTTCTTTAAAATAAAGTTTTAACTATATACAAATATTTAAAAATAACCACCTTAAATTGGTGTGCTCAGAACACTAGAACAAATGAAGCATATTAATATAATAAAAATAAAACTGTAATTTTTTTTTTTAAAAGCTAGCATCACAATTTGATAATTGAATCTTTAATATTACTTTTAGGACAGCTCTTAATAAGTCTTTTTTTCTTTCTTTTCCAGCACTGTACAAAACTAAACAATCTATATACGTATATGTGTACACATTGAACGAATGATAACTCACGTTGCTTCTCCAACGAAATCATCTTTAGTGAAAGTATCTTTATCCATTATCTTCACATGGAGTTCTGAAGCACCATCACTGACTGTGAAAATGAAGTTCTCATTCCATTCTGGTTCAGATCCTTGACCTAAATGTACCAATTATTATTAGTTGCATAAAATATAACATAACATTTGCTTGAAGACACTACGGTATATATATAAGTATATAACCTACTTGAACATAATGTATGACGTTACTGACAAATTGCTATACTTTAAATTACTTAGTTTACTGTGTATTTGTATTGTAAATGCGGGTATTGTACTGTTGCATAAAAGATGGCAAGAAATGTACCTGACACTACACTACTTCTCTGTTCCTGTGTCCGGCAAGTGAGAAGGACATAGGGATCCATCTTGGCTGCTCATCATTAAAACTCAATCCATCACATAATGATATTGACTGAGATCAATTGTTTGATTTCCATACAAATTCATAAAGAAAAAAAATTGTGTTTATATCATTAACATAATACTTGTCATTGCATCAAGGTCCTACCTCACAAAAAATAATACTAATAGATCAAAAAATTAATTAAAATCAATGATTAAAATGGCTTGTTGAACTATGTTAAATTATAAATTGTCCTAAAAGTATAAAATATTAGTAAATGTTGGATTTAATCATTTAATCATAGTTCTAACAAACTATATGATGAGTACACTCTCTCTTTGTGTGTGTGTCACTGTCATTTGTTTTTCTATAGTTACCAAATGAAAGAAACAGATGAGCTAGTAATAAAACATTGAGTTAAAATGAGTCATACCAACTACTGATCATTAATGTAACTTTGACAAACCTCAATATATATGATAACAACTGTGTAGCTTATCTTGACTATCCATAGTCTAGGGTGATTAAAATCATAATATAATCTAACCTCATAAATGTGTCGCAAAAACATAAAATTGATGGAAAAAATGATGGGAAATGGAAAATATAGGGAGGATAGAAAAAATGGGAGGGAAGAAATTTTTTTTATTTTCTCTCATTTATGTTTGGTAGGAAGAATAGAAAAGTGGAATAATGAAATAGATATAATTTTCCTTTGATTCTCTCCCTTTTTCTACCAGATTTGGAAGAAAGAAAAATGATGGGCCCGAGTGGAAAATTCCTCACTTGATCACAATTTTCCTTTGTACCCATTTTTCTCTTCAATCAAACAAGGGGAAATCTCAATCTACCCTCCATTTTTTTCTCCTCTTTTTTATCCTCTTCCTTTTAACTCCAACCAAACATAGCATTACCAATAACCGGCAATTGAATATCATCTTATATTAAAATAATAATGATACCTATCTATTTGTTTATATAATATAATTGAAGTGGAAGCTCAACCAAAGGGAGAGTTGAGAATTTTTGTTTGAGAAGCCGAATTATGGCATCAATATACCAATCAGGAAAAATGTAAAGCGCACACACACACACACATATATATATATATGCTTATATATACATACACACACAAACGTGAGTGTAAAAAAATAGTACTGGTTTTTTAATGCTAAAGTAAGTCAAAACTTATAAGTATACAAAGTTATTAATTTTGATATACCCTAGTCCAAATGCCCCTCCCCCTCCCTCCAACATTGAGCTCCAGGAAAAATAAGATTTACCGATGATAATAATAATAATAATAGCCTCAGTAAAGTAGAAGTTTCTCCAAATAAGAATGGATTAAAAGATCTAGATTTTAGATCAACCCCACTTAACCCAACAAAAAAGAAAAGAAAAAGATCAACTGCTACATTATGATTGTCTAAAATTTGATTTAGAGCAAAGGCACCCTCAGATAACAATCGCATAATAAGAAACAAGAATAATAAGAAAGGATTAATGTAATATATATATATATATATATATATATATATATATATATATATATATATATATGTATGAGAAGCAGATCAATTCAGATCCAGATGTATACATGCAGATGATATATAATGAAGCACCAGAAAAAGCATATATCCCTATCATTTCTCACGTATGTACTAAAGATATAACAATCACAGCAATGATAATATATATAGATGAGAGAGAGAGAGAGAGGTTTACAGAGAAAATCGGTGTTTTCGAGGTCTTTGGCGCTAACGAGAAGAACTTCAAGCGTTCCTTGTGGCATCTTTGGAGAGAAGTGATCAGCTGGGTATGGAAAAGCGATAATATTCAGAAAAATTGGAGTTGAAATCTCTCTGTGTGTTTGTCTGCGTATCTATCTTATATATTTGTCTTCAACTTAACACGTTGACGCTGAGTGTCCGAGGAATCTAAATGCACGGGCATTGGCAACCCAACCTTAATAGTAGTAGCTGTCATTTTCAAGCCGGTTTAGGTTTTGGTTGACCGGTTCACACTCGATCACTTTTTGTCAGTTAATGTTACCTCGTTGCCTCGTTGGTCACAACTCACATTCACATGCTTTCCTTCAATGCCAACTCATGCACGACTTATGTAAAGGATTTAATGAGATTTCAAATATATTGTGTCTATTCTATGATAAATACTTTTTATTATCAGGTTTAGACACAAATTTATGGAAGTTATTAGCTACGATTCATTCTATACAGTAAATTCAACCTCATGTTCCAAACTCTAAAAACAAATAAATAAGTTTTAAGCATACATATAGTACTCAAATGCAACATCAAAATTCACAAACCACCACAAAAGAGCAAAATTTATTCGATAATTGTTTCTCAAAATGAGATTGTTCACAATTTCTTGCAACAACTATATTTTTATCACCCATCACTTCTCATTGATGAATATTGTCATGCAAATAATTTTATTTTTTTGTCAAGGACTTAATTTATGGTTCAAAGACGCTACTTATTTTTGTCAAGGACTTAATGTAGGTATGAATCTCCTCTCTCCCATTTTTATAAATTATAAATTATAATAATAACTTTGATATTATCACGAGTATAAGTTATAACAGTATGATAATCATGGAATATAATCCAAATGGCATTGTATCCTTGGTAGTACTGTGAGACTATGATACGTGGGTTCTTACATGTTTGTGTTACTTTTATAAGAAAAAAAAAAATGATATCCATGGTTCCATATTATAATGAAAATTACTATTCTAAGTTTCTAACTACTAGGTGGATTCTAGTTAATTGATCAATTGATAAAGTCTTTTGTTGTTGAATATTTTGATAAATGTTGTATATTATCACTACCATTTTTAATAACTTTTATAGGGTGACATAATTTTCTTTTATTTTATTTTTTCTCTTTGATTAAAGGAAAATTATTAAAACTCTTGTTTCTTGATTTCCTATTTTTTCCTACTATTGTTTTATTTTATAGATTTTGATTTTTTAAAATAATTGATAAAATAAAAAAATTAGACATATAAAAGAATTAATAGTTCATTAATTATATAAAACAAGAAATACATAATAAAATCATAAAACAAATATAGGTAAAATGTATTAAGAGCCCTGAACTTTTATTTTGTTGCAGTATTAAGACCTCTTTAACTTCTTCTTTTTTTCCCACCAATTTAGTACATAAGCTTTGGAATTGTAATACATAGATTATTTTGTCCATCCTCCATCTATATCTATATATATATATATATATATATTTTTTTTTTTTTTGCACCAAATTGTTAAAAAAATGCACTAAGACCCCCAAAACTTTTATACTATATGAAACCCTTACCATTTTTTTTTTTTTTTTCTAAAAAAAAAAAAGGGATTTAGTACGAAAAGTCACATAAGATGTCCATTTGTTATAATACCAAATTTTATAAACTAAATTGACAGAAAAAGAAAAGGGTTAAGGGAGTCCTACGGTTTCAACATAAAATTCTCGAGGCTTTAGTGCATTTGTATTATAAATTAGATTGGGAGGGGGAGTTGTAAATTTGTAATCATCTTTGGTGTTTTTGGCAGGGATAGAGTCGCAATTAAACACACTCAAAATGACCATTTTTCAAAACAAAACAAAAAAGTTTTTCACAAAAATACATTTCCCCCACCAAAACAAATACAGTGTAGATTAAATTCATGAACCATATATTTTTTTTTACTCCCCATATTAAGTATTAAATTAATTTAATCTCTCTAACTTTAATTCCAAGATTAAAGTATTCTTATTTATTTTTTAAGTAAGTTCAAGTAACTCATCTCAACTCAATTAGGCCCTTAATTGCATAAGCATTTACATGATTTAAACCAAATTCATGCCAGGAGCCTGACGACCCACAATTCAAATTACTAATTAAGTGAAGAACTTTGGCTAGACAATTAGAGGGTCTTACAACATAGTAAATATTGTCTCATACCACATACTTAGGTACAGATATATATCTACAAATTATGGATATCAATATTCACAAATGTATATTATTCATGAATATATATTCACAATTAGATAAAGTGTAAAATGGTGTGAGACAATCATTATCTCTTACAAAATATAAAATCCATAAATATGTGGATCCTTCACGAGAGAGTGATTTTAGTAATCACTTACTTTGAATATATCTCTTCATTTGATTAAGGAGAATATACCGTATATGAACCTCACACAATTGTGGGGCCATAGGACTCTCTTTCATGTAATATGACTCATGAACATGTGATGAAAGAGTGATTTCATCTAGTTGATGCATTACTTATAAAATTAAAAAACAAAAACTGATAAAAAAAATCTAGTTAATGCATTAGATAATATTTCCTCACTTTAAAGTTTCAACATCATCCCCACTTTTCGCTTTAGTAATGACACTTCCTAAAATATAGATTCATTATATTCAATTTATTAGATAATTATTAAGATTAAAAAAAATAAAAAAATAATTGTGAGTCTCTCAAAACTCTTCTTCATACGCACGCAACTTTGGGCAGAGTACAAAACAAAAGGAGGTGCATTGTTTTTTGGACTTTGGACTCTTCCTCTACCCTTTAATGTTTCCATGCAATTAGTATTACAATACTGTGATGGAGATTGAAGTTAATTTCAATTATTTAATAAAAAATTTAAAAAGTAAAAAGTGAAATTTTTTTTGAAAATATGTGAGAAAAAAAGAATTATATCTTGCAATACTTTTTGAATATTATATTAGATCTCAATCCGTACTGCTATATAAAGCACACTTTCCCGCTAACTCTCTCTCTCTCAGTAAACCTTCTTCTTTTACGTCAATTTCGTGCTCCAATCCAATAGATTCAGTCCCTCTAACTCTCCTCCTCACTCTCTTATTGACTCCTTCTGTTTCCATTCTTGACTTATTTTTTAGCCGTTACTTGTGTTTTCAAAAAAAAAAAATCATATATGTGAGAAATCTTGAAACTCTTTGGGTTCCTTCAAAAACCATAACGTTTCCGTTGAATTTGCCTTCATCTCTGTTTCGTTTACTCTGTTATGGGTTTGACTGTTAAATATTAATATTGATAATCTCTGAATAAGAAAACTAATTTATTGGTTGGGTTTAATGCTAAGGATGTGGCTTAGGGTTCAAGTTTGGTTTTTTAAGGCTTTATTAAGTTACAGTTGAAAATTGAAGACTCTCCCTTTCTGGGTTTCTTGAATCTTTTTATGTTTTATTTTTTTCAACTCTTTATAGTAACCTTAAGATGATGGAAGAAATTAAAGAATGTGCCACTAATATGAAAAAGGAGGGTATGGTTTCTACAACCATATGTGATAATGCGGTTCCCAATTCCAAGCCAGTCTCTTTTCAAGGGTTCGTATTTCTTTATCTTTTTCTTTTCTTTTTTATTGTATTGTGTTGTTAATGGTTATAATTTTTTTTTGAAGATAAAATTTTGGTTTAGTTTATTTGAAAGTACTGAAATTTCATTCTTTAATACTCCTACCTTGTTAAAAACCCTGTTAACCCTATTTGTATGCTTAGAAAACTTAGGAAAAGAAACGAAAAGAAAGTTTTGCATTTTGGGTATTGTGCTTTTATTATCCATATAGGGAGGAATTAAATTCAACCAAACCATATAGCTGTATTAGGCTCAATTGAGTGGAGGGAGCAACCAAAGGTGGCTGTGTGTTATTCTATTATTGCTATCTTCCTATGGAGTATGAGAAGCAGATCATAAAGAAACCTCAATTGTATATTCCTATATTTGCCTTTTGATTTTTGATTTTTTAATTTGAATTTGAATTGTTGTGTTACCTGTTGTGGCATAAATGGTGTGGTAATGTTAGCTTTGAATGTAATTTTAGGCGGATGACGGGTCCAACAAGACGATCAACAAAGGGGGGATGGACAGAGAATGAGGTCAGTAGCTAGATTTTATTGTATATTGTATATTGAATATTGCATATTGCATATTGTACAGCTTCTTATTGCACAATGCATTATTTAATTGGGATTATATGTATGGCCCTTTATTCTTAATGATATTTTGCTGTTCTGTGTGAACTGCATAGGTTTGTTAGTTGTATGCATGCATTATTATATATAGATATGTGTAAGCTCATGTCTCTATCTTTAGCTTCTCTTTTGGATAAATTTTCTTATTCTAATGATAAAATGTTTCCACAAGCACCTAGTTATATTGAGTAATGACTGTATGTCCCTTGTTTTCTTGTTAACAGGATGAAACATTAGCCATTGCTGTCCAAAAGTTCAATGGCAAAAACTGGAAAAAGATTGGTGCGTAACATGACTGATTTTCATCCCTTTATAATAGTTGTTGTAAATTTCTTCTGGATAATGGTATTGAGAATAGAACTATAATAGCTTTTGGCTTGAAATTACTAGTTAATAACAAATCAAAGACCTCACAAAGAAGAATTGTTGTTCAATATCCTTTGCAGCTGAATGTGTCAGTCATAGAACCGCCGATCAGTGTCTGCATCGCTGGCAGAAGGTCCTCAATCCCAATCTTGTTAAAGGGCCTTGGAGCAAGGAGGTGTGAATAAGATTCACATCAGTTCTATTTGTTTAAAAAGAACCGGTATTTAAATTTTGCTATCTTTGATTCTGATTTGCTTTTATTTGGGACTTTGGGACTTCAAGGAGGATGATCTTATCATTGATCTGGTAGCAAAGCAGGGGAAAAGGAAATGGTCGGAGATCGCAAAATCCTTGCCAGGCCGGATAGGCAAGCAGTGTAGAGAAAGGTAGGTGCAATCTGGTCAATAAGTACCATTTATCCTATTTTCTATTTGACTGCTTTTATCGATTCATTTTACGTGTTAGCATAGCACCCCCACAGACATATATTTGCAGTAACTGCTTTGGCTTCACCTATGATTATTTTATATTTGAAAGGAAGCCCCCTTTATATTTCCCTTTCCTTTGGAGATAAAATAAATAAATCGAGAGTTAAATAGTCATTCTTTCATTCTTTGTTCAGGTGGCACAACCATTTAAATCCAGATATAAAAAAGACTGCATGGACCAAAGATGAGGAGCAGACTCTCATTAAAGCTCACCAAAAATATGGGAACAAGTGGGCTGAAATAGCAAAGTTGCTAGATGGAAGGTATCACTACAAAACTTTTCCATGAAAACCAAATAACTGAATTATTATTCAAGCAGATGGCAATTACAGATATATCTCTCTAAGAATGAGATTTTATTGGCTGGTGTATTTAATTGAAACGAACATGTGCTAGTTATTCTCTTGCCATGCAGATAGCTTCTGGATAATCCAAATGACTCCAAATATTAAAAAAGAAGGGGCTCATCTCTAATTAATATTTGTGTTTATCAGAAATTAATTATCTTAATGCTAAATAATTGTTTTGGGGCTTATGAGGTTATATCATACTGTGTTTTTCACGTGCACTGAGAAGTGTTTGGAGATGCATCATGCTTGTTCTTGTTTTTTAGATAAACTAAATTTTACAATCTATATTTTCCTTACATCTATTTGGTTAAGTCATGATTCTTACCGAGAGCATGCTGCATTAATTTGTGCTTAGTTTGATTAAAGCAATTAAATACAGGGCTCTTTAGTCAGTTTTTAGCCTTTTTACCTAAGATGCATTAATATTTTAGTCTGACCTGAATTTAATGGACCATAAAATTGAGGTAGTTACAATATACTTTGGGATATTATATCCCTTGAAATCAGTTGAATCTCAAACATTGTTAGAGAAGCTTTATTTATTTATTTATTTTCAGTTGGATATGAGGACCCTGTGATTTAATATGTTTTTTGAAATGAACAGGACTGAAAATTCAATAAAAAATCATTGGAACTGCTCAGTGAAGAAGAGAGAAGAATTTTTATTTCTAGCTTATGGTTCTGATCTGCACAGTCATAAAACAAAAGCCGAAAGCGGAAAGCCGGAAGAGATTAAACAAAGTCTTGATCAGAAAGTTAACAGAGAGAGAAGTGCAGACACTTGTTCACTAGATTTGGTTCTTGGAATAGCTCATGGAAAGGAGATTGGTTCACAACCTTCAAATAACAGTGACACATTCAGAGAATCGCATCATAGATCTGTCCAGTCCAATGAATTACGTAATACTTCCTCTATTAAAGTAAAAGTAACTCATGAGCCTGGTGAATTTATCAATTCGTCAACTTCTGAAGCACTTTCTGGATCCTTGCAACTCTCTTTGAGTGCACCCTCAGATGTTGGTAACTTTTTTCATGGGCCATCTCCTCCGGTCTCCGTTGAGGGATTGTCTAAGTCTTCTTATGGACCACAAGTCAATGTATTGGCTGCAGACTACTCTGAAGATAGGAATTCAAAATTGAGAAGCCAATCTAAGAATTCTCTTTCATATCTTTTGGAAACTGGTAGTTTTCCAAGTATAGGTAGCTTTATCCAAACAACATCAAGTCCAGTTTCTTTTCATACACCTCCAACCCAAAATGAAGGAATAACAATTGATTGTAGCAATCTTGAATCCAAATTAAGGAGTGCTGCAAGGAGTTTTAAAAATACACCGTCTATCATAAGAAAACGAAGGCTTCAGATTTCCAAGAATGTTGACCATGTAAACAATGATGACACTTGTTTACAAGAAGTCCGAAATAACTCTGTCAATGGCCCCCATTTGTTAGATCTTAATTCACCTCATAGACATGATTTGAATAGTGTGCTTCTATCAAATGAGGAGCAACTTGTCGTGCCTCCTCGGAAGTCTCAGAAGCTTGAAACTTCTGTTGTAAAATCTATAGAAAAATGCTTGGAACATGAATTTGATGTTGAATGGGATTCAGCCAATTCTGCATACAGTTGATTCATCTGGTGCCAATTGTGGTAAATATGGTTAAGTGGATTGTTCAATAGTATGGAGAAAAGTTTTCTGTCAAGAATTCAAGTTACCAATTTAGTGAGTGTCTTTTTTTAATCCCTTGGTTTTTATGTATATTCACTCCATTGCTTGTAGTTCTTCAAAACTACATAGCAATGAATTGTATTTTTTCAAACATGAATTTTGGGTTGGGTTTAAAGTAGTGAAGATATGACATTTTTCAAAATTAGTAACACGGTTACGATATCATGTGTAATTCGAAGTATATTTTAAAATATTTTGTAAGTAATTATTTTATAAGACATTTATATTACTTACTATATGTTATACTATTTAGGGAATCAATTTTAATTATATAACATGTCATTAGAAAGAGTGTTGATGACAAATGGTAATTAAGGTTGTAATTAAGAGGTAATGACATTTTTTGAAAGAAAGGAAAAAAATATTATGACATGACTTAATGAAAAGATGACCAATCTAATAAAGTAATTGGAATGAATTTCTATTAACTCACAATTTTAAGGGAATTTTTTAAAATAAGGAAGAAAATATACAATACATTTTCTATTTTTACAAAATTGATTATTCATTCATATTTTTATTGGAGTTTTTTTTTTTTAGGGGTCTTTTTTTTATTGGGACCTTAGGCCTAAGCACCCTTGATTATAGTGCATATCAATCTTATGTTAAAAGCAAGCTTTTCTGAATACAAAGGGATTCTTGATTATATTATTTGAAAATTCGCAATTATATGTCTGTGAGTAGCATGGTTTAGATTTATAACACCATAGCAGAAAACAATGAAGAGATTGTGATAGATATAAAGCAGGCCTGCTGATCAGACATAAGAAATTAAATGTTTCTAGAGTTGGTTATTGGATATATTTTCATGTGAGAGTTTAACTTATTTCTTAACAACAATTAAACTTTAACTCATATGACAAGAGTATAAAAGTTTGCTCTACAATGGGACGATCAACTTTTTATTTTTATGTTACACGTTATACAATGTTTTTTAACCATGTTGCTCACAAAATATTAAGATAGTTTGATCTAGATGAAATTCTATTACAAAATTTTCGGAAAAAGAAAAAAAAAAATCTATTACTATAAATTTGAAGAAATATAAAACAAGTTTCATCATTAATTTTAATTTATATTAATCATTTATTTTAATAAAATAAATTGATCGTGTTGTAATTTTTCTTTTATTTTTATTATCTATTTTATTATTCAATTTCAATGATATTAGTGAATTTTTTAAAAAATATATACATTTTTTTTTTATCATAATGCTAGTAAACTATGAAAATTGATTGAAAAATATTTTTGGAATATCGTACATTTTTCATTAAAACTTAAATTTGAATTATGGTAAAAGAATTTGACTAGTTTTAAATAAGTTAGAGTAAAAATAAGTTTTAAATGGGCCTCGAAAGAAGTTTAAGTCAGATGTAATGGGCTTCCCACAATAATACGTGACACAACCACATAGAGTTTGGGCTTCGAAAAACATAGAGAAAACGTTAAAAAAACGAATTATGATCTCCAATAATGGATGTCTGGTTCAATGACAATGTCCAAGGAAATTCCTCCTCAATACGTATCTGCTTTGAAAGATATGTTGGAGGAAGCAGGAATCTCTGCTCCAATCCCAGAAAATTGCAATACAAAGGGTTTTTACTCAGATCTGATTCGCGGCCATCTCAAGCCCCAAACAGTCCTACGTGGCCGAGTCACCTGCCTGCTCTCCGTTACACCCGCTATCAATGTAACAATTTCTACTCTCTCTTTTTCATCATTAATTTTAAATCTGAGAACTGTTTGGATGCTAACTCTTCTAGTCTCTAGATCTCTACCCATCAAAGATAAAAGGGAGGAAATTTTTTTGAGTTTTACGTTATTAGCATGCTTTGTTTGATTGCTGAGAAAATGAAGCAACATAAAGAAATTGAGTTTTTCTTATTTGTTCCAATTAATTGGCATATGAGCTACAGACGTGGAATTATAGTATGTATTATGAAAGAGTTAACATCGTAAAGAAATTGAGGATAAAAAATTTGTAAATTTTTACTAAATCTTTAATTAAAAAAAAAAAAAAACTGGTACTAAAACAGGGGTATTAGTATTACAATGCTTATTTCTTGTCTTTCTTTTATACATATCGTTGAGAATGCAGAAAATGTAACATTCTTTCCGTTAATGGAAGATTCGAAAAATTATTTATATTTTTTTTGGGAAAATTACATTTTAAACCCTAGTTTAGTGATGTTAACAAATTAACCCTATAGTTTACAAAGTAACAAATTAAACCTTATAGTTTCAAAAAGTAACAACTTAAACTTTAATCCATGCAAGTAAAACAAGGGTTTAATTTGTTACTTTTTGAAATTTTATGGTTTAAGTTGTCACTTTTAAAATTATAAGGTTTAATTTGTTACACCCCTAAACTATAAAGTTAAAAATGTAATTTTCACCTTTTTTATTGTGTGTGTGTGTGTCTGGTTACACATAAAATTTTAGTCTATAGTCAATGGAATATAACCAAAAGAGCAAGTGAAAAGCATTTCCCATTTTCATTTCTTGGTGCTGCCACTGCCACTATCATCGCTACAACACAACCTTCGACCGCTACCATCGCCATTGTTGCGAAGAGTATTGTGGTTCAGTAATATTGTCCAGTTCTCTCTATAAGAACTGCGTTCTAATCCCCCTCTCTCATTTGTTATATAATAGGGAAAAAAACGTTGTAAACAAATACAAGAGAACAAGTTAATTTGTTTCTATGTACTGATGTTTTTGTCTTTTATTTTAACCATGGCTATGCAGAACTACATTGGTACAGTATATGGAGGGGCTGTCGCGGCTATTGCAGAGATGGTGTCAATTGCTTGTGCTAGAACCGTGGTGAGTGAGGATAAGGAACTCTTTCTTGGGGAACTGAGCATGTCATATCTCTCTGGTGCTCAAAATAATGTAAGCTATTTTTCCTAAGTTGTACTCTCTCATGTTATGTTGTGTGATGGACTTTGATCAATATGCCAAGGAAGTCCCACAAGTGAAATGGCATTTTTCTGTGTACACAGGCAGAGGTGTTAGTGGATGCGTCTGTTGTGAGGAGTGGAAGAAATTTGACTGTAGTTGCAGTGGAGTTCAAACTCAAGAAGACTGAGCAGTTGATCTATACTGCTCGTGCTACCTTCTATAACAGGCCCGTTGCCATGTTGTGAAGTCTTTGCGGTTCAAACATAATTCAATATTGGAATCTCTAATTTAAATCTCTCCCCAATAGCATGTAAAAACTCACTAAAATGTGCAGTGGTTCATCATATTAAAAGAAATACATGCTATTCAGCTAATTGTGGTCATTGACATCTGATATATATGCGAGTGATTTGGTGGAATATTGTTCAAATTTTGTCAGTGTTTTTCCAAATGTTTGAAGTTAATTGCGGAATAGTGTTGAAATCAAGATTAATTCTGCACTTTAAGTGCTGGAATTAAAGTGATTTCAGCACTAAATTATTTCAGAGCTGGCAAATTCAAAGCTGACTTTTAGCTATGAAGAGTTTGGTCCCTTTTCATGTTCTTCTCTCTCTCTCTGTGTAACTGATATTGTAACCGGATATGGAAGATGCAATGTCATTATAGTATCAGCTTGGCGTGCTCTTGAATAAATCACGTGTTTAGTATGAGTGAATTATTCTCTAATTTGGTTTTTAGGGTTACAAGGAGTGATAAATTATGTTTGTTGAAAGCTGAAACTAATTAGAAAAACAATCCAAAATTAAACAAATTGTAATTAGGTATGTTATTTTCTACAGATTTTCAAATTTGACTTTTTGTTTATTAATATTTATTAACTAACTGTGTATCATATATAAATATTTTTTCTCGTACTTATCTGTGCAAACTTTTCGTGAATTACACTGTTAACAACTAATGAAAACTAAAACAATAAGTCTTTGAGGCAACACCAAGGTGCTAGCCGAGTTAGTAGCCAAGGGGCACGAGCCCCATTCTTTGTTGGGTGTCCCAAGTTCGATTTTAATGAGAACTAATTAAAAATTGTCAACTCAGTTGTTGTGGAAATTATTGTGCCTGATCGAAGTTTTACCACATATGGCGACATCAAATAATATTATTTATTTTCTTCCTCAAAACATAATCAAAATGATGTAATTTTAATTGGTCACATCAATATAAGAAAAAAAAAAAGGAAGTAAACTTAATTTTTGTATTATTTAAATTTTATTTTTGAGTATTTTCGTTCATTTGTTCTCTTTTTTGTATTGAAAGGAAAACAAACACAATTTGATCTTTTTTTTAGCATGTGAAAAAAATACGAAAGTTAACCACCGGATTCTCAAAAGTTTGGATAAAGGTTATAGGTTTTTGCAACTCGTTTACAATGACCTATTCCTGACTCAAACCTGAATGATCTGACTTGTTTGCCAATTTTTTCTTTAACTAAACGTAAAACTGTGGAAAACATCTCCCATATATTTTCTTACTTCATTTTCTCTCATTTTAATTTAGACAAAGTTTACCTCTAAACTAGTTTGAAAAAATGATAAATTACACTGACACCTCTTTGTTTTAACGAAACTAGACTCAGCATACCTTAGTTTTGAAAATTGACACTCCGCTCCATTTTTTGAAAATAATAGACAATCTGCCATCTTTTGACCAAATTTGACTAACAGTGTCAATTTAGTTATAGAATATTGGCTAAAATGCATTGTTGGTCCCTAAAGTTTACTCATTGAGCGCTATTAGTCCCTGAAGTTTGAAATGAGCGCTATTGGTCTCTAAAGTTACAAAAGTGAGTGTTGTTGGTCCTTCCATCCAATTTCGTTAGTTTACTTGCCTATATGGCTAATAGAGTAATGATGTGGTATATTTTAAATGATGTGTCATATTATTTTTTTAATGAAAATGGACGCTTAAGCCAATAGATTCGATCATAAAAAACCCATTTAATTGACCCACCCACCAACCTGGTTCAAACAAAAACAAATCAACTTCCTTAAGTTGCACCGTGAACAACCCCTAACCTGAAAGTACTTGTTAAGGATAATCTACAGTTGTAACCAACTCAAAGAGATAAAGAAGATAAAGATCAAGAACAGATTATTAAAGATTAGTTACCTGTAAAATAGGAATTATATTGTTAGAGTTGTTATGTTAAACTACACTTCTTCTTGTATCTATACTCTCTGTAAATTCATATATATAGACGATTGACCTTGACCAATTGGTAAGGCAAAACTCAGTCAAATAATTTGTTCTTATGAACCTAAACATGGTATCAGAGCCCATAGACTAACGTCGTTCTTTTTTTTCTCTTCTTTCCCTCACACACAAATCTTCAAACACCTTCCCTGCAATGGCAAACCTGAATACCGAAACAACTCTTTCTCTCCTTCCTCCCTCCCCACATCTTCCAGTCGTTCATCATCTTGTCACAATCAAATTAAATCGCGAGAATTACCTGCTTTGGAAAGCCCAGATCGTCCCCTACCTCCATGGCCAGCATCTCTTTGGATTCTTGGATGGTTCTCGGCCTGCTCCTCCTCAAATTCTCACTGTCACTACTGCAGAAATCTCCACGCCTCGACCCAATCCCGATTATCACACCTGGCTTGTTCAAGATCAGATGATCCTCAGTGCTTTGATCTCTTCCTTGACTGAAAATATTTTGGCCTATGTTGTCCGATGCACAACATCTCGAGAGGTCTGGCTCACTCTCGAACGCATGTTCACTGCCCATTCTCGGGCTCGAACTATGAACATCCATTATCAGCTATCAACTCTCAAGAAAGGGGATTCTTCCATAGCTGATTATTTCCACAAATTCACTGGCCTTGTGGACACCCTTGCTGCCATTGATCAACCTCTTAAACAAGAGGAACAAATCTCTTTTCTTCTTGCAGGTCTCGGCTCCGAATATGAATCCTTTGTCACCACAGTCCAAATGAGAACTGATCTCATCTCTATTGAATCCCTCTATGGCCATCTTCTGTCTCATGAGCTTCATTTGGCTCAATCACAGCCCAAAGTTGATTTAAATCTTGCTGGTGCTCATTTTGCCAGCCGTGGTGGTTCCTCTCGTGGGGGCCGTGGAGGCCGTTTCTCCAATCACTCTCAGTCTGGCCGTTCCTCTTCTGGCCAACGCAACTACCGTGGGCGTGGCCGTGGCCGTGGTTCCATCAAACAATAGTTCTCGTCCCACTTGCCAAATCTGTGGCAAGCTTGGACATGTGGCACTCACATGTTATCAACGGTATGATAACTCATACTCCAGTGACTCCAACATGCAAGCTCTTCTTGCAAATCCTCAATCTGTCACTGATGATAATTGGTATGCTGACTCTGGTGCCACACATCACCTCACTGCTGATCTTGCCAATCTAAATGTTCGTGCTGATGAGTACCAAGGGCAGGAACAAATCCGTGTGGGCAATGGTAAAAGTATTCCTATTAAACATATTGGGACCACCCAACTTCTTTCCCCCACTTTATCCTTTCAATTAAATGATGTCTTACATGTTCCCCAAATTTCTCAAAATTTGCTATCTATTCAAAAATTTACTGCTGATACTAATACCTTTGTTGAACTTCACCCTAAATTTTTTAATGTGAAGGATCAAGCTACAGGGAGAACAGTGCTTCACGGCCCGAGTAGACATGGACTTTATCCTTTTCCCTTCTCCATCAACAAACACCACCAGTCAAATAAAAGTTCTCCTATAGCATTTGTAGGTGAACGTGTTTCACATCCACAGTGGCACTTCTAGATTAGGGCATCCTGCACTTCGCACTGTCTCTAGAATAATTTCTCGTTTTGGTCTCCCTGTACTCCCTAATTCTAATAAAACTTTCTGTTCAGCATGTCTTCAGTCCAAAAGCAAGCAACTTTCATTCTCTCCCTCTTTTTCTCAATATACTTCTCCACTGGATTTAATTTATACTGATGTCTGGGGACCATCCCCAATTTATTCTCAACATGGTTTTAAATATTATGTATCCTTTTTAGATGCCTCTAGTCGTTATACTTGGTTATATCCCATGACCAAAAAGAGTGATGCATTTAATATTTTTCTTCAATTTCAAAAATATGTTGAGCGCTTTTTTAATACTCAAATTAAATTAGTTCAATCCGACTGGGGAGGCGAATATCGCACCATCTCAGCATTTTTTAAAAATTGTGGCATTGTTCATCGTGTCTCCTGTCCTCACACTCATCAACAACAAGGCTCCATTGAGCGCAAACATCGTCACGTAGTTGAAACCGGTCTTTCTCTTTTATCTCATGCTCATATGCCACTTCGCTTTTGGGATGATGCCTTTCAAACTGCTTGCTACCTCATTAACCGGCTTCCAACACCGGTTCTTCAAAACAAATCACCTTTTGAAAAATTGTTTAAATCCGTCCCTGATTATTTATTTCTTAAAACTTTTGGATGTGCATGTTGGCCTAATCTTCGACCTTATAATTCTCACAAACTCCAACCCCGTTCCCTTCAATGTGTTTTTCTAGGATACAGTCTTCTTCATCATGGCTACAAATGTCTCCACATTCCCACTGGTCGCCTTTATATTTCTAGGGACGTTATTTTTCTTGAAAATTCATTTCCATTTTTCCAAAATAATTCCACTATGCCCACACAACCACCTGCCCAGTCCGGATCTGTTCTTGGGCCGTGTCCACTACTTTGCTCGCAGCCCAGATCCAGCCCAGCGTTATCCACTGCTCCTGCAACACATACTTGGGCCTCACCTTCATCTCAAACCGAGCCCATCACTGAACCCAGTCCCAGTACACAGCCCGAACCCAATTCTGCCACTAATCCGAACCCATCTACAACATCCATCCCCAACCTCCCACCCGTTACAGCTCCAGATATTTCTCCACCTCCAAAAACTTCCTCACCTCCAGAAACGACATCTGCCCCTCATGCCTCCCATACTTCTTCTCACCCCATGATTACCCGCTTCTAAAAATCATATCACCAAACCCAAACCCCCACCTGCCGGCATGATCCGTTACCCATTACCCAAGGTTCTACTTGCCGTTGCTCACACCACCATGACCGAACCTGAGCCCACTTGCTTCACCACGGCAGCTAAGAGCCCTGCTTGGCGTAAAGCCATGAATTTAGAGTTTGATGCACTGCTACAAAATCAGACTTGGACATTGGTTCCTTCACATCCATCTCAGAACATTATTGGCTGCAAATGGGTCTTTCGAGGTTAAGCGCAAGGCAGATGGCTCTGTTGAAAGGCACAAAGCTCGACTAGTGGCAAAGGGCTTTCATCAACAGGCAGGGGTTGATTATGACGAGACTTACAGTCCTGTGATCAAGCCAACTACGGTACGTACTGTACTCTCTATTGCTATTTCTTCTGGCTGGTCTCTTCGTCAAATCGACATTCAAAATGCCTTTCTACACGGCAATCTCTCAGAAGAGGTATTTATGTCTCAACCTCCAGGTTATAATCATCCACTATATCCCAATCATGTTTGTAAATTACAAAAAGCTATATATGGGTTAAAGCAAGCCCCACGGGCTTGGTTCTCCCGCCTCAGTACCAAACTGCTAGAATTGGGATTTCATGGGTCTCGCTCAGACTCATCTCTCTTTATCTACAAGACCAAGTTCCTGACAATATACATTTTGATCTATGTTGATGACATCATAATTACCTTCTCTAAACCAGCAGCTATTGATGACTTGCTTCACTCTCTTACTCATGACTTTGCTGTTAAAGACCTGGGCACCCTTAATTTCTTTTTAGGAGTTGAGGTCATTTCTAATCCTCACGGCATCATCCTATCTCAACATCGCTACATCATGGATTTACTTATTCGCACTAAAATGAGTGAAGCAAAACCAATTAATACTCCCATGGCATCCACTACAAATCTCTCTGCCTTTGAGGGAGAACCCTTCCCTGACCACACTCTCTACAGAAGCACAGTGGGTGCTCTTCAATACTTAGCTCTCACACGGCCTGATATTGCTTTCACAGTAAACAAGTTATCTCAATTCATGCAGCAACCCCTGCTTCCTCACTGGCAGTCCGTCAAACGCCTTTTGCGTTATTTGAAGAACACCATTCATTTTGGTCTACAGATTTATCGCAACTCCTCACCCTCGATTCAAGCATTTTCTGATGCTGATTGGGTAGGTTCCCGTGATGATCGTCGCTCTACAGGTAGTTACTGCATTTTCTTAGGCAAGAATCTCATCTCTTGGAGTTGTAAAAAGCAACCTACTGTTGCTCGCTCCAGCACTGAAGCCGAGTACAAAGCTCTCGCTAATGCTGCTGCTGAGGTTCAATGGCTTCACTCCCTCCTTCATGAACTTGGTCACTCCTCTCCATCTTCATCCATTCTTTGGTGTGACAACATTGGAGCTACTTATCTCTCCGCAAATCCTGTTTTCCATGCCCGAACTAAGCACATTGAGATAGATTTTCACTTTGTTCGTGACATGGTGGCCTCTAAACATCTCTTAGTTCGGTTTGTCTCCACTCATGACCAACTTGCGGACCTCTTGACCAAACCTCTATCTTCTCCTCGGTTTGTCTTACTTCGTTCCAAGCTCAACGTTATTCCAATGCCGTTGGACTTGAGGGGGAGTGTTAAGGATAATCTACAGTTGCAACCAACTCAAAGAGATAAAGAAGATAAAGATCAAGAACAGATTATTAAAGATTAGTTACCTGTAAAATAGGAATTATATTGTTAGAGTTGTTATGTTAAACTACACTTCTTCTTGTATCTATACTCTCTGTAAATTCATATATATAGACGATTGACCTTGACCAATTGGTAAGGCAAAACTCAGTCAAATAATCTGTTCTTATGAACCTAAACAGTACTCCACCGCCGGCAACACCCTGCTCCTCCATTTCCAACGAAAATCACACCTCGCTTCAGACATTTCCACCCAAAACCAATAAACTTGCCTTCGGCCACTGAAAATAAAAAACAACTTTGAAGCTCAGCAACTCACAAAGACAAATTCGAGAACCCCTTTACAAAAAGTTTTTGCCTTTTCTGAAAAAACTGTGCGATTCTTCAAATTTTTTTAATCAAATTGGGAATAGGCACTTGGGATATGGAATTTTGGTGAGCTATTGCATTTTTTGTTAATCCATAAACACAATTGTAGGTTCCTAACATTGAATAAAATTTCATTCCTAATACGTACAGGTCTAAAAGGATGGATTTCGATAAAGACGGTAATAGGACAAGAGTTAATCAACCAAACAAAGAAAAAGGGAAAAGGATTTAGAAAACATAGAGGAAAATGATAGGGATATAATATGGGTCTATACTCTATATAAAATAGCATACAAGAGGTGAGAAGGCATATACAAGGAACCATAGGACGCAGATTAACCATGGCATAGGAGAGTTAGGTGGAGTAGAACACTTCATTTTAGTGTATATTGTAAGGCCCGAACATGTAGTGCTCTGAAGATGAAATTTGTTTCCATCTTGCAGATCAATTAATTTAGTAGATTCAATCTGAGTAAGAGTGAAGCGGAGTGTGGGTGTCACCGAAAATGGAGGAATAGGGTGTCGTTGGCAGTGGCGTACCTTCTGATTGGGGGTTGTTGACAGTGCAGCACCTTCAGGTTTGGGGGAGTTGATTTGTTTTTGTCTAAACCAAGTTGGGCGTGGGTCGATTAAATGGGTTTTCTATGATCTGGATCTATTGGCTTAAGTATCATTTTCAATTAAAAAATAATATGACACATCATTTAAAATGTGTCACATCATTACTCCGTTAGCCACGTAAACAAGTAAACTAACGGAATTGGATGGAAGGACTAATAACACTCACTTTTAAAACTTTAGGGACCAATAGTGCTCATTTCAAACTTCAGGGACTAATAGCGCTCAATGAGTAAATTTTAGGGACCAACAATGCATTTTAGCCTAGAATATTCTTTTAAAAAAAGAATGTCCTTCACTATTTTTTAAATTAATACCAATACTCCTCGTTTAACTAACTAATTTAATTGATAAAAAAATAAAACGATTTTAAATTTTGATTTCACGTATTTACTTACTGAATCCATGAACGGACCTACAACTTTGACGATCACTTAATTGAGAAACCAAATTTGGGGCTGACTGGAATGCTATCAAGGCTGTGAAACATGCACTCAGAATCCCGGTCCTTGCAAATGGGAATGTTCGCCACATCGATGATGTTCAGAGCTGTTTGGAAGAGACTGGTGCTGATGGGGTGCTTTCTGCTGAGACTCTCCTTGAGAATCCAGCTCTTTTTGCTGGTTATCGAACTGGTGAATGGGTAGTGGGCAGTGAAGGAAGCGATAAAGCGGGAAAACTGGACCAGACAGATCTACTGGTGGATTATTTGAAGCTTTTTGAAAGATACCCTGTGCCATGAATGATTCGTTCTCAGGTGCACAAGATGTTAGGGGACTGGTTTAGGGTGTTGGCGTGAGTCATGCAATTAGTCAGCTATAGAAATCTTAGATTTAGGAATCCCTTCACTCACGGGTCAAACCATGATTATAGCCGCAAATATATTGTATAGACGTAGAATAGCTTCCTAAAATAGTTTCTTGTATCTCTACATATTGGACTCTGTTGTACTCTGTTTTAACATACCAAATACAAAGAAAATAATTATGTTTGACATGGTATCAGAGCGTGATCTTGGGTTCCCTATTTCTTGATCAGGCAGGGGTCTAGATTTTGCTCAGCACCCATGGCTGACTCCACCGCAATTGTCCTTGATAATCTAACATCGAAAATGACGGAGGTCTTGACAAGGGTCCAGACCTCTCCCTTACCCATCACTGATTCCCCGATGGTCCCAATCAACATCAAGTTGGATGGTTCCAACTATGGACTATGGTCCCAGATTGTTGAGATGTACATCTCCGGAAAAGACAAACTGGGATATATAAATGGAGACTACCCCCAACCACCAGAAACCGACCCCTCCTTTCGTAAGTGGCGCACTGAGAATGCCATGGTGAAAGGCTGGTTAATCAACTCCATGGACCATTCCTTGGTCGTAAATTTTATTCGCTACCCGACGGCTAAGCAGGTATGGGATTCTATTGCCACAACATACTTTGATGGAACTGACACTTCGCAGGTGTACGAACTCCGACGTCGTGTATCTCGAATGAAACAAGCAGGTGGATCTATAGAAAAATATTATAACAATCTACAGGGTTTGTGGCGAGAGATCGATTTCCGTCATCCAAATCCAATGAAATGTGCAGATGACATACAAAGCTACAACTCCATTCTACAGGAGGAGCGAGTGTACACTTTTCTCGACGGACTAGATGACCGACTGGATCATGTTCGGAGCGATGTTCTACGCCTGAAACCTTTTCCTTCAATTGAACAGGCATATGCTCACGTTCGAAGGGAAGATCTCCGACAATCTGTGATGGTTTCGGGAGCGGAGGCAGTGGCTAGTGGTGCTGTTATGGCCATCAAAGGCATAAAATCTGGTCAGTCACAAACCTTGCTGAAATCTGGGTCATTCTCACGATCCAAGGGTCATTCTGATGGAAACAAGTGCACTCACTGTGGAAGTACAAAACATACTCGAGACACCTGCTTCAAATTACATGGCTACCCAGACTGGTGGCATGAATTACAAGCCCGAAAGAAACGAGATGCTCCTGCGCCTGAAGACGTCCCGGGTAGAGCAGCAGTGGCCATGGCTGACTCTCAACTATCCCTTATTCCTGTGACAGAACTATCCACCTCAATCCCAGATCAAGGTAATTGTAGTCAAGTTTTGTGTAGCTCCACTACTCAGAATGATGGTGCCTGGATTATCGATTCCGGAGCGAACGGACCATATGACATTTGATCCAAATGACTTCTCCAACACAACTCAGCCAAGGAGGACTTGCATTGCCAATGCCAATGGGGCAACTTACCCAGTCACAGGGGCTGGAACCGTGCCCCTGTCTCCTTCCCTCTCTTTAGCTCATACGCTTCTTGTTCCATCTCTCTCCAATAAGTTGATGTCTGTGAGTCAAGTTACTGAAGAGCTTAACTGTGTCGTACTAATATATTCTACTTTTTGTCTTCTCTAGGATGTTCTCAGCAAGGAGATTATTGGGCGTGGTACTAAGAGGGGGACTATACTACTTGGATGACTTCAGCCCAGGCAGAGCAAATCACACGCACCATCAAACCAGTAGCCAAGAACGGCAGATTTGGCTATGGCATAGGCGCTTGGGGCACCCATCATTTGGCTATCTCCGGCATCTACTCCCATCCTTATTTTCCCGTTTGCAGAATGTAGACTTTAAATGTGATACATGTATCAAGGTTAAAAGCCAATGAGTTTCTTATCCAGTTAGCCTGAATAAAACAGATATTCCATTTGCCTTGATACACTCCGATGTGTGGGGACCATCCCCGATAATTACTTCT